>CM025619.2:10126308-10236008 GCA_014621495.2 Entosphenus tridentatus | reverse complement strand
GGGGATGGAGAACTTTCGTCGCCATTCAACTTTGCGGAGATAACGACGAGAGATGGAGCGATGAAATTAAAGTGTGTCCAGGAGCTCTGCATTGCTCCGTCATGAAGCTGTAAAAGGTGGCGATGGCTTTGCAGAGGCCTTCGTCCAGCAGTGGATCAATCACATGATGATGAAGATTTCAATTGAAACCAGAATATGTTGGTTTAAGATACAGCTGGAATTAATTATTTATCAAATCGTTTTTTATTTATTTTTCGAGAATATGATGAAAATACCGAGTGAACATTTATTTTATTACTTGAAAAATGTGCATTACTCGCTGAATTCCATAAACATTTCAGCATCAATTATTAACAGCATGGACTTTGCAGTGTATTTTAAACGAATTCAGGGTCATAGCTGGTCACCTGTGTGTCGGTAGCATAACCCTGATGCATGTGGCTAGACAACATTACAATTTTCACGTCAACATTTTATGGACATTTAAATGCATTCAATAGGTGTTACCTTCTCTCACAAATTATGTTTTTTTAAAAAGTTCTAGCTATGTTTTCACCCGTAAATTAAGCTACAATGCCTCAATATTACCACGTTTTGTTCACTATTCTGTTATTCACACCATGATAGCAATAGCGGTGTGACTAAAATAACTATGCAAATCTGGAACTATTTTAAGAATAAAAACATACTTGAATAAACCCTTGACACGAAAGTCTGGATACATGTTGCGGATTACGCTCTCATACGAGTTATTTCTTTTCCAACCACATTGTATTTACGTTTAGATGTATTTACGTTCTTTAGATTAACGCATCTACAACCTTGCAAATGTGAAACGTGTACACACACTGCACGAGCATGTCCACTCCGACGTCAGCCCACGAGGGAGAAACTGCGCATATGCACACGGTGGACGATGTGGTCCTCCAGCCCACAAAATGGTAATGCGGGATAGTTGACTGATATGCAAATTATGGAAATAGACTGATTCCGCTCTCAGTGCAGTGGTTTTACGGTGCTCGTTCCAAGTAAAGAGACGCTGGCTAAAATCGCTTTCACCCCTTGCGAACACATTGTTATTAATGGGTACTTATCCATAAGCATGTTAATGCAAACACTATGATTATTTTATGCTAATGAATGCACTTTAAATTATTATTTTTGCCAGCAGCTTCGCGGGGACCAGTGTTAATTTAAATAACTGCTTCCTTGATTATACCTTTTTTGCTTAATTTAAGATTTTTATAAATAAAACATTGGCTCCGGGGTTATAATAGTAATGCAAATTAGTCGTAATGAAAACATTTTTTTTCATGGAGAAATGTGGTTACAGCTAATTATTTTACGCTATTCTGTGCAAACAACCACGCTCCCGTCACATATCTAGCCCGTAAATCTGCACTCTGAAGAGTTTCCCTTCGCAATCTTAATCCCAAGAGAGAGGGACATCGTCATTTTAAATGTATGACGAGAACTCGTATATTTAACGACGCGTCATGCGAACATTTTATGCCACGGGAAGATGGGCTCTGTAATCAAAGGAGTGCGACTCTTCGTCTCTCCGACACGAACATTAGTTTCGGAAGGATTCAAAAGAACTGCAGATGGAATTGCCAAACGGATATCGAGGCTCTGAAATCACCGCAAATTACAAGTGATGAAAATGCGTGACCGATAATATTGCAAACAACATCATGATGTAGAAGAAGGCCGAATGCTCACGTAGAAAATGGCACAAACACAATACGGACCTAAAGAGGATGATTGATGATCACGGAGATGTAGTGATGAGATTAATACTTGACCAGAAGTGAAAAGGATCGTAGCGTCACTTCAGTACGAGGGATGGTGATGGTGTAGTGAGATTTTTCATCCAGCAGTGGAAGACAATTGCTTCTGTGGCTGCTCAATCCCTTGATAATATGCAATGTTTTATGTTATGCACTACAGCTATAGCTTGGGGCAAAATGTGCAAGAGTGTTCACTTCCCAATACGCAGTGTAATGTTTAGAGTACAAATGCAATCTGGGGATGTTTTATTTATTGCGTAGTTTGTCTAGTCACTTTATAATGCAAATTATAGAAATACATTAACGTAGCAGATACTATTCAAGACATTGGAAATCGTGTCATTGTATTAACGAAGGCATTAACATTTTTGGCAGTGGAGTGGTGGCTCAGTGGTTAGATTAATGACCACGGCTAACATCGGTGTTGAAATAATTACAGCTATATAGCTCAGTGGACCTTACCTGGTTAAAAAAAAAGTTATAGTTTTAGAAAAATGTCTAAACTAATTGTGGTCACGCCCCTCAATTCACCAACGCACGCGGGTGAAGTATCGTCAAATACCCATGTAGAGTGGAAATTATTTAGCGGTGGACTGACAAAGAACTCTAAGTGAAATATACGTATGAATAATTAATATTTTAACGAACTCGACCAAACACAAAACCAGATTCGTGATGGGAACAGAGCTCGGAAGACAGCTTGCCTTGGGGGAGGAGAAATACGCAGATGTCTTAGTGTTCCCGAGATGTCTGGAATAAATGGAACAGAGGTAGACTTTGGCAGGTGAAACATGAGTGGAGAGCTGAATCAGCAAATGTGTGAAGCATCGCTGCTGGAATGAGAGATGTTGGAGCGAGGTCTTGACGACGAGGGCTGATTGGAATGGGTAGCAACGTGGCTTTGTTATCAAGCAGACTGGGATCGTCGTTTGAGTGGTTCCTGCTCAGGAGATTGATGAGCACGAGGATGCGTTTGCCACTGCTATAGTTTTCCTCGGTGACCCCCTTGACATTGATTATACTTTTCTGTCAATCGTACCACCCGTGCACAGCACCAGAACTGGCTATTAAATGGGATGGACACTTACAACGAAATCATGGAATGTACAGAGGCCTGTGTCCTTTTGTTAAATATGTCATTGTTTAGCGATTGAGAGTGTTGTTATTGATTTATACAATGAATATTTTTGAACTTTGCCTGAAAAAATACGAAGCTGTCCTCACCTTGAGATAAATAACTTTTGTAAATTTCCACTCAAAGTTGTCATATTCCACAGCGGGAGGGTAAAGTGTAGATCATTACTGTATTCAGCTTCAGCATACTTTCCCCTCCAAGGCTAAGAATGTCTGCTCTGCAGTCAAAGTGTTGTAAGTTTATAAAACAAAACAACCTTCAAAATGTAGGTGACCAGGTAGCTCAGAGAGTTCACAGGTCAGAATGTGGAACCAGCATCACTGAGATCCTGGGTTTGAACATGGACCCATTATTGACACAGTTTTTCAAGTATAATGGGGCTGTCTCCGATGATTGTGCATCATTGTAAATTTGGTTTCACACTTTGATTTTGGTGAGAATTTATACCCTACCCTTTGGTTATTTCGGTAAAGTCACGTAGGTATGAAATAGAATCAATTAAATCACGACGCTTCGGGCACAACACAAGCGTCCGTCATCAGGTGGGACAACCACAGCAAGATACAATTGCTGAAGTGATGCAATTGTTTCTTGCTGAAGTGACGCAATTGTTTATTGCTGAAGTGATGCAATTGTTTATTGCTGTGGTTGTCCCACCTGATGATGGACGCTTGTGTTGTGCCCGAAACGTCGTGATTTAATTTATTTTGTACTTACGTGACTTTACTGAAAGAACCTAAGAGTATGGATCCTTGCAGTCACGAAAACTTCAAATCTAAATTTATACCCTGGTAATTGAGAACTTTTCTTTGGCTGTCATGAAACAATGTCATAGCAGAGCTTGTGGGAAAGTGTCCCCTCTACTGTATAAGTTATCAAAAGTCAACTTCAAGTATTTTTTTTATTTTTACGAATAAGCACTGCGAAAAGTCTCATCCGCAATCATCCCTGATGCATTGGATGCAATGTTCTGCGCGATTTTCAAATGGATTATTAATTCATGACATGATTTAAAATACAGGTTTCCCTCACTTCTTTGTGGGTACAGTTTGCGCCATTTTGCATATATGCAGCAAACCTATTTATACTCAGAATTCGCTCTGTGTGTTTTGAATTTACTCAGATGCGGCTATGCGATCGGACGTGGGACAACATTTGCGCGTGTGTGTACTGTGTGCACTAATCGGCAGGCAGCTGTCCCCTCATGCGGTTTCGCTTCGTGGGCCCTTTTCTTGGAATGCATCTACCGTGCAAAGTGAGAGAACCTGTAGTCCACTCTTGCAAATGGAAAGATGTTCAGGAGCTAAATGCCAATGTCGAGGTCTGCTGGCCACGAGAGGGCCTTCAGGAGATAATCCGTGTATAGCTTTGCTATTCCTCCATTGAAAGAACGCGGACTACAGTAGTTTACTGTATCGTCCATAGTTTGGGTTGCATGGCCACAGTCGTCGTCTAGAGGCTTGTCTTTGATTTTCCATTCAAGAAGGAAATGTGTGCATCGGGATGTTGATGTTCTGATGCGGTTGATGGTTACTCCAGTGTCTTTGAGGAATGTCAAAACCAGGAGGTGCGATGTTTGGGTCTCGAATTAGGTGTTTGTTCTTGACGTCTGCATTGTTCCATACTGTTCTTCCACATCTTGGTGAGATTCTATGACGGCGACAGGATTAATCCAGAAGGGGAATTAGGATTTGAGTCGGCAGTAAGGTACATTGTCGAGGTGTTCGCTGATGGGTAGGTTGTCGTTTATAAGAAAACGTAAAAAATCCTTTGCAGTTTACATGGCTAAATGTTCACCAGAACAGTGAACCAGGTGATTGGTGTCAGTTTCAGTGTTCCAGTTATGATGTGAATTGCGTTATTTAATTGTACATCTAGAAGTGTTGTGTACGAGCTCCCTGAAGAGGTTGGAGCACAATACTCTGCCACTTAGTAGATGAGTGGGAGGGCGGCAAATCACAACACATCAGCTGAGGTGCCCTAGGTCATTCCTGAAAGTTTATGTAGCAGGGAGATTTGGTATTTTCACAGATATATTTTACGTGGGGCTTAAAGGTCAGGGTTCTGTTCTTGATAATTGACTAGATTTCTTGGAGTGGGGTCATAGCGCACTGGGCTACCATAGGAAGGACACATCAAGGGTGGCATCTGCTGCATAATTGTTCAAGTGGAAAGCACTTCTGTTGGTTTATGGAAGGATATGGTTGAAGTCTCCAGCGACAGAAATATGCCTCCAATAAAATTAGATCAGCTGTTAGAGTATTGGCAATCTACTCGAGGTTTGTGCTCTGTGCAGCAAGCGCTTTATGAACTTGTGAGATTATGTAGATGGCAGGTCACTTACATATATGTTGACTAGTGATGGTGATAGCACCGAGTCTTGAGGGAGACGATTGTTCATAATTCTCTTGCGGTTGTGCTTACCAGCAAGGTGTACCCTGAAAGTATGGCTGCTGAGAATTGCGTCGATTCGGTGCCCATTAGGATGGAATCTGATTAATTTGATCAATCTTGATTTGAAGCTTTCGTAACTGCAGGAATCCATACTCTTTAGTTCTTTCGGTAAAGTCACGTAGGTAGAAAAATAATAAATCACGGCGTTTCGATCGCAACACAAGCAATCGTCATCAGGTGGGACATCCACAGCAAGAAAACAACCGCTGAAGTAGGTCTACTTAAAATCTGCTACTGCAGTTTTTTCTTGCTGTGGTTGTCCCACCTGATGACGATTGCTTGTGTTGCGATCGAAACGTCATGATCTATTATTTTTCTACCTGCGTGACTTTAGCAAAAGATTTTGATCAGCTTCAGCAGCAGACCATGATGTCAAAACAGTGTCATGGGCAGCAGCAGAGAGGGAAAAAAATGTCATGCCAGTTTTCTGTTGATGCTGGAAAACCATCTTCAGTCAGGATGGTGAAGGAAACAATCTGAATGCAGCTTCATCGTGAAGCAGTTTGGAGTGGACAATAGGGAAAAGTCTGGCAAGCGTTGCACGTTTAATCAGCTTGGATGGATATTGGCCCTGCCACTGGAGGGAGAGTCTTACGGTCTTCCAGGTTTAATAATGGTCATTAATTTGGCTTTCTTCGATTCTTTCTTGAATTTGCCACTCCTGTGTGTGAGGAGGGTTTCAAGCCACTGTTGTCCAAATAGTTCCAGGTTCTCTAGGAATGCAGGACACAGTCCATGATATCCCGGTGCCTTGTTCTATTTTGTGGCCCTCAGGGTCGCTTCCACTTCAGCGACGGTGCGCGGTGTTGTTAAGCCTGTTGCTTGGCTCAAAATGATGGTGTGTTTTTTCTTCCTGCAAGGTATGCTTGGTGAGCTTGTCGATTGGTGCCTTTGAACAAGAGAGCGTGTCGGAAGCCACAGCATTTACCGTGTTATTTTTGGTGGTCTGCGCTCTGTTAGCTTTGAGGCACCTCGGTTCCAGAGGAGCTGCCAAGCTTTACGGGTGGAATGAGTAAAGTCCAGGTCTGCAGTGACATCTTTGCAATGTTTTATTCATACAGAGTTCAGGGACTGCAGCAGTGCAAGCACACTTGGAATGACTTTGGGTAAATTACCCTTTTTTAATATAACCTCAGCCGTTAAATATGTATATGTTCTCTGTGTTCAATTATTACACCATTGCTGAGTGACCAAACGCATAACTGACACTTGTATAAACAAACTGCCAGAGATAATTAAATGTGTCTCACCACCTGAGGCGAACGTGAGCAGGTGGCCGGCAATGCAGCTGCTGCAGGACACGACGGTGCAGGGAGCACATCTTTCACAAAGTAAGCGTTTCACGTACACAACCACCGTTCAGCAGCCACATCTGCACACTGCGGGTAAGGAAAGCCTGGGGTATGAGGAAGGGACAGTTGGCGAGTAAACTATATTATCAGCTCAAGGGGGGTGCGGAAAAAAAAAGTCCTGTCCCTGATTTTCCCACCAAAAAATTGCATCACGTGCATGGCCACCTGTGATGTCTATTTTGTAAACATGAAAACAAGTTAAATAATAATGAAATACAAATCATGTTTATATCCGAAAGAACACTTGAAAATGCTAAATTAGACATATTGATTCATATAATAGGCCATACAAATGGAATAAACAGACTTAGAGCCTGGCTAATAACATCTCAGAAGCTAAGTAGCAATTGAACCTGGTTAGTCCTGGGATGGTGAGGCTGCCTGTTGCAGGCTTGAGCTGCGACGTGGCCAGTAGTTGGTAATAAAGCATGTTCTTCTTTATCCACGCGTTTGTCCCACTCATGTGGGATCCGCTGTCTTTGCCAACCTTCTCCACGCTGCCCTGTCCTGCGCCATCTCTCTTCCAGCTCCTCGGGCCACCGTGTCCCATCGCCCCCCACATCTGCTTTGCCTTCCTCTTGATCTCTTTCCTTCCACTTGCATCACTTGCACCCGCTGACCCATCTAATTGTCCTATTGTCTCCCAACATGACTGAACCACAGCAGCCTTTTCTCTCTCACCTTCTCTGTGATTTCTACCACCTTGAGATTTCCTCTCACTTCTTCATTTCTCACCCTGTTCCTCATTGTTAAACCCAACATCCATCGCAACATCTGCATTTTTTGTGCCCCAGCACTCGGCCACACACAACAGCACCGGGCTCACCACCGTCTTGTACACTTGTCCCTTCAACCAAACTGGGGCCCTCTTATCGCACACCACACCAGTCATCTCTCGCCATTTCAGCCATCCAGCTTTGTTCTTGTTCTCATCTCTCCTTCCTTTGATCCATCAGCACACATCTGCGTGGAGCTTCATTGTTGTGCTCTCTTATGCAAGGGTTTTCTCCACGTACTCTGATTTTCTTCCACATGCCAACCAGGAATTCATGATAATGATTTGTTTTTGATATGGCGCGCTTACATCGGGGCACCAACATTTTTGAAAGGGCACCCCCAGTGGCAGCTGTCCCTGTGAGCACAACGTGACTCGGTATCTGCTCGGCAACCAGGCATCATTTTGCTAGTAGGCAGGGGTGGGGGTGATACTTGTTATGTGCCATCAAAAATTAAGTAAACTATAATGGCCAAACGTTCCAGTGCAGACCCATCCTGGAAAAATAGTCTTGAGATCAGTGGCAGCATGTGGGTAGATGTATTGCTGGGGCATGGAAGCCCGTGAGGTGTTCGGGGTGGGTGGGGGGAAGGGGTAGGCAGTTTAAAACTAAAATGAGCAGGTCCACGTATTATTCAGATTTTCGTTCATTTCTCTTTTTTAATGAGTGGGGCTCAAACCCGTCCGGCCCCTAATGACGAGCCAAGAGTGCTCGACTCGGTGTGGTTTTGCTTGGATCAACCAAACGCTGTATTATTATTAGTATTGTTGTTGTTGTTATTCGTTTCCGACTGCAAGCCAGCTTTTGATTCCCTTTTGTCCGAATATATACTCAGTTTTGTGATTGCTGATGGTGACGCACAAACTGAACTCTCGTAAAGTAGCCATCTCCAAGGCTGCGCACTGCATTTAATTTAACAGACTAAAATTACGCAAAGCACAATGTGTCCCAGATAAAATCATTCCCTGCTCGCAGGATCCCAGAAATAAAATATCCTTGTTGTGTGAAATTGGTGTTGTGCACAAATATCATTATAAATGTAAATGTATGACAACCGGTAAATCACTGCATTACATTTTACAAGGCAACAGGTTATTGTTGGGGGGGGGGGGGCGGGGGGCTACATCACTTTGCAAAGCTAACAAAAAAAAACCCCACGAGGCTACTCCTGAGTACTTAGCGCACGATGTCCCCTTTCACGAGGGACCTGCGCATTAATGAGGCTCCGAGGTGAAGCTGAACGTCAGATGGAAGGGGCATGAGGCAGTCGTTTTGCAATTTTAATGGCAAACGGAGGGGGAAATGAAGCAGCACTCTTACACCATTGTCTGCCCTCCTGCTGGTCCGTATCTTTTTTTTTTCCGGCGTCTCCCATAGAGGTGGCAGGGATCCTTATTCCACGGGGCCCCGAGGCAATTATCCGGATTGCACCACACCACTGGGGTCGCGCCCAACTGTGTGAGTGTCATACAATAAAGATACGCTGAGAGCGCCGAATGTGACAATAGGCCTGATTGAGCAATTAAGGAATATTGCATTATTGAGTCTTTCAGGCTCGTTGATGGCACACAGGGAGCAGCGAAATCGCGAGGCACTCGATCAAACAATAAACGTAGGAGACTGTGTCAAACGTCTTGGCCAATCGCGTGCCTCTGAACTTCCACTCATGCCATTCCAAGCCTCCCCCCTCCTAAACGTACCCTGTCACCTCTCCTTGTCACGGTTTTATGAACATTTCAAACTGAAAAGTTAAGCTTTGAAAATGCTTTATCCCCCAGGACTTTCAATCCCAATTTGCAGCACTGCACCTTACATCATCCCTTGACTGATTATTATATTTATTTGTGAAGATGCAGTGCCATTTTCTAAAATCTAAATCTGACAACTCATAAAAATGGTTGTACAAAATGTCCCTTGCAAGGATACTCAAGCAAAAATCGCATTATTGTAAAGTGTTTTTTTTAAGTCCCATCATTTTTTGTGTCAGACACGTTGATTTAAGTGCAGTGATGTCAGGGGTTAGTATATTTTTTAAAAGACATGTAATAAGATTGAGTTACATATTGTTCGGACATTTTGTCTCAAAATCTTTGTTATCCAATATCATTCTCAATTTATTGTACTGCTTCGGATATGAGATATATTAAATTTGATTCTTTTTTTCACAATGGCAACATCATTTTAAATTACGCTTATTTGTCTTATCTTGCGTCTCGTTAAAGATGCAAAATAAGACATCGACTCAATTTTTCGGACTTCATAACCTAAAACCAACACTATACCCTGCTATTTGTTGTATTTGTATGGTTTGTGCTTGTAGTACAGAGAAAACACATTCAGAACTCTAAATTCTACATTTATACCTTGTTTTAAAAATGAAAATGTGCAGACAAAGTTTGTTGCAATGTTCAGGTTTTACTTCCTGTTGAGCATCATGTCCGTGTGTCAGACATTCCATTACATAGCGGTTTTCAGTGAGCCAATTATTTTGCACTAGATTTACTATTAAAGTATATAAAAATTAACCCGTAAAAACAAAGTTTTTTCACTATAAATCCTTTATATGCGTGGCGGCTAGAGTCCTCTCGTCCTCTGGCTTGAGATGGCTGCCACCTATGGGTCAGATGATTGCATGGCAGCATTAAGCAATTGGTAATTAAATATAATATTTTTGTCCTAAAAAGTGTAAAATTTTGGAAACAAATTTTCACGAACATTAATTGTCACGCACAACGAGTCTGTGTGGAAAATGTCAGCTCGATTGGATCACGGGAAATGGGTTAAAAAAGGACCGAAAGATTTGCACGGTCGTAAACAAGCAAGCAAGCAAGCGCGCAAGTGAACTTAATATAAAGGATTTAAAAAGTAATGTGCCAGCACGTTAACACATTAACATCTAAACAATCAAAGAATAGTTTTTATTCCCTTTTTTTGGCATAAAAAAACACCTTTTGCAAGGAATCATGTCTGCATTAACCACAATACTTGTGGTCAGAATGCAAACAAAAATCATACTCTGATAATATATGCATTGTCTTTGAAACTGATTGGTCCACACCAAAGACATCTTTCTTTTGAGCCTCGTCTCAAAACGGTGTTAGATCAGAGGACGCCAAAAGGCGTGAAAGCTGTCTCTGGACCAATCAGTTTCAAAGACAATGCATATATTATCAGAGTATGTTTTTTGTTTGCATTCTGATCACAAGTATTGTGGTTAATGCAGGCATGATTCCTTGTAAAAAGTGTTTTTATGTTGCCAGAAAAAAGGGGAAAAAACCTATTCGCATATTTTGGTACTGGAAAAGGAGGTCCCATGATGTAGATCTAAACAATCAATCTCTTTTTTTCGAAACTTCATTCAGATGACACATATGGTGGCAACTGAAACACAACTATATTTATAAGTATTTCGTCAAAAGCCTTTGAAAATCTGGTTTTGCATTTTTTAAACCTAGCTATAGGTTCTGTAATATCTATCCCTACATATCAGACTTTAATGTCACATCATCATCATAGCTTTTCACTCCAAATTCGCAGCCAAGACAGGAGTGACATGAGACCAACAGGAAAGGGAAGGAACACAAGAGAGGAGACAACCTGTAGAGAACACCAACGAAGGAGAGACGAGGAGGAGGAAGCCTGCGAATTCGCCTGCTGCTGCGGCAAAGATGGAATGGAAGATGTTTGATCGAGATGTGGGCCCAAATCCGAGCCATGTGAACAATCGTCTGGAGTAGGAGGAGCTGACCACTTTGGAAAGGAGGAGAGAAAATCCAAGGCAAATATCAAGCCAAGAGAAAGCAGATGTCTGAAGGAGATAACCAGCCTCACAGGCTACCTGTGGAGGCTGAAGAAGGCTTCCCCGCCAAGCAAGGGGGGAATAAAAACCAGCACTGAAGGAGATTCGTGACAATCTGAGAGATCGCATTAAGACTCTGCGTTGACCTGTGTAGGGATAGCAACAGGCGGATGAAGGAAAGGACAGACTCCACAAATAATCTCTTCCAGCACTTATCAAAACTCCTGGGAGACAAAAGGTCAGGATAACTCAAAGCAACAAAGGATTAAGTGGAGGAGCACCTTTGTGGAGTCCAAAGAGACTCCAGACGTGAGGAGGAACTGGAGCAGATGGCAAAACTGATCAAACAAGATGAACCCACCATGCCCTAGGAGGTGTCTAATCCCAGCTGGCGGGAGGTGAATGACTTTCTCAAGAAGGTGAGCGGAAGATTTGCGCCAGGGCCTAATGGTATTCCGTACAAGGTGTACAAATACTGCGAGAGTCTTAGGAGGCTGCTGAAAGAAGCATGGAAGAAGATGTATCTCGCACAAGGCTGGCTAGTTGCTGAGGAGTGTTTAATTCCAAAAGAAGAAAACTCCACCAACATCAATACATTTCTAACTATCTCACTCCTCAATGTGGAATGGAAAATCTTCTTTGGAATCCTGGAGAAGAGGCTAACAACATTCATATTGGTCAACAATTACATTGACACCTCCTTACAAGAGGGCGGAGTTCCAGGAGTGTCCGGCTGTCTTGAACACACAAGCTTCGCCTCAAAGATCGTCGAGGATGCGAACCAAGGAGACCTAGCAATCCTATAGCTAAATATAACTAATGCCTACGGAACCATACCCCGTAAGCTAGTGGAAACCACACTCAAGACCTACCATGTCCCTGCGAGATTCCAGAAGCTCATTTGACAACACTTGAGAGAGCTATTCAGAGGGAGCCCCCCTGGTGGATGCTGTTTGCAGATGACATTGTGCTATGCAATGAAATCGGAGGGGTAGTCAAAGATGATTTGAAGATCTGGGTGCAAAAAATTGAAGGGAATGGGTTGAGGATCAGTTGGACAAATACTGAGTTTTTGGTGGAAATTTTCAGTGAAAATGATCCAGAAGGAGAATTTCAAATTGGAAGTGACCAGTTAATGAATATGAACGAGTTTAAGTACTTGGGTGCAACGATGTGTGCTGATGGATCACTAGAAGGAAAGATGAGAACAAGGGCTGGATGACTGAAATGGCTAGATATTACTGGTGTGGTGTGCGATAAGAGGCTCCCAGTTCGGTTTAAGGGAAAAGTGGACAAGACGGTGGTGAGAGCGGTGCTGTTGTATGGTGCCGAGTGCTGGGGCAAAAGAAAGAGGGAGGACCACGCTAAGTAAGTCACAGAGATGAGGACAGGGTGAGAAATGAAGAAGTGAGAGGAAGATTCAAGGTGGTAGAAATCACAGAGAAGAGGGAAAAGACTGGTGTGGTTTGGCTATGTGAAGAGACAGCAAGAAAATACGTGGGTCAGAAGGTCCAAGTGATGCAAGTGGAAGGAAAGAGATCAAGATGAAGGCAGAAAAAGAGGTGGGTGGCGATGTGGTGTGATCGGACGGGGTGGCCCGAGGAGCGGAACGAGAGACGGTGCAGTACAGGGCAGCGTGGAGAAGATTGGCAAGGAGAGGAAGACGAAGAGTTTGTGGAATATGGAGTCCTTGGAATATTTTTTTTCAGTTCCTTGATCAGTTCTTTGAACGTTAGCATTTGCTCTCGTATAATCACATCCATTGTTGATTTTGAAGGGCCAAAATCAACAATGGAACGCAGCACTTAGAGGCCGAATGAAGAGAGCTGATTGCCAGGAAAAGAGCACGCCGCAAAGCAACATACACTAGAGACAGAGACAACGACGAGTGGGAGAGTTCCAGGATGGACCATCCATGCCCCCACTGTATCAAGATCTGCAGGTCACAGATTGGCATATTCAGCCACCTCTGGACCCAAGGCCAGCCAGGCCCACCTCCCAACACGGACAAGTGACACCTCGAGGGAAATCATACTCGACTACGACGGATCCCAGAAGATAACCCCATCCCATGATACCTCGAGTTTCTATTTAGCCTGATGGTGTTAAAAGTATACCTTTTTTTACAATACTTGTATTGAATGTTCTTCCACGGTGAGATACTTATACGTTTGATTGGGAATCGTATATATGTCTAGATCCTTATCTGCCGTGTCCACACATTCAAATAGAATACAAATCAACTATTCCAGTCATTCTCAATCTACCAATGGGTGAAGACCTCCACATCTCATGTCGCTCATGCCACAGAAAATCACCGGGCATTCAGGGCCTCTTCGTTCGATCGACTCGCTGTTCCCGGAACCAGGACCGCGCTGGCAGAGCACCGTGTTTGTGTGGTCTCATCCTGTTGACCGACAGAGATAAGATAGTGGCACTCGAAATGTATTGCTACAGAAGGATTACTGCTGCATCTAAGCTGGACCCAAAAGAGTGACCAACGTAGAAGTAGGGAAAGGGTTGCACATGGAAGAAGACAACCTGATGATGACGATGCAGGCAGTGGTGAGAAGTAAACTGGAACTATTTAGACACGTTGTAGGATGGACAACAGCAGTTCAAATTAAAAGTGCGTGGTTCGGAAAAATGGAAGGAACCAGAAAAGAGAGGAAGACCTCACAAACAACGGCTTGACGACGACGTAAGAGATGGGTGCCAGAAAGATGTGGCACTAATTGAGAATATTGGCACAATAAAGAAGAAAGCAGAAACTAAAGACAACATATGTAGTGGACACCTATGGGCTATCTGCCCATGGATCGTGATGATGATCCCTAGTCATCTGGAACCCCCATCCCACTGCACATTCAGAGCATCCAATCTACCAAAATTTCAAGAGACAATTCTGTCGGGAGTACAAGGAACCCTGGGTCTGGCTCCGTGCCTCCAAGTCAGAATTTTTGACATTTACCTGTCATTTTGTGAATATGCGCACATCATAAATCGTTTTACTTTTACTATCACTACTGTCGGTCATGGAGGTTGTTTTTTTACCATACTTCCCCACCAGATGATTGAAAGGTGGGGTGGGGGGGGGGAGTTGAAGGATTGGACCGATTGCCACTGGTGTAAGCCAAACAAAGGAATTAAAGTCCGGTCGCCAGTTTCATAGATCCTCGATTTTACCAATGCACCACAGCTCCAGCCCACAGATTATAATCTGCCACATTATCTCCATATATAATGTGCAACGGAAGCTCTTGACCTCTTGCTGTGACATTCAGACATACAAATAACAAAACGTGTAGACTTTACAGAACCGCGAATTATCAATTCTGATTTTACGCAATGTGCATGAACCCAGTATGTGCACGCACTAAAGACACAAACACGTGAATGCTACCACAAATACAGAATGTAATCATCATCATTGTCGGCCTTGGTCAATCCACTGCTGGATTAAGACCTCACTAAGCTGGTGTCAGCTTTCATGATTCTGCGAGGTGAGAATCCATGAGAAATAATAATAATTAGTTAATGGAAACAAATTGAAATAAATACATGTACAGACAATTAATTTAAGACCTGCGGTTGGCTGACATGTGCCTAAATCACAACAAACCTCCACCGTCAGCAGTGGTGGGTGCGTGGAGCGAGGTGCAATGCTTTGATTGGTGTAGACCTACTGCCGGTGTCGGGGCTTTCTCCTACATTAACATTAGCTGCCCCGCCGATCTCTAAACCTTTATAAACAGCTTGCCCTCAGAAGCAAACCTCCCTGTTCCTGATAACGACCTCTTGCGTTGCGATCTAAACGTCGTGATATTTTTTAATCACTGAATTTTATTTCATTATATATATATTTTTCTATCTACGTGACTTTACCGAAAGAACCATAGAACACAACAGACCACGTTTAAGATTCTCACATATCGTTGTAAATGCCACAGTCTCCAAGAACCAAACGAATGTAACTTATCTAAAATTCAAAAGAGAGTGGGAGAAACGACCTCAAGGTATTCCGAATGGTTCCGCTGTTTTGCATATGAATTAGCTAAGTTGTTTTACTGTTCAAATGAATATCCCGATTAAATATTTACTCACGGGGGAATATTTTTTCTTTTGAATGCATTGTATAATATGCTGCTACGAACTCATGTGTTTATGCGCATGTTGATTGAGAAAATAGGAAGGTTAAGAATAAAATGCAATTCCAAACTTTACAGAATTTCTCTTGGGAGACACTAAGCTACGAATGTAATTTGGTTGGCTGACACTGAAAGATACAAGAACATTCTGCCTAATGGCATTCTTTTCTGTGACGGATATCAGTCTAATTTAGCCCACATCATTTGTTATAAAGCATTTTCAATTCTGCTCCGAGTGAAGCATTTTCAATTCTGAAATCCTTTACATCAGCAGAGACATATGTCACATTGGAGAATGACCCAAAAGTGATACCAGCTGTCTTTTGCCAAATATCTTCAAGGGTCTATCTTATCATGAATACTAAACTGCAATCTTCGGCTATTTGAGATAGCGGTGTTCTTTGTACCTGTCTGCAATTGTAAGCCAATATTAATAACATTTTGATGTATGAACCAATCACTCCTTAGGCTATGGCTATTATATTTTCTTAAGCCTGTTATGCCTGCAGTGGGCTTCAGATCTCACACAAAGCATCTCAACAGTGCCGGCTCAGACCAATGGCCACGTGTTTCAGATGCAAATGCTGCCCAACCCCATCTATACTTGAATCAGGATCTTTGGTCAGCGGGGTTTATGCGACGGCAGACACGTTGCATCCATGTATGTGACTGTGTACCTATGCTCATGGGTTATATGTGTTGTCTTCTTGCAGTAGTTGCGACACACTACCCTGATGTTCACGTTCATCAAGTATTTATTTTAAATTTATATTTGAGGGCAAAATCTTGCGTAATTGAGTTTGTTTAATTTGCAAGGAAAGGCAACGGGGCAACTATGACATTGATCATGTTAAACTAAAATGAAAGGCGTAAAATTAAAAGCCCATTTTCACAATTAATAAAATTATTAAGACAAAACTAATCTTGTTAAAATATAGCCTGTCAAACTTTTTGTTAAATGCAAGAATAAACGCATCATTACAATCGTCGTCAATAGTTTTGCATGTGTGTGCATGTATATAATACGAACGTGAAGATTGCTTTAGAGGTGGGGACATGGCCGCGTGACATTGCATGTGCCGCTTTATGCAGAGGTTTTGATGTTCGAACCCAGCTGCTGCCCTGGTTAATAGTGCAGATGTATTAACTTAACAAAAAAATCAAGAGCCATCTACATCACAGTGGATGTTAAAGATACTGTAATGATCGTCGAAGAAGAGTAGGCCATGTGTGCCGGCATGATGCTCCATGTTTCACAAATTTGTAAAATTATTTTCAAATTGCAAAAATGGGAGAGAAAAAAACTACTTTAGCAACATCGTCCCCTCCTGGCTAACTCTGCCCATCTTTGAAACAAAGACATATTTTCGTGATAGCCTTCCACTATGAGAATGGCAAGTGTACTACATTTTTATTATGGAGTGGCGGGCATGGAAGGGTTGCGGGGGCAAGCAAGATGGCTTTGGGGACGGGACGGCTAATGAGTGAAACCACGAGGGCAGCCGTAGAGGACGCCCGACTAAAAACGGCCACTTTGGTGGAACGCTGCCATTGGCAGACTTGCCTCCGCCGTGTGATGCTGTGCTGTTGGTTCCAGCAAGCTGTCGAGCAGAGGCTATCACTGACGCCCTGGCCGTATCCTTTAGCCCGCTGTTTGTATGTCTTTTTTTCGCACAGCATGTGGTCCGGACCTTCAAAATGCACGGTGCAGTTTTCAGTTTGTTAAGTAGCGTTCAGGGTGAGAATACAACATGTCCAAAGAACAGGCCATGTATATTTTTAGTTGCTTGTCCCCCCTTCAGAAGTGGCATGCTGTTATGGTATTTATTTTTGGAAACCTTCCAAAAGCAGTGCGCAGTGCACCCGGGTTTGCGCCCTTACTTCTGAGTCAAAAAAGTTCACCCAACTGATTGCCACTGATTTCTGTACGCGCAACTCATTCGTATTCCTGGCGCATTGTGCTGGGTTATGCTCGCGTTCGGCAACGTATGCCGATGTTGACCTGCGCTCGTTCAAGACCATTTTCACATCATAGCGTGCCAGCATACGTGGGTGAGAGCGCAGTATCTGAAAGTGGGCTCCTGCGTTGCATATCAAGTGGAACATTGCGCAGTGGTTAGCGTGCAAAGCGGCATGCTGAGTTCGATTCCTGGCCACGACAAACGTCAATGGCGAGCAATATATCTGAACTGGTCACCAACCCACGCTGATCGGTGCGGTGAAATACGGCCAAATAGATCCCCACAACCGACACGGTGTGGGAAAGTCTTTATCGCGGGGTGGATTGGCAAAGGGCTGTAATTAAAAGTCAGGTAAATGGGGACCACGAGAGAGGAGGGATTATCGTGAGACGTGAGATGCAAACGGTTTTTCTGCGTCTGCTCATATTTGGTCGATGTCCCAGTCAAACCACGTGTCCAAAATAACCCATTTTCAAAGTATGGCCCACAAACCTTAATTGAAACGTGCAAAGACCATGAAAAGGAACACCACACCGGCCACGCAGTGCCGGATTAAGCGAGTGCTGGGCCTGTAGCATATGTTATAAAGGGGCCCTAAATAAAATAAAATAAGCACGTAAATACTAAAACACAATTTTTTTACTTGCATGGTAAAGTAATTGTATTTTTTAAATTTGCTATGCAGCCAGATAATACGACAAATCGTTAACCTTAAACACCCAGTCGTGCATAAAAGTTGAAGGTGGTATAGTACTATAGTAATAGAGCAAGTGCAGAATCACTGAACCGGAATTGATAGCTTGAAAGCATTTAGCGCGGGTCCTTGAAAGTGCGGGGCCCGTAGCTACTACATATGTAGCTACTTTTGCCACGACGATAATCCGGCACTGCGGCCACGCACGAATCTCCGCTTGGTCACGCGACCGTGACCACGGCCTCTCGAACGCTGCCTCACCGCCGCAGCGTTGCGCCTCCTTGGCGAGCGCTTGCACGCAAGTTCCCCGCGTCGCGTTCTGCTGACGGAGTTGTCAGAAAGGGCAGACAACGGCCCCTGAGCGCGTTGCGCCTTCTGTGACACGACCTTGCGTTGTCCCGGTGCTGCAGGCATGACTTCACCCCCCCCCACCCCCATCAGTGTGCCTCAATGCCAGCCACGTTACAGCAGCAGTGAGATCGTGAAAGGCTTCATCACCTTGCTCGTCACGTGGATGCGACCGCCGGGGCAATGATCATTGTCAAGCGGCACAGACGCGGCGCAATGAGCGAGATGGCTCAGGATTATGGCATCGGGCCCCGTTTGCGGGAGAGGCTCGGGATTATGGCTTTGTGCGCAATGGCGATGGCATGGAAAGTCCTTCATCCAGCAGTGGATCGGGAATGGCTGGCGTTCATTGCAATGCATTATTTGGAATGGGCAAACAGCAAACGAGAAAAGTGCTTGTAAATTGCAAAATATCTCATGGCATCGCTATTGAAGAACGAGATGCTAATTATCAGGAATATAATGGTGCATTGATTCATCAATTAAAAGTGATTTGGATACCATACAAGCACACAATTATGTGCGTGTGAATGGATTGCTTACAGTTGATGTGAATTATATGCTGCGTAAATGTTAGATTTATGGAGGGAGCAGCACACATCGTGAATCTAGTGGTCGGCAGTTCGATTTCGCCTTCTGGTATGGCAGTTATAGCAATTGTGCAAGTATCCTAACCCCCCCCCCTGCTAATGCCTACCCAGCAATACGCAGTAGTTGGGTCCACCACAGTTAGTCGAGCGGCAGGCAAGTCTCGCGTGGTGGTGGAATCAAGTGTGGGTACTCCTAATTCTGCCAAACACATCTGGTCAGCGTGGACGAGTCGACCTCTAGCTGGAGGCTCTGCCCGCCACCTTCATGATTGAGCGAGCAATTGTGGGGCCTCCCTCGCCTGTACCTTTACAAGTAACATTTAAGTATTGCAGCAGTGAGAGTGTCACTGTGACGTTTGGTTTTCAAGCAATGATTGTGGTGCCGTGGTTCGCGCAATGCAACAATAAATCCAGCGGTTCAATCCCCGGCCATGGCAAACATCGGCGGCGTGTGAAAGGCGAGCTGATCCTGCATCACCCCTCCTCCTTCCCCGTCGATTACAGAGCAGCAGCGGTGAAGTATGGTCAAACAACCAACATGGCCGACACGGAGGTGAGGTAGGCTTCATCCCAACAGTCGATTGACAAATAATTTGCTACGGCTGGTACGTTTCGGTGAACCTTACAAACGCTCGTGCGCAGGTAGGTGGAGCAATTGCATAGGTCAATTGTATTTTCTGTGGAGGGCTGAATGGCTACGACGCTCGCTGCGTTACGATTGGAAGCTTCGCCACCCCGCAAATAATGATGTGGGCATGGGTTGGGAGCATTTGAGAGAGAGGAAAAAAAAAACATCATGTGTTTACAGTGTGGCAATTTCCAGCAGATAAATCTCATTTTGGAATAGCATTCAAAAAACATCAAAATAATGTATTTCCCCACAGGCAACAGCAGAGGATGGAAATAAAAAAAAACTCTCCGGCACTTTTCAATGGTACCCGGGGGGTGTAAATATACACTGTATAAGACTGTATAAGATATGTTTCAAATGATTCCCTGAGGATTAATGCGGCTGTATAAAGAGGGTAAACATTTCTTTGAAGCTACCCCTACGGGAGAACGCATCCCCCTCGCTCTACGTTGGTATATATGGTTTTACTCTACACTTAAAATAAATCTGCTGCATTTGTTACTGTTCATTTCAGCTTACTAAAATACATACACACACCGTCCATTATTCTAAGTGGTACCCCACTTCCAAACCATGTCAGAGCAAGTTGTATGCACCTATTGAAAACTTTCACCTTAAGGTGCATTTACACATTTGCTCTCCAAGTAAATGTTTCTATCGAAAGCACTCACTTCCCACCCTGCTCTCACTCGACTTTTATCTTCGTGATGCGCCTGAAATGGTATCCCACTTCTTCAGAAATCCCTCACCCATCAAGGACGCTTGTCTGCTAGCAATGTTTTTTTTTGTATCTGTGGGTACGAAGATGGTTGATGAGGCCGACGACCAAGGATCGACAGCCTCTCGAGTCGCAGTTCGGGCACACATCTCGTCTTCACGGAACAGGTGGCCCGGTGTTGTTGGTTCGGTCTGCGACCACGCTGTTTCTGCCACGGTGGCGAAATGTTAACTACCTCGCCTGGTATGCTGGAGGGCGTGGGCTCGATCCTGACCCTCATGCCTGCATATTTGGAGTTTACGTGTTCTCTTCCCGTGGTCGCGTGGATTTTTTCTCAGGGTCCTCCGGTTTTAAACTCCACATGTAGAATCAACGTGCGCTTAGAGTGTTTGGCTGCGATACATTTCCACGTGATAAGCCACTTCGTTGAGCTTTCATTTGTGGCCAAGTCGCTTCTGAAAAATAGTTTTAATCAAATGCATCATAGAGTTTCGAAGTGCTGAGATTCTTGCAATTTCAGATGCATGTTGGTGTCTGTTGGATGAGCACTTGAGGTCAATCCACAAGAACGAACTCTTCTTTGTTCTGACCATTGAATGAACAGCAAACTTTTCCATCTCAGCGGCGAACATTATGATCACACAGTGCGCGAGCCACGAATGTTTCCCAGATGCCCTGTGGCGACATGTTTAGATTCTGTTCGCTGAAGCCATGGCAGCCCGGCCTTTACAGCATTCAGCAACGCTGAAAGCTTCCGATAGAGTATACATGTGGAAGTTGTGAACCTTATTTTGAAACCAACCTCGCACTTGTAGCACTGCCACGATTGTGCTTAACACGATAATAACGTGCCTTCCATTTTTATCCCTCCAACCAATGTAATTTTCTTGAGCGAAATCATCTTACCCGTGATTTTCTTCAGCCCAGCTTACCCGTGATGCATTTCCATTGTGTTTATGATGATTGTGTTCGTGTATCTGAGATGGTTAAGACTTTCTTCGTGTATGTGTATGCCTTCATCTTCCCAATCCAAAACGCACCTTCCAATGTTTCGGCGCAAATAACTCTGCCAAGAGCGTATTTCCTTGCCCTACTTCTCCTACTGATTTGTATTTTGTTTCCTTCCCAATGCAATCTCAGTGTCGCTGTTCCATTCTTGTAAAAAAAAAAAGCATTATTGTAAAATATAGTTTTTATTTAGGTATTAGTTTGGTAGAGTTTGGGATTACTGCATGCATTTTCAGTGTCAAATACATTTTCAAAGATTAAACAAGTAGGCGAAGCAGTGTTTGATGTAAATTAATCTGCTGCATGTCAGCACCAGCACACACAATCTGATTGACAGTGTGCATGTATAATATTATAATAATATTGATAACAAAGCATGAACACTGACAAATAAAATGGGACAAAAGCTGAAAAGTACAGGAGGATCCATGGACAGGAAAAATGCAAACTTGAGACATCATTTCGATTTAAAGCTTTCGTGACTGCAGGAATTCATCTTCTTGGGTTTTTCGGTAAAGTCACGTAGAAGGGGAGTAATAAAATAATAAAAATAATAAAACATAATAAAATAAAATAATAAAATAATAATAGATTTTATTATGTTTTATTATTTTATTATTATTATTTTTTTACTCCCCTTCTACGTGACTTTACCGAAAAACCCAAGAAGTTGAGACATCATATTTAGCGTTCAAGAATATTAAGTGCACTTGGGCAGGACATCTCAAGAAAGGATGAATGGCTGTAAGCTGACATTCACTGAGACTAACGACAACGTCGTTAACTGAGACTAATGACAGAGTGACCACCAAAGCAGGGGACATGTACGAGATGGCATCCACCATATGTAGATGGGGGCAATAACAACAGCTGATGTGCAGGAGTTGGATAGAATTCTGAATCGCGAGAACAGGAGGGATGATGAGGACCCGTAGAGACCTTCACCCAGCAGTGGATAGAGTGCATTGCTGCTGCTGATGATGATGAACCATACCAGAATTGAGCACCCTCACTGGTTTATTAACTTGTTATACGCTCGCTTGTCATTCTCGTGTAGAGTAGTGCATGTTTAAATGTAATAAGGCATACGTTTTATTTGTATTATTCGGAATGCCATTCACTATAAATGTTATAAACCAAATATATATCTAACTCATGATCTAGTATTGTGTACCAAATACGCATAGCTTTTATATGTGGTTAAGTGACAACTTCACGAGCTGTGTGGAGAATTTTATCATTACATTCTTTCGTGGAACAACGTGTTATTATTGTCGATTGACCTGATAGCATCGTGCAGGTAGTGTAATAAACTATTTGTAGAAAACGCTGGGTGTGTTTATATGACAACACCATTGATTCCCCTAATTTTACATTGAAATCAAGGACCAATCTATCAATTGACACATGTTAACACGAAAAACTCAAGTGCTTTCAAAATTGAAGATACATTTTTTTCACAAGAATACCTGCTAAATGTTGGCGTGATAATATGCATACGGCAATTTTAAGAAAGATATTTGTAGGATATGCCACGCCTGTGGATTGAATAATTGCCAGCAATAGAGATATCCAATTATACTGTTAATGTCACAGCAGTTTGTGGGACATTATATATTATAGCAGCTAAATTGGGTTTATACTTTTACATTGGATTTTTTTTGAATGGTGACAGTTTTTATTAGGAAAAAAAACTTTAACATTTAGAGCATAATCAATTGCAATGAGTCACAGACCTATGGAAAAAATCTAATTCACTTTTCACTTCCAAGTTTATGCATACACGTTTAACATGTAAACAACTATGTGTATTTTCATTTCTACATGTCAAGTATATTCTAACATGATTTTGGAAAACGTGTTAATAATAGTAACTATGTGCGTCTCAGTCTGCGAGGCATGCCAATGCCATCATCCAGCAGATGATTGACAAACATGGGCTGTACATACATGTATAACGTTAAAATTACGTAGTATGTAATACACGTCTTGCTTTATGTGCAAGAATGTCTATGACAATTTATAACAATAACAAAACAAATCCATCAAAATGCATGCCGTAACCTCCCAGCCACTGCCTATCAGCTGTGCTATCACATGACTGTAACAAGCAATTTGCTAATTTTGACACATCATGAATAATGCACATCTAATTTTGGCAAGCCACATTATAAATGCGCTTATCTGATGATAATAATAAAATGTTAGATTATGGCTTCAATGAAAAGGACTTGAGATGCTGTGATTTTAAACTGTCTTGCTGGTGGATAAAGTAGATTGCTATGCGAAGTGTGTGCCTCAGTGGTTCCCTGTTATTGCCCCATCACTCGTCACACTCACTCAAGGTCATTTCCTCATAATGAAATGTAGCATCACATCATTACCTCCTCGAAACTCATTCGGTATCCCTTTTTCGTGGGTGCCCTGTTTGGTCTCATATTTACACAATAAATACCACGCTTTTCGTGATGAATTCAAAGTGATTATGACTTGATCAAGAGGTAGGCCAGCGCAAGGTATGGTGGAGGATCAAATAGAAAAGCTGAATGCATGTTTATTTTTAACCATCTTTTCATTAACTATTTCATTTTGGTAATGACCTGGTTCTGTGTGTGTGTGTTTGTATTGGAGCGGTTAGCGCGCTGCGCCAACACCAGTGACAATTATCTTAACCGGTTATGGGCCTCCCCTAGGTCGACTCAGCCTCAAATGAATACCTGACGCGGTATGTAAACATCGCCACTGGGGAGACAAAGGCGGCCGGGCATGGTGTTGGCCAAACACCCTCTCGTGTTCTGTGCCGGCCTTTATAGGTGCTCGCGAACAGCACTTGCCCCAACAGTCTGTTCAATCTATACGGGGGGGGGGGGGGGTCTTCGTGTTTTGTCTTTGTATGTGTGCGCATCTGGCTGCATCTCTCGGCACGTGCACAACGTTCGCAAAAATGCATTTGTTGCGAAGGTGCAAAGACAAATATTGCCCCGCGAACATAAATGCCAATAACTGGCATGCGTCATGCTGTAACAAAGCATTTCTGGACCATGGAATTGCTGAGGCAGTTGGTCTGGGAGTCCCCATTCCAGTCTGGATATCGATATGGCGCAATACTGGCAGTCCTGTTTCTTTACAAGGGGCCACAGCTCGCTTTATTGCAGCACACAAGGACCCTGCCTTCCCAGGAACTCAGAATAATATTTAACAACCCCGCCAGGAGACTCCTCCTCATGGGGTTCATCTCCGTCCTATTTCTTGGCGCTGAGCAAGTTGACGTCAAGCTCGCTTGGCATCGCACACGATGAGTATGGTCTCCACTGCTGCTTTGGGCCTTCACTGTCATGCGTTTGCTGAACTAATTCTGTACCTGCTGACGAATTGTCACATCTTTTTTTGAGGAAGCCTGTGATGCCTGCCCACCATATGTTTACCTCGTGTTTATATTGTTCAACTACGGTGTCAAGAAAAAATGCAAACATGTAAAACATTTACATCATGGGACCTCCTTTGCCAGTACCAAAATATACAAAAAAAAGGGGGAAAAACCCTATTAGTATATTTTGGTACTGGCAAAGGAGGTCCCATGATGTAGCTGCTCACCCCGAGCTCTCATTACTCTGATAGTGCCTTGTCTTTGAACTGTGCGCCTTTTGGCGTCATCTGGTCGAACACCAGATGAGACAAGGCTCTAAAGAAAGCTGTCCCTGGTGTGGACCAATCAGTTTCAAGTACAATGCATAAATTATCAGAGTGTTGTTTTTTTCTTGCATTTGACTGCCAGTATTGTGGTTAACGTCAGCATGATTCCTTGCAAAAGGTATCAGTTTTGTTGCCAGAAAAAATGGGAAAACCCCTATTAGTATGTAAAACAATGGTCGACGGTGCGATTTGAAAAACCGGGAGGAAGCTGTGTCCTCCTGGGATTGCACTCGATGCAAGCGACAAGCTCTGTTTGCTTTGTGTGTAGTTTTACAATCTCATGGGCTTAAGTCAACAATTGCCAAACGTACCATTACTTTTATCTAGTTTTGAGGGGAAAAAATCAGTTTCTAAGGTTGCGGTAAAACATTCGACATTAGACATTGTTAGACCTTGTGTGTTGGTGATTGTCCATTTTAAAATGAACTATCAACATTAAAATCCATGATCTAACTCTAGCCGGATGAAGGCCGCCCCATACTAACTCCATCCACTCATTTCACACAAAGTGCTTGCCACAAATGAACCACGAAAACCGTGCTGATCTCGTCAAGGAACATAAACCATCAAGCGAACTCCGGTCATCCTCGCAGCGGCGGCTTTTGGCTGACCATTGGATAAAGATTGTCACCGCATCACGCACTTTCAGATGCGCTGCCTCTGCGGCCGTTTAGAACTCTCTTCCTTCCGATATTAGGAAGCCACTGAAGCTATGCACTTTTAAATCGTCTAGATTGAAAACTAATTTCTTGAGAAGTGCTTTTTACTGGTAGGAACCTCCTGGTTACACCATCCCACAGGGGATTATTGTGTCCGTCCGTCCGTCGTGCATCCAAAAATGGGAGGGGTGAGGCTGGGTGGGGAGGGTGGGGTGGGGCTGGACGGGGAGGGTGGGCTGGGTGGGGAGGGGAGGGTGGGGCTGGGTTTGGGGGTAGTAGGGGTGGGGCTGGGTGGGGAGGGGCTGGTCACCCCGTGGTGCCCTTAAACGTTAACCTACTCACGCCGGCATGTGCCCGCCCTCACAGTCGGCCATATTTGCGGAATACACCACGCCGCCGTTGACTCTGGCTATTGACCGAGCAACCCAACGTTCCCTCCGCAGGAATGTGTTTGTGTTTAGTTTCGTGTCCTTCCCCCGCACCTCCAATTACCGCGGTTGGCTGCGAACGGTGCCAAAGAGGTTCTGAAATGCCAATAATCCACCGCCCTCTTTGTGCATAAGCTGATCACACCTCTTCACCTCTGCTCGTCCTCCTGTGCGTGTGTGCTCATGCTCTTTGGCGACCATTTCACAAAAAAATGTTTCGTCAATCGACTGTTGGATGACGCCTCCCTCACCTCCGTGTCGGCCATGTTAGTTGTTTGACCATACTTCGCCGCTGCTGCTCTTGTGTGGCTTGGTGATCGACGGGGTAGGAGGAGGGGTGCCCAGAGGCTGTTCACCTTTCACACGCCACAGATGTTCGCCGTGGCGGCGAATTGAACTGCTGGCTTTATTGTGCATTGCGCTAACCCCGGCACCACCTCTCGAACATTTGCACCACCTGGGATGTCCACAGTGGGTTTTAAATTTAATATGTTCCCATATTATTTTATTTTAATACAAGGGCTGCATAATTCAAATTTTAGTGGGTTACCGTGGAGTGGGCTTAACGTTAGGGGGCTAAAAATGCCTCTGTGGGATGATAAAAAGTGCACATTACATTTGCAGTGGCCTTGGGGGCAAGAATAGTTTTTTTTACAGAGGGCAGTTGTCCCTTATGCCCCCCTCGTTTCCTCTCTTTACACACATCCCTGCTAAGTTGGCAAGCCATTTCAAGGATGGGTTATATTGCGTGTGTCCATGGTGAATTAGCTATGATGAGGCTGACCTCGAAGAGCTATAGGGCACTGGGGTTGACAGAGTTTTGCAGTTGCATTCTGGGTAGCTAGGCAGCTTAGGAAAGTTATTAAAGTTGAAGATACAGCCCGGAAATGTCTTGTTGATGCCACTGCTGGTGAAAGAGCCTCTGCTCGAAACACAGTTCTAGAGAGTCCTGCTTGAGTTTGTTTTGGCCCACTTTTCCACACCGGGCAGACGTCTTGCGAGATGTGGGAATTCCCACACTTTACCCCACCGCTTGCATTCTGCCGATTGACTGTGGTGTACCCATTTATAATGCTGCGTGGACAGGTGGGGGTGTGGAGGGGGGGGGTTAAAAACAAACCTACACCATTTGTTTCAACTGCCACCCTGGGAAATCGAACCGGCGACCTCTGGATTTCATGCCCACCCCAGCAGGATCCTTAGGAAGTGTTCTTCTGCCCGCGACTCGCAAAGAAACAAACCCGGTTTTTGTTTTCCGCTCATGTGCACAAAATGCGTCATAGTCACATTGTGCACACTTTATATGTGATGCTAAATTAATGCATAAGTATTTTTTATTTTTCGTAAAAGTGTTTTGTTGCACTTTAGAAATTGTCTTCATCTTCATCATCTTCATGAGCTATGATCAAGCCCCTCCTGGTTGAAAGCCTCCCCAAGCCACCGTCACCATCTCCCACGGTGTAACAATCCACGTGGCGTCAGCACACGAGCTGATTTCATCACTCCATCTCCTCGCTGTTATCTATAACAAGAGCGGGCGAGCGTCTGTGCTTTCGCTTGGGTGTTGTCACCAACAAATGTTGAGGTTTCATCCCAAGCTATTCCATTGGCAATGAAGCAGCAGCAGCACAGTGTATAAAGAAACTGAGTCAGAGGACTGTAGAGTCAACGCACAAAACTTGTTGGAATATATGGCAAAAAAAAGCGACGAGCAGGTTAGTCACAACAAAACTAACTAATATACAAACTAATACAATTGCACATTGTGGAGTGACACATTTGAGAAACACCGATGAATCAGGCCTAGAGATTTTAGGTCTGTGTTTAAGTGTGCGTGTGCGTTGATTTTCTTAGGAAAAGATGCGTTGGAAACACTTCCAAAGTTAAAAGAAATACACTTTCAGGTGTCAAGAACGAAGTCGAGAGGGAACCCTAGAGGAAGAGGGAGCTGCGTGAGTTACTGAAGGTTTCTGCACCTGTGCAGTCTGGGATCGCTACAGCCGTCTTTTACCATCCACTGTTAGCGTCGATAGTGACGTTGACTTGTATCCCCCACTTGCAGGAGATGTACGAGTACAGGTTTATTTTTCTTTCGGGTTTGATCGCGTAATTATAAATGTGTCGTTAAACTTGCCACCACCCAACACAGCTGATTAGTAAGGGTTGTCACGTAAACAGAACATGCAACTTCGTCACTAGTACAGCACACCGGTGTGTTGGAGAGCCAAGCGACAACATTTACAATCTGAGAACGACGTTTCACCAGTAATTACAACTAGCTTCATCAGGCAACAGCCAGATTTGTGGAAAAGTCCACCTGTTTCGTTCCTTAACGAATTGGTACGTTTTGTTCACTTGACAAACCTTACTAATTGGCTGTATCCGGTGGTGGCGAGTTTAACAACACACACTTATATCCATGCGATCTAACCCAAAAACTTATATTATGAACATTGAAATAAATAAAGCAATTTGATTTAACAAAAATTGCAGCAACTGTGCCAATTCATATCTTTTCCGTACCTGACTGGTGCATGGTTGTTTGTTTATTTTTGGCACAGGCAACATCTGGAAGTGATCGTATAACTTGTCACTGGGAGTCAATGTTCCTGTTCACAGCATATAATAAATGAAATAAGGTTGAAGCTAAATAAAGTAAAAAACAAATAAGATACAATAAAAGAACAAGAGAGGACATCAACCGAGGAGATGGAGTGATGAAATCAGTTTGTGTGCAGGTGCTATGCGGGTTGCTGCATCGCAAAATTGTGAAAGCTGGTGTTGGCTTATTTGACCATGTCTGATAATAATAATGATGATGATAAAGGAGAAAAGGTCTATCAAGGTTCTAACCTGAACCTCTGACAAGGGAATTTTATTTTTTTAAATACGTAAAATAGAAACTGTTTGCGCCACAAAAAAAATAAAAAGGCCTGCTACCGGATCTCTTAAGACATTGCTACGTTTAGAATTCTGTACACACGTCCCGATGTACCACAGCGTACGTGTCTGCACGCACTGCCACCCCCCCCCCCCCCTTTGAAACTGATCAAGCTCCCGTAGCGTACATCTGACACCTACTGGACACGGAAAACAGCAAGGAATCGCTGTTGGCAGCACCGATTTCCTCGGTGCATACTGAAAGCGCGGCGATTGCATTGACGTGACATTATAAACGGCACGAACACATAAAAAAAATCAGGTTAATTTCACGTGCAGTGTTTTGTGTTCTACACTTCCAAGGGCTGCTACTCCGGTAGTTTGGGCACGTGTCTCGAAACGGATGCGGGAGGAATACCAAACGTGGCGTTGTTACGCACGCACACAAGCACACAGAACAGGACGTGGAGGAGGAAGAGAAGGAGGAGATGCGTGCCGCTTTGATGCGCACGATCTCGAACAAGGAGCGCGAAGAGTCAAGGAAGGCCCTGAAAATGCTGCGAGACAGAAAAAGGCGGCGAGATTTCCATTGCCCCCCCCCCGGCCCCCCATTGTCTCCAAACGACGACACGAGCAATAGCTCCCTCCGATTAGCACGGTTGGCTCCGTGCGGTGCGAAAGAAATTCAACATACGGTACATGAAACGCGAACTTTAAGGGACCCGAATCGCAATAAAAAGGTGTTGTTTTAAACTCGAATACGAGTGCACATGACGGGACTGATTTTGCAGTGATGTACCAACGAACAAACACATACCTGACCACGTATGTAATTATCACTGCCATTTCTCAGACACGTGGATAAGTCTTGAGGCTAACGTTTAAAGCTAATGGCACGAATACAAAGCAGTGGTTAATACGTGGCGACTCTAACCGGTAGCCCACGAAATGTGTAATATAAGGAATGAGGTTAGGTGATTCACAATATAATGCACAATGACTTGAACTTTGCATTTTATGTGTGCGCATACATATTTATTAGTGCTTATGAAAGGTAATATATATACAGAGATTATAATGTCAGGTTAAAAAATAAAGCAGACAATCCTCTGTGTGTATATCTGGAATAATGTGTTCTGATATATTTATCGAAATTGGGGGCAGCATTGGTGCAGTGATTAACGCACCGTGCATATGTATGTTCTTATGTTTGTTGAACTTCTTTCGCACAGTACGTAGCCAACCGTGCTAATCGTAGGCGCGGGGAACGCCAACAAATTAAACACAAAAAGCAGTTCTAAAGAAATGAGTTTTTTTTCTCAAAACCTCGTGACTTGAGTTCATGTTATACCATGTTTGTGGGACCCGAACACGTCCTGATCAACCTCATACCCCCCCCCCCCATTATTTCACCAACCCAAATTATTCAATTTGGATACACATCTCATACCAATTATGTCACACCAATCATCGCACATTAATTGTTGTATCCAGTAATCCCAATAATCGCATACCAATTACCGCATACTAATAATCACATACCAAATCATCGCATACCAATCATCACATACCAAATAATCGCATACCAAATCATTGCATACTAATAATCACATACCAATCACCGCATACCAAATCACTGCATACCAATCACCAAATACCAAATCAACACATACCAAATCATCGCATACCAATCATCACATACCAAATCACCACATACCAAATCACCGCATACCAATCACCGCACACCAATCATCACATACCAAATCACCACATACCAAATCATTGCATACCTAACACCACATACCAAATCACCGCATACCAATAATCTTCCCCTGCTGGGAGACTAATATCCGTTGGCAGCCCAGTGGCTGAGTCACCTTGTGACGGGTGGTCATCAACACGCCCGGCTGCCTTTGTCTCCCCAGTGACGGTGTTACCTAGCCAATATTACGATTCAAAATCGATTTTTCGTTTGGACCACGTAATGATCTAGGCAAATTTGTGTCGTGTAACCTTCCACCATGTGACATCACCAAACACTTGACATAAAGCTTTCGTGACTGCAGGAATTCATATTATTTGGGTCTTTCGGCTTTATTATCGTAATTTATTATCGTTTCAGCTCCACCGGTGAGCTAACAAAATGTATCAATTGGATACGCGACATTTCACTTGGAACTGCATCAAGCATCAACAGGACAAAATCAACATTAGTGGTGATTGAGATCTGAACCATTCATGGACACCCCCCCCCACCCAGCATGGCACACGAGGATGTGGGTGGTCATCAACACGCCCGGCTTCCTTTGTCTCCCCAGTGACGGTGTTTATACATCGCACCAGGTATTCATTCGAGGCTGAGATGACCTCGGGGAGGCCCAGAACCGATTCAGATAATCATCACTGGTATTGGCCTGCAAACAACCACTGAGCAGCGTAGTGAAGTCTGGCCACAACCCTGGGCTGACATGGCATTGGGAGGCCTTCATTCAGCAGTGGATTAACAATGGGCTCAAAATGATGATGATAATTAAATAAATAATTAAAAATACAACTTTGTTATTTTTATATTAGGTTAGGCCCGCTGAGCTATGTAATTATTTTTACTGGTAGGAACCCACTGGTTACACCAGCCCACAGGGGTTTATTGTGTCCGTCCGTCGTGCAGGGAGGGGCTGGGTGGAGAGGGAGGGGCTGGGTGGGGAGGGGAGGGTAGGGAGGGGCTGGGTGGGGAGGGTGGGGTTGGGTGCGGAGGGGAGGGTGGGGAGGGGCTGGGTGGGGAGGGTGGGGCTGGGTAGCGGGTGGGAGGGTGGGGCTGGGTGGGGAGGGGCTGGTCACCCCGTGGTGCCCTTATAAAACTCAACGTTTAACCTACTCACGCCGGCTTGTGCCCGCCCTCACAGTCGGGCATATTTGCGGAATACACCACGCCGCCGTTGACCCTGGCCATTGACCGAGCAACCCAACGTTCCTACCAGCTCCCTCCGCAGGAATGTGTTCAGAGGTGACCTAACCACAAATTATAGCTCAACGAAGTGGCTTATCATATGGAAATGTATCGCAGCTAAATACTGTCAACGAATGTTTTCTAAATGTGTAGGGGGAAAACCTTAGGACCTGGAGAAAAATCCACGCAAACACGGGGAGAACAGGAAAACTATACAGTTGTCAGGGTCGTAATCGTACCCAAGACCTCCTGCATACCTGGCGAGAGAGCTTACATCTCACCACCACGTTGCCCCACCAAAAACTATTTGATGATTAACAAATGTGTTGAGCTTATTGTAATTATTATATGCTAATGTTGCATTTAAGCTAATGGAGTGAATATGACAATTTTTTGCCAAATAATATATATTCATAAGTCATTTTGCAGGTGTTTTATAATCTTCCATTGAAATGTAGTGAAAATTACATTCCAAATATCAACTCTTTTTGGTATTAATAAAGATTATGTTTCACCACCAAAAGAATACTTATAAATATCTACGCTCATTGTTTTTTTATATCAATGATGGAATGTATTGGCTCTGCCGATTGCCCCATTTCTGTGCAATACACGTCCCGTTTCTGCAGCAACTCACATGTATCAACATCTCTGCAATTGTGTGGCGAGCCCTAATGTGTAGCGTGACCTTATTGACTTTTAACAATTTTCTATTTCTGAAAGAGGTTACTTTTTAGCAATTTTGCAACCCTTGGCATTCTACGTGAAGGACAGAAAATGTAATATTTTACTCTATTATATTAATCGTCTTGAAGTTTTTTTTTTACTCTAAACAGATTATGATTTTAATACAAAAATCAAGTATTTGTTTATAGACGTTTCCTAGAATTTAGGGAATTTGAACATATGTACTTTAAAGTTAGTAGCTACATCTGTAGGAGTCTATTCAGTATTTCGCTGCAGATAATTTGTTTTAGCAAGGTTCAGGGCATAATGTCCTCAGGGTCTCCACTTTGTGGAGCGATTTTAGGCCTGTCAATCTCAGACGCCAGCCCTAGGACAAATCTAATCTCAGCTGGAAGGATGTAGAATCTATTAACAATTTCAATTTCTTGCCATCGTGTAATTGTTGTAATCCTGTAAAATATATATATAGCCATAAGTGTAAAGGGTACCAAAGCGTAGCATCAGTGGTGTAATATATTACGTGCTTCCTTTATACTAACACGCCTATGCGACCATGGTGTATTGCAACATTGTTGTGTGCTTTATTAAATTATTAATTTGTAAACGAAAGCATCCATTATTAATTTTCTCGCAGTGCTCCATGTAATGGATTTCTTATTACATTCTGCGTGTGTTTTTATGGACGTGTTCCTGTAAGTAACCTGAGTATTGCACTTGATGCGATGACTTTGACAGTCCCATGGGAGTGTCATTTAAAAGGGAAATAATTTACGGGCGTGCAGTAGCGTCATTTGTGAGATTCAAAGAATAACAACCGCGTATCAAACGAGAGGGTCGCTCTTATTGCATGCAGGGTGATGATGATGATGATGATAATTATTTATGTCACGATGTTGTTCCAATTGCTGTCATGTTTACCACACTGGACTCGAAATCCAGAGGTCTCTAGTTCGATTCAATCTGCTGACACAATGGGCAGGTTTTTTTAAAAACCCACCCCTGACAGGCTGATTGTGGTGTGGTTGTGGTAACGTATGAGTGCTCATACTTCTCCTAAGACGTCTTGCCAGCATGGAATAAGAGGCTAAAATACCATCTGAAAGGGGCAATTTACAGCTCCCTTTAGTGGGGGCCCTTCTTCCAGCAGTGGCATGAGCAGGAAATTACGCAGCTTCTCCTTTATCTTTTGCGAATTCTGGTCAATGGCTGTTCATTCATTTCATTCCAGAGCTGTGGAATTCAAAATATTCATCGCTAAACTACAATCAATTGTGGTATTGTAAAGGGATTCTGACAGTATGACAAACGGGGGAAAAAATGTAATGTTTTGTGCCAATTTGATTTTTGATTATAACTTTATGAAAAAAATATTGGAACAGAAATTACCGCTTCTCTGCCTGACCTATTTCAATTTAGAAAAAAATCAATCACCTCAAGCGCAAAGGTAACAGCAGAAAATCACTGCTAATGGCATGTGAGGGTAATCACTAGGTTTAATTGAACATTAGTAACCAAACAATTAGTTGAAATGTCTCCCACTAAGGTGGCTTCTATACTAGATATGGACCTTGTTTTTATTGAATAAACAATGTAAGCCCGTACGTTTAGAATTGAAATTTTAACAATGATAACACTATGGAACACGATTTTTGTTTCTGGGTAGTAAGTGTTATTTTCTAATTGCTTATGTTATTTTGTGTTACTTTCTTTGAACCTATCTACGTGACTTTACCAAAAGACCCAAGAATATGCCTCTTACAGTATAGAAAATGGCTTTTATTCTCCACAAACTTTGCTTTTGTGACCAGGATTTTATGTGAAGGAATTACACAAATGCACACGTTTTCTCATTGAAAAGAAGGGGTTGGGTGGGGAGGGTGGGGCTGGGTGGGGGGTGGGAGGGGTGGGGCTGGGTGGGGAGGGGCTGGTCACCCCGTGGTTCCCTTATAAAACTCAACGTTTAACCTATTCACGCCGGCTTGTGCCCGCCCTCACAGTCGGGCATATTTGCGGAATACACCACGCCGCCGTTGACCCTGGCCATTGACCGAGCAACCCAACGTTCCTACAAGCTCCCTCCGCAGGAATGTGTTTATGCTAAAATGTAGGGCATTTAAATATGCATGCATACACTGTGTGGTGGTGAGGCAATTTTAGTACAGAAATAGAGTCGTATACCATCTGTGTGGTGCTTTGGATGTTACCAACTTGTGGTCGTGGAAGGTTTACTCCTAAACTAATTAATGGAATTGGTCAAACATCCCAATGCAGTACCCTCCTGAAAAAAATATTATTGAGGGTCAATTGATTTTCCTAAATAAATAAAGGGCATTCTTGTCTTCTTATTGTAAAATGTAGAAAATGAAGCAATATATTCTAATTATAGATTTGAAGCTTTCGTGACTGCAAGGATTCATACTCTTAGGTCTTTTCGGTATAAAGTCACGTAGGTAAAAAACATTCATAATAAAAATAAATAATAAAAATAAGATATACTCTACTCTAGATAATGAGATCCTGCAACAAATAAGACTTTGTGACCAGTGCCAATTAAGTTCTACAAATCTTGTCACACACACACACGTGCAGTGCTTTTAACAAAGTAATACAGCGCCTCATCAGTGCTGACCTAATTTAAAAACAGTGTCTGTGTGAGCGTCAATAACGCAGTGAGTGATGTGGCAGTTCGGGCTGAAACAGTGACACTGTTTGATCTGGAACAGACTTTAATCTTCCCCCTAGGGGATCGTCATCCCATTGTTAGCTGGTAGCCAAAGTAGCATTGAAACAAATGGCCCGTTCCTGACTCCAACATTTAACAGATATGCAGATAATGTAGATGTTCACCCCGAGCCCTCATTACTTTTATAGTGCATTGTCTATGAGCTGTACGCTATTTGGCGTCCTCTGGTCGAGCACCAATTGGGTCGAGGCTCAAAAGAAAGCCGTCCATTGGTGTGGACCAATCAGTTTCAAGGACAATTAATATATTATCATAGTGTGTTTTTTTGTTTGCATTTTGACTGCAAGTATTGTGGTTAATGCAGACATGAATCATTGATAAAAAGGTTTCAGTTTTGCTGCAAGAATAAAGGGGAAAAACCCTATTATTAGATAAAATGTTGTTTAGAAGCAGCATACGTGGCTAATGTGGGCTCATTGTGTGATTATGAGTTAGTATCCCTTCTAGGGTTGACTCAGCCCCATAAACCCTTTGGGGTTGGAAAGATACCACCGCCTGGTTACTGATGAGCAACACCCGGTGGGAAGTGAAATGTGATTTTCCTATTGGAAGACTCGTCAGCACCATAGGGACGTGGCTCATTGATTGTAAATCAGCCGCCAACAACATCATCATTGCCAACATCATTAGCAGCAGTTGCAGCCATTGGCTCTCCACTGCTGATTGAAGTTCCCCCTAAAGGTCCTACCTATGTCACGATCCATCTCACTCCAGCACATGAGCTGATCTCATTTTTTGCTCCATGTCTCTGGTCGTCGTACACTCAGGTGCGTTCTCTCCTTTAGCTGTCATTCCGTCACCACTCTTGACCAATGTCCATCGGTTCTCGCGATATATCCCTCCGAAGACACTGTTCCGTAGAGGTCACTACGGCGTTTATGAGTGCCTTTGATTATCCACCGTTTTGTGTTTACCTCTCAGATTGATTCCCAGCATGCAGTGCCATGCTGCTTGGCACATGTTTTAGCTTTTGTTACATTTTTGTTGTCGCTGTCTGTGTCTGTGATCCATTCGTCATATCTGGTCGCTTGCAATGATTACAAACTTTTGTATTCAGCTGTCGCAGTAATATCGAGTGTATAGTCTCCTATTTTAGTTTGGGCTTGTGCGGGACACATCACTGGAAGTGATGATGGTAGGTGGTCCAGATAAACGACGGAGTGGCAATCATAGAAAACACGTCCACTGGGGAGATGGAGCGATGAAACGAGCTGGTGCGCAGGCGCTGTATAGATCGAAACACGTGCTGCAGTTGTGAACCAAACTCTAAGCCAAATAGAGTGTGCCATTCCTCGGTAAGCCTCACCCGAGTTAAGATGCTGTACGACCTAGCGATGCCCCCTGCACTGCCCTTGCTGTTGCTCAGTGTGCCTCCCAGAGTTGAAAAGATGCCGAATGAAACGATAATACGTGAATCCTATGCCAGACGAGTACTCGTATGCATGAGCAACTGCGCCTCATTCCTCCCTCCACGGGCCACACTTTACACCTTTGACTCCGAGAATTCCTGTTGGAGAACTTATACAAGTTAAACTCTCAACAACCCATTAAATTATTTTCACATGCATATACTGTATTTTTTTTAAAGATATACTTTTGACATATTTACACTTTTATAGCCAGTCATAATGAGTATCATTCGACATAATCAACCCACTGCTGCTTGAATTCAGAGAAAACGACACAAACACGCAAGCTCTCCACCGATAAAGGTGACGCGTCACATGACCTCGCTCCCACAATCATTCAAGAATAATGAAGCCAATAGCTAACAGACCATGCATTTATTTGCACCGAACATTCGGGCCACGGAATTATGCAACGCGTCGGAATAACGGATGGCAATGGGCAAGGCCAACTTGGCCAAATTGGCCTAATCCCTTCAAAATGTTCAACACAAAAGCATATCATCATCATCGTCGTCATCGTAATATCATCATCATCAAAATCATCCATGATCCATCCACTGGTGTTGGATAACTTATGAGGCCTCTCCACGTCATCACCATCCTTCACGATTCTAACATTCAACAATCCACTCAGCACCCTCAGACGAGCTCATTTCATAGCTCGATCTACGCGATGGATACCCTCTCAGGCGTATCCCATGCCTTGACTTTATAGCTAGTAATAAAGACACATGAGTTGTTCAACTTTGACATACGGTAATTTTATTTCAAACACAGTGGCCGTAACACCCTCGTGTACACATACACTAATTAAATAGGCTGCACGCAAGGCGTTTGACCTCGAAGCACGTGTATTGCATTGCGATATTGACAAATGCGTTGCCGCAATTAATAATTTGTGCGAAAAATGTGGTTTGCAGTGGCAGAAAGAGCCGAGTTTTGAAGAAAGTTGAACTGTCGGTAACAAGTGTGTCCCACAGTGCTGACACCGAATGTGTGTTGGCCTCGGCTCAGCTGCTTGAGGCATCGTAGCCGCCTAATTCTGTAGCTGATGGTGTCACCCTCTGGCAAGAAAAGTGGGGAGCTCATTAAAACCGCTGCCATGCTATCGGGTGCGTAGGTACCGCAACGGGATGGTATTCTATAAATTGGAGTGTGCTGAATGTAATTTGTTTAACGAGCGTGAAGGAATCGTGAGCCTTACTTGGATAGGGAGGGCCTACCTGGTGCACGTGTTCCATCACTTTGGCCATTTCCCTTACCACTCCCTATATAGCATGAAGGCAGTTTGATCCCCAGTAGGCTGCTACCTCTATGCATAACCACTATGCAAGGCTGGACCCACAGAAATTCGCGTCTTATCAGGCCCCTGCTTAAGCAAAGTTTGTTTTCGGGAGAATAGGTGCATTAGGGGTGTAGTAATGAATACCCCGGCGATTGGATGAATTGCCATGAATCAGGGTCGCAGTTCAGGAATGAATTAATGTTTTAATATTGTGGTGAATTATATAGATTCTCCAGTGGCAGCAGAGGTGACATAAACCCATTGCCTACGACGTCCATGAATCGAAAAACATTGACACTCGCACATGTGATTCGAAGCCAGGCATTGTGAGCTTAAGAATTAACATTAATGTGCGATTTGACGCATCCTTATGCATTTAGGAGACGTGATTATGTAAATATTAGCCTTATAACAATTAAATCCTCAAATTGTTTAATTAATCGTCTCCATATTCGTACGTTTATCGTCTCGTTTTACCATCTTCTTTGTTTTAAGTTCCCATTCTCTCTGTCCCAATTGCACTTTTGTTTTTGCTTCATTAGCCAAAATGTAACATTGGCATATCGTGCAATAAATTTTAAACAACCATTTGTCGCACACGATTCCCTATGCATTAGCATCACTGTTAATTGAGGCATCGTTGCACGGTCAACGTTCACGCGACGATTTGACGTGGACCAATTCCACACAAGCTGCGTGAATCAAACATATCCTATTCCCACACGCACGATTCTATTTCTATGCATGCATCATGAGCCCAAGAGTCGATTTTACTCCATGCATTTATGCATTGTTACATTCCCCGTGTGTATGGACACGTGCATGGAGCACATTTCCATCTACGTGAAAGGAACCTGGGTGAGAAGTTTATGCTCTATTCCAATGCAAAGTCTGCTAAGCTACCTACGATGTTAGTGTGTACACCACGTGCATTTTGGAATTCTGTTTCGTTAGGATGCCCTTGCTGTGGCTGTCCTCGGGCTGTTTTCTTTTTTTCTTTAACCGAATCGCAAGAAATCTCACATCTCTTAAGCCCTAACACAATGAATATTTTGACTCCCTCCCTCCCACACACCCTGTGTCTTCCTCCACACATATATATACCCAAACGAACGTGCATGCAAATGTGCGTAAACAAACCCGTTGCTTTATGATCTCGTTGCTAGCGGCTACTCAAAAGGTCACGATAATTATAATGAAAATCATGAAAAATACAAGTTGGTCAAGTAGACGGACGCTATGCAGTTAGCATTATATTGGAGGACTCGTGTTTTTTTTTTACGTAGCTGCAGTAAAGACACCACGTCACAACAGTCTTACTAATGAAAATGCAGTGCGCTTACGAGTATCCTTTAAATATTGCAGCGAAGCCGGAGGAACGCACACTCGCGGCGCTATTGTAGTGTATAATGCATTAACACGCGAGAAAACTTTCCGATGCTGAATTATGCATGAAGTCACAAATGCCATTTTCGCATAGCTTTGATTTATGCAGATGTATCGCGCTATGAAATATAATAGCGCGGTGCATTGAGAAGCAAATGCTTGATAGATCTGATGACAGAATCACTAACGGCCTGGCGATGATGGAGCGGAAAAAGGTGCGCGCACACGTGAGCGCGTACGTGTGCGCCCATCTCAAATCCCTCTCGAAACGTATTCCCATGTCTGCACCTATTCCATCTAGGTACTAGCAAGGAAAAATGTATTCGGTTTGGGTAGGATAATAGCGTTTCAATGTCGACCGATATAATGGTCAGAGCATAAATATTTCCCGAGTGTACTATTCATCACGGTATTTTATTTTCTCGTTTCTCTTTCAGAATGAGTAAATCACTTATTTGCTCATATCATGATCGTGAAAATATCGATTAGTCAGGAATAAAGAGATTACACTGCTAATATTATTTTTGAATTATGTATACGTATTGGTGTCATATATATCTATACGGAAAACTATATTGCGGGGGGGGGGGGGGGCGGCCAGTTGCAGGAGGTTGGAAGGTTTCACGAAGATTAACCTCATACCTCACACGTGCATGGGGACCCTGAAGTGTGCAGTAGAGTGAGGCGCGCACTCCGCTATTCGCTTGCCACGTAAATACAACGTAGCAGAAGGCACACTTTCAGAGGGATGGATGTTGTGTGAGTCAGGCCGCCTCTACCGTGGAGAATGTGAATTGTTAATGCCAATGATGTCGGCCTACAAATCCAGGCCCCTGCCATAGCATTCTGACCACACTTCAGGTTAACGGAAGGAGATGGGAGAGTCGTTATGTGTCACGTAAACCTTTAGTATTTGATTTTTAAGGCCAGTTGGTTACAATGTTAAGATCATCCTTTCCTCTCTGATAATACATAACAAGCCTTTGCCTCTATTATTTTATTTACAGGATCAATGAAACGGCAACTAAACTAAAGTCTAGTTTCGTGAATCTGATCAGGTGACAACAGCATTTGGCACTAGCCTTGCAAAAAGAAAGTTTTGAGTGCAGATCCCATTCAGGCGGTTCGGCTTATTTGAGTAAGAAGTGACGTTGAACGTTTAACTCGAGATCTATGTGCGTATCGGCACAAATGTAGTCACTGCGTGTATCTTATAGTGGACATATGTGAAAAAAAAGCTTCATAGCTCTTCAGATTCCTTAAGTATATATACATATTCTGATTCTAAATATGAGCTGCAGTCCTTATTGATTCAAGTACCGATTTTCTGGTGTTTTGAGAATGCTTTGTGACCTCAAATAATCCCTTTTTACTCACGTCATTACCACGTTTGCCATGTTTACGCGAGTGTGCACGTTTTTTTTTTCATCTCGTATTCATATACCCACGTCATTGAATGCTTGACTTTGAAAGCCTTAATGACTAAATCCCCATAACACCGTGCTGGTAAACTTTATTTTACCAGTCATTTGTGATCTCTGCATTCATTCAGGCATACGGTGATCTACTTGCCAGCTGTTAAGGGATGCCTTAATTAAGCCTGTCCGATCGTTTTCAAGAATGCACACTGTGAGTGACAGGTTATTACGACTCATATGAGCAACTGTTTGTTGCAACTTCACAGGTTAACTCTATTATGGTCAAGTTTACCTTTGTATTTGGAAACACCAGCAGCGCTGCGTACTTAATTAGTGTGCGCGCAGAGCAAAGCGCCCATATGAATAACCAACACGTTACACAATGCAGTGTTCGTCGCCTAAACATATTGCACAGTGTCCATTTGGAATTAAAAATGATGCAAATTTTGGCAGTGGTTAGTCCAGCAGTCTCTGACACTAATGGGTGCCCATTAAAATGAAACTCCTCGCCAGAGTGCTGTTCTCGAGATGCAGCAACTGTCTTTTGTGTGTTCGTTTGTTGTCCTTCCCCCCGCACCTCGGATGAGCGTACGGCTTGGGCTGCGTGCGGTGCGAAAGAAGTTCAACGTACGTGCACGCGTGCATACGTACAGCAAAACTCGGAAAGTCTGTTCTCTCGTGGCGCATGATAACCCTGACGCACCACGCACTCTCGACGGCTTTCGCTTCCCGCCCACAGTGTGCAGGACAAGAAAGGTCAGTGGATGCCAGAGTCACCGCCAAGCTTAACGTGTGCCCAGGATCGCCCATAATATCGCCTCGCGCTTTTAAATGCTCGGAAGTTATCGAGTGAAAACTCGAACGGCAGCGTGAGATATTAACAATGCTCAGAGACCATATGGCGAATTATGCTCCCAGCCCCACGACCATGCTCTGGTGGTAGCATTCACGTCCAAAATGCGTGAAAAAAGAAATAAAGAACGCTGCTTGGAGGTCCAATTATAATCTTGCTGCTGCTGCAATCACCGCCTTTTGTGGTCACATTCAGTTTCTTCCTCTCAAGTTTGCTCTCCGACATCTACACTTTGCGACGCACGCTGTCATCCTGCCCAATACAACTTCCCAGCCAAAATCCACAGCTCTTGGAGCAGGTTTGTCCGTGCATCGCAACCCCGCCGTTACATTGTTCCACCGCCATTAAAGTGAAGAAGGTCCAGGATTTGCAATTGCTTTCTCACGCCACTGCTGGCAGAAGGGCCCACCACAACAGGGAGCTCTTAAATAGCTCCTCGGTTGTATTTGGCCTACTCTTCTATTCTGACCAGAGGTGATCTTACCTCCTGACATGCAACCCTGCCGAGCGCCAAACTCTGGGGTACCCATTCATGCTGCCGAGTTGGACATTCCTCCAACTGCCTCACAGGGAGGTCAACTCTAACTCGCGACCTCTAGATTGCGAGTCTCAAATGGGCGATCCATTACACCACAGCAGCAACCACGGGGTAAATATCTTGTATGACTTTTTACCAGAAAAATTGCTGTTGAAAATGTATTTTTTTTTTTTAAACGAGAGACGTTACAACGTACGGTCAGCAAGAGTTGGGTCAGTGAACGCGACGGGTACAGCGTAATGGAGGAACACCAACGAGTCAGTTCGGGCTATTACTACACACGGGGGCGGACGTTGTCAGTGGGAGAGACACGCGGTGGAGGGGTGATGCTTTGGGGAGTGTTGTGGGGCAGGCACACGTGGGTATTGAGGGTGTGGTGCTTTTTCAAAAGATCAGTTATAATCGTGTTTTATTTAACCTCATAGTGATAAGTAAAACTGGCTTGTGCCAATCATATCAGCAAGTGTGATTTTTTTACTTTATATATATTTATTATTGCTTCAAATCCTTCTGGCAAGGTTTGAGTGCCAGGCCTGAATTTAATACCCTTGGCAGCCCTCAGGACAGCGATTCTTCCAAGTCTCGCTGATTCTGTTTCTTCTGCGTCCAATATACAGGCGTCTTGACTACCGATCTTCGGCTGAAAACGCAGAGTGGTTATGCAAGTGGCCTAGATTCGAATGGCAATGCACAACTTTGGCAGCGCATTTTCCCGGATCCTCTCCTGCCACTTCTCTAAACCGGTTCCAGATGTCCCTTAGCCATGTTCAGGCATTGGCGTAATGCTCTATCGCGACTGGTTCACCCTGGGGTGAGGTGTCAGCGTTGTAGGGTTGTTTTTTTCTATTTACTCTTAGCTTGGAGAAACAACAAAAAACACGATCTGCGGAACCTTGGCATCTCAGGTTGAACTTTTAAAATATAACATTTGCTTTTTTCTTGTTTAGACCTAAACATTTACAAGTACTGCACATTCTTGCCTGAGTTGTCTTAATATACACACTGAATTTTTTTAGTAGAGATTTTTTTGGGGTTAGATCGCGTAAATATTTAAATGTGTCGTTAAACCCGCCACCACCCGACACAGCCAACTAGTAAGGGTTGTCACGTAAACAGAACGTGCCAATTCGTCACTAGTACAGCACTAGTGTGTAATGTATAGTGTAGTGTATAGTGTATAGTGCAGTGTATAGTAGTGTATAGTGTAGTGTATAGTGTAGTATACTAGTACAGCACTAACCGGTGTGTCGGAGAGCCAAGCCACAAACATTTACAATCTGAGTACGACGTTTCGCCAGTAATTACAACCAGCTTCATCAGGCGACAGCCAGATTTGTGGAGAAGTCCACCTGTTTCGATCCTTACATAGAGGCGTAGATGTGGTGACCACGCTTCTGCGCTCTTGAGTCAACGTGCATTATGTGCATGCGGGTTTAACGACACATTTATATATTCACGCGATCTAACCCAAAAAAAAAACCTTTATGGATGATATTGGTCGGGAAAGCCTCCTACGTGTTAAACTGCTATTATTTATTTCACCAGTCGTCTCGAAAAGGTGTGTGTCCTCACTGTTTTCTTCCGGTGAGGATTCATGTTTCCCCTGTGTGGTGAGAAATCGCATGGAACGATACAACAACACGTGGAGATCTTACCATGATTCCTCACCTCTGGCGCATACGAAACACAATGCCCGCAGGAAGCTTTACACGAAGCAACGACTCTCACGTAAAACCTATTGATGTCATGCGACTGGCATTTGTAATGCCAATGATTACAGACGTTTAGGTTAATGCAAGGCAGAAATTCAGAAGAAAAAAAGCGGAACGATTTTTTTTTGCTACAAACTGCCACTTTAAATGAACAGATGAAATAAAAATAAATTGTATGTGGTGTTTCTGACATTTGGAGGACGCCTGCCTGCGGACAGTGGCAGGGCTGAGCATGGTAGTAGGGGGAACCATGGCATTTTTATTTCTAGCTCAACCCTCTTATCAAATCCACACCCAGCAATAGATGAAGGCGCAGTCCTAAAATTGCCTTGTTCATGCCACTGCTGGTGGAAGGGGGAAAACATATTGGCAGAGGAGGGAGTACCCACACTTTACTCCACCATATACAACATGGTGTACCCATTTATAATTCTGGGCGGGTGGATGCGGAGGGGCTGGGGGGGGGGTAAGGAGACTTCGAATTATTTCAACTGCCGCACCGAGTAATCGAATTGAACTGACGTTCTCTGGGTTGCAATTCCAGTGTGCTAACCATTCCAGCACATCATCTCCACAACCCCCCCTCCCCCCCGGCCAAATACAACATGAACATATTTAATCATCATTCACCAAATAACAGTGTAATGTAACTTATTTTTTTTGCACAATGTTGTTAAAAATTGCATAGAAACATTGTGCATTTAATTCATTACCTTGTAGCGTCCAAGGGTCAAAGTCTATTATGTGGCAGCATAAGGTTACAAGCGCTGCTGCAGAATAAGCTGAAACGTGTAAAACAAAGCCGCCTTGTGGCAGTTTAATTTGAGGACCCTGTGCTCAGCCCGTGGCAGGTAAAGGAGGGTTACTAATGAGAGTGGAATGATCGAGCCCCACTGACAGCTGAACTAATGGCTGAAGCACAGTGGTGACCTCCTCCGCACCAATAGGCCATAAAATGTATAAAGACAGCCCATTTCACTGCAGATTATCCACTGTGGCATAGCTTGGTATCATGCACTCGGGGTCCGTGGTGAAGATTTATATGAGCTTTTTGCTCAGGACTTCAATTCTGCCAATACGAATGATTAATGTTGTTAAACAGGGGAACAGCCTAGGTGAATTTGGGGAGAGGACAAAAAGGGCCATCTAATTTAATTGCTGTTTATGAGAGATGTACTAGACGCAGGCGATTAACCTAAACCCTCTATACTTGTGCCGTTGAAAAGCATTTACTCTCGCAATTGCCTAACCAAACCACTTAAGGAAACTTAATGGAGATGTTTCAGGCCATGTCTAAGGGGCTCTCAACTCTTCAGGCTCAAATGGATTGTGTTTCATACTAAAGGGGTCAAACAGAGAGAGATAAGCAATACTTTAATGTTATACATCCTAGTTATAACATTCACTTTGACATGGAACATTATGGATGAAATAAAAAAAATAGCGCAACTTCGTCCCATCTTCACATATGGATAAAACACATTTTAGACCAGCGGCCTATTATGATTTTCTGACCAATGTTATCCAATAGCATTTGTTTAAGTGAGTAAACTCTGGACAGGTTTCGATCTGAGTCTCATTATAGCTGTTATTGGTAAGAGCACTCCATATATAATATGAGACCCCATTATACACGAAAAAACTATTCCATGTAAATCATTAGATATGTTTTTTTTACGATGGTCTAAAATATGCGTCCATGTGGTAGACACAGTTGATTTTTGCTCATATTTTTTTTTCATTTCAGCAAAATTTGGAGGCAGGTAAGACCACATTGAGTGACATATCACAAATTAAGAATTAGCGAATACTGCAATAGTGATAAAAACATATTGTCAGCCCAAAAGTAAAACAACTCAGCATGTAATGTATAAACAAATATAACAAGGACTGTGTTGGCAGCAGTTCAGAATGTTCTGATAAAATGTGATGCGTTTAGCATTGTGTTTTGTGCTCACAATGTACATGAAATGACCGAGAATTTCTGACAAGGTTATGGGTTAGAGTTAGTATGAAAGAGAGTACAGAAAAGATGCAGGAGCAATCTTAAGTCTCATTGCCATGGGCAACGTGCAAGTGTGAAAGATGCACAAGGAAATAGGAGTATGGGGACAAAAAGGAGAGATGGGAAATTTGAAATGGATAAAATGAAACGTCAATTAGTTTACAGTCTTGCATGAAAATAAGCATTTCTTGGAAAAACTAAGTTTCTCTATAATTGTTGCATGACATGAAAACATATTTTTTTATGCTATGAGCCTGATTTATATAGCTTTTCAGAGCATAATTCTACCACTTAGCACACCGATGGATGTTTTTTTTTTGCACAAAAGCAAAGGAAATCTGCATTTTGTAATTGACGAGTGGCCGATTCTGCACAAAAGATAATTTCACCAATACCCATGTCACGATGTGATATGATTGGTCGAACCGATCCATCAGCTAGGCGATCATACTGATGTCAGCACCCTATGACCTCTATTCCCACTGCCCCCCCCCCCACCCAGATAGTGATTGGCTGCAGGGTGCTTTTTGGGGGTGCTACCTATTTAGCATATAGAGAATCAAGCCAAAAAAACCTGCTTCGTGAATTGAACGGAATCTCTCTTGCCGAAATGTGCAGCTCGGGCAAGAACAATTCTCGTATGGATTTTTTTAGATTTCAAGTAAATCAACTCCAAATTACAGCGGACATAATTGGCGGTTGTGGTATTCGTTTTTCTAAGTACTTGTGAAGAGGTGTAATTATTTAAAATTACTTCTAATCGCGAGGAGATATGAAAGTAAAACTGCCAGTTCTTTAGCTGTGAACATTTTTACAAAATCAATTTGAAAAGGCTGTACATTGTATAGGGTCCCCAAGTTCTTATGCTCTAAGATCCCAGGGGGATTATATGTAACTCGCCTTTTGCCCATCCAAGGACGGGTGTATTTCAGTAAATCTGAAACTTGCAAGCGAAAAGCAGACCGCGTAATCCCTTGTTCATCGTAACGTCCTTTTTACTTCTATGTCTCAACAGCGTCACGGAGATCGCGTGACGTGACGGTTCTGCCTTTGTAGTGAGGGTTGTAAGTTGACGCTGAGGAGGGGGGAGGAGGCGCCTCGCCCCCCCCATGTGGAGTGACGTCACCTGCGAATAAAGACGTCAGCCTCTTCATGATTATTAATGAGGGGGGGATCCTTGTGAGGACATCACCTGTTCATGAGTATTAATTAGGGGGGGGGTCCATGTGAAGGACTTCGCCTGCTCATGCTTATTAATGAGGGGGGGGTGCTACATGTGGAGTGACGTCACCCACTCATGATTTTTAATTGGGGGGGGGGAGGTCCATGTGGAAGACGTCACCTGTTCATGATTATTAATGAGGGGGGCTGTCCGACGTGGAGTGACGTCATGCTCGGGACACACAGACATTCTTGGCTGATTATAGTAGTAAATAGATAGCATGACTCCTACATTTTTACATCCATTCTCTGTGTTAACACTTCTGCGGTTAACGTGCAATGTTCTGTTTGCTATTTTTTTTCCCATTGGCAACGTGGTAGCCAAAATAGCGGTTAACGTGAGTTGATCTCACGTGCATGCAGAGCATCATGCATGTAACAGCAAAAGGGAATATATTTCACTCAGCTGATGTGGTGGGGCACAGTGTAGGTATTCAATAACTCTGTAATGGTTCACCCCTGTCGAAATGTGGGGTTGTGATCCAATTATCTTTCTTTCACACTGGTAGTGTTTCTAGTGGCAGCAGTGGTCACATGGCCCATTAAATACAAAGTTTACTCATTAGCATAATAATCAATAAAAATGTTTAAATTGTTTCTTAAATCCACCATGAGCATCTATACACACTGCCAACATCTGTGAAAAGGAGCTGTGAAGCTCAACAAAGTCCTCCACTATAAATAAATTTCATTATTCTGAGTCTGAACATTAGAGACAGTTGCACAAATATATGTTTTCCAAACTATATTCCAATTGTGATATTGGCATACTAATTATAATCATATGTGTTAATCCAGGAAAGCCTTTCTGAGTCAAAATATATATTTTTTTGTTTTACAGTAGGGGGCGATGTTGCTATGTCTAATTCCAATTGATTGATTTACAGGTAATTGTTCAGCATAGCGATGTTTGCGTCCACACCGCTTACATTGTGCTTTTGTTTTAGCCATCGTGGCACATGAGACAAGGACGTTTCCAATCAGTGCAACTCTGCAAATAGCAGTGCATCACCTCGTGTCAATATAATGGCAATTGAAAGGTGACGTCACGGAATCATTTTTTTAGTCATTTCAATTGACTTCTATCCACAAAAAAGGAAACACCCTTCAGTGCCTTAGCAATGTTTCATCGCACGTCCAATACAACCATAATGTTGAAGCCGCGTAGCAGGAATTTATCCCATTAAAGTGAAACAACCAATTTTTCGATTTAAAGCTTTAGTGACTGCAGGGATTCATATTCTTGCTTCTTTCGATAAAGTCACATGGATATGAAACAACCAAATGAAATGTGACGAGTTTTTTTTGTTTGTGCGCTCATTTGGAACCAGGCTGAGACCCTCAACTCTCGACACTTGAATCGCCAGTTTAATCGGAGTCGTCTCCCAGATTCAAAACACCCTAGATCTCAGTTACGCTTGCACAGAGCTCTGACCCCTGATCCACTCATCCAACTTATGGTATTAATCTTACCATATTTTACTGATAGGAATCTCCTGGTTACACCAGCCCACAGGGGATTATTGTGTTCGTCCGTCCGTCGTGCATCCAAAAATGGGAGGGGTGGGGCTGAGTGGAGAGGGGAGGGTGGGTAGGGGTTGGGTGGGGAGAGAGGGGCTGGGTGGGGAGGGGAGGGTGCGGAGGGGCTGGGTGGGGAGGATGGCGAGGGGCTGGGTGGGGAGGGTGGGGCTGGGTAGGGGGTGGGAGGGGTGGGGCTGGGCTGGGTGGGGAGGGGCTGGTCACCCCGTGGTGCCCTTATAAAACTCAACGTTTAACCTACTCACGCCGGCTTGTGCCCGCCCTCACAGTCGGGCATATTTGCGGAATACACCACGCCGCCGTTGACCCTGGCCATTGACCGAGCAACCCAACGTTCCTACCAGCTCCCTCCGCAGGAATGTGTTACAGTCTCTCAATATGTAACAAGCACCTTGTTTTTATGAGTTAGTGTGTGGAATGGTAATAAGAACATAAAATTATTTATCAATTCGGAATACTTTGCAGCTGCTCTATATTCATGCCTTGTTGATATTCATTCTGTCAACAATCCCACATGAATATGGCTTTGCCACTGCATTCATGAGCTTCATAGCTGTCGCATATGTCTCCGCTCCATTATGTGCGGCTCTTGTTAATTAAAAAAAACGATCACAGATTTTGTTTTGTCATCAATAAATTGATTTCATTTCAAGAATACATGCAGTAGATCTGGAGCGATATTGGACCGCAAATACCCTGGTTCTGATACGCGATGAGTCAGGGAGTCAGGCTGGCGAATGCCTAACACAAATCACTTCCACCCTGGTAGTCCGAATTTATACAAACCTTTAAGGTAAGGGAATTCTAATGAAAATGAACACACATCAGAGTACGCCCTGCCATATCAACTTCATATGATATGGCCCCATGAATGCTAAATGCACGTAACATATAATTGTTTCTTAGAGTTGGAAAATGGATAAAATCTATTTCATGATTGGCTGTAAGTTGGGCCTGGGGATTGGACCATTGACCTGATGGACAAAGTGCAGCCCCCTCGGCTTGCTGCCTCGTGGTTTTCTTTCCGGCAAACATGCAGAGAGCGTCGATAATGATGCACACACGCGCGCCACGGGTTTTCTTGTATCTTCTACTTATCCGTAAACCCAGGCCGCCGCATTAATTTTTCATGAAAGCACATTTAATTCCGTGCCCATTGTGAGCGGGCTGCTGGAGGGTGCTCATGACAAGAGCCACTGCCGTGCGTCGGATGCGAGCAAGCGGTGCCCTCCCGTGCAGTTTGCTGCGTCGGAAGCGACAAACCCGGGGCGAGCGGTGGGGTCAGGCACCTTCAGTGCCACCTCTGGGTCTTCGCGACGACCGGAGCATTCGCAATGCAGTCAGCGGTGGCGTGAGGCCATGTGAGGTTGTCCCTTTTCTTCCCTCGAGTACGTTAGTTACTTTGCCCTTCACCCCCCCCCCCCCATATACATATCCATGCCCACGTACGTGGCCTCCAGTTGGATCTGGCAGTGAGTCCAATTTGCCCCCCCCCCCCCCCCCCGCTTCATACGGCCCTGTCGCGTTGAATATCGGTTTGCCGTTCGCGGAGTTTCTGTTAGCACCAGTTTTGTCATTGGCGTATTGTACTGGGCTCGCGTTGAGTTTCAATTCCGAAAATATAAAATAAGAGATAGATACAAGACATGAAGACGTAGTAAGATGCGCAAAATGTATAGATGTAATGAGATGAGGGAAGAAAAATGCATGTAGGATAAAGTTGAGTCAGATTTTTGGGATGTTTTTCATGTGAGCCTTTTGCATTTCATAGGACTATTTTTATTTCTCATGATTTCGCGACTGCTTGAGCTGCTTGGGGCCCTCAGCCTTTTACATAGCTCTGCTTTTGTTTACAGCTGCCACTGATTGCACAGTAGCTCACTCAGGTCTATCTAAAGCCATGCCTGCATGCTGCTCATCATAGAAAACTTGCTGTGAAATATCCATTCCTCATAAAATGTATCGCTGATGAAAAAAACGTTAAATACAAAAAATATATTCCCATCACTTGCAAGCAATCATAGCGTATTGAAAGACAAATGTGTGGCTCGTAGATGTAGAGAACATTTTATCAGTGAATGTGTCAGGCAACACCCACACTTTGCTTCGAGGTGTTTTATAAGTAAGTTGCAGTGAGAAGTTTGTCTTCAGATTCCGTGACGGCGAACCAAAACAAGGCAGGCAATGCCGTGCCTCATCTGTGGACAGGGGAAAATGATTCGGAAAGCAAAATCCATGTCGCTTCTCGGGAGAATTGGGTCTCGTGCGTGAGAGCTCATCACTGGTGCATTATTAATAAGCATCATCTCTGCAAACCAATGAATCAATTAACTGCTGCCATGGTGCAATGGTTACCGCACAGGACAATTTAGAGGGTAGCCAATTTGCTACATGTTCCGGTACAGCAGTAGAAACTAATAGTTTGTTTACTCCTACCATGCGCAATATTTACTCACTCTCGAAGAGAGAGAGAGAGCGACTAAGAGGCTTGAGGAACTACGGACACGTGGGCAGACAGCCATGCAGTGAGACAGAACCAAATATTGCCGAAGTTCTGCTGCCTTCAATACATGAGGGTGATATCGGCCATTTAATCTTCTCCTCCCGTATGGCAAGTACTCGCAAATCTCGCACGTCCAAGTTTAATTCGGTGATGCGTGCGATGGCTTCGGGAGAATGGCGACCAATACCGCTCAGTCCGCCGGAGAGCGGGGGGAAGGATGCACTTGTTCGCAATGCGGTCAATTGTCTGGCTCGGGTGGCAGCAGTCACACTGTTTGGTTAATTAACGAGTGTTTGCATAAAGGAGGTAACCAGAGCACCTCCGATAAGCATTATTGGCTATGTACGGTGCGAAAGAAGTTCAACATACATGCATACACTGAGCATCCGGAGAAAACCCACGTTCGTTCGGGGGCAACACTCCATCCCATGCAGACGGAACAAGTGAGGTCCCACATTTGCAGCACTGCCTTGTACTGGCAATCCAGGATATGGCACATCCTTGACAAGCACATTTGTGCGGTGATCCACCAACCCTAGCTGCCTCCACAGTGATGGATTGCACACGTGCGCCACCACTACCTCCCGGCTAATTGGCAAGTGACTGAAATCCCCAGCCCAGCAGTATAAATAATGAATAATAGTATTATTATTATTAACATGAATTAGTTTTTTTTCTGCAGAGTGTGTGGTGGGTAAAGTATGGTTACTCCCACTGCTTACAAGATGTTTGACCAGTGTGGTAGAATGTTTAACTTCTACCGGCAATCTATTAAGCTCTTTCTCGTGGAGGCACCTACCACTTGCAGTGCCATTAGTAAGCAATTGCAGCTGTGCACGTCTAACCTCTACTGGGCAATTGAAGATAAAGTTTGCCACGGGATTGGACTTAAAATACATTGATTCCACTGTACGTCAGAGGCGTGTCCAACTCCACATTCCTGAGAGACAAAAACATGAAGTAAGTTCTGTTTTGAGCAAAAAAAAAACTTTGTGTGTTTGGAAATGAGATTTAATAATTTTTTGCGGATCTCCTACAATGGAACGTCCACAGGTAAACACAGACAGGACTCAGTCCTATTTCCCCTGTGAATTGATAAAATCTTGTGATTCAGGATCACAATTCATTTCAAGAATCAATATTGGCTTTTATTCCGGTTGTTTGTCTTTTCCCTTCAAAGTTACCGCGATCGCACTCTCTCAACATTTATGTCACGAGATAAAGAATCCATTTGGAACTCTCTCAGAGCAACGCAATTCTTCGCCTTAGAGAATAACCCACGGAGTGGCTATGAGAGAGATATTATTAGGTTTTTTCGGTAAAGTCACGTAGGTAAAAAATTAAAATAAATGAAAGTAAAATAAAAATAAAATAAAAATCACGACGTTTCGGAGGCAACACAAGCTTCCGTCTTCAGGTGGAACCGTCACAGCACGATAGCTGTATCAAGTGAGAGAAATTCCAAGAAACAGTATTTGTATATACACTGTATACTGGTTGAGGATGGAAAGAGCCAAGGTAGGCCCTGAATATTATTTTGTGAGGTTCGGTGCGGCTGAAGCACGCTGTTAGGAATGAGCGTTTGTTGTGTAAACTAGGTGCGGATGATGTAAAGGTGCATGTAAAAGGGACTGAGCCTGTTTGTTATGTAGAGATAATGCGGCTGAAATCGCTGTCAGGAAATTAGTCGACCACTGGTCAACATGGTAGAGAGGGCACCACTTTCCCTCCCGCTCAGCATATGAGGGTATGATTGTTGTTGTTTTTTGTCGCGTGAAATTAAAACCAACATTTTAATTATCTAAGCTGGAATTCAGTCAAGATTAGTGCGGGACTAAATTGACGGGGGCTGAGACTCACTCTACTTGAAAACCCAGTCTCATCACCGGCGGCTGCCTTGATTCAAACTCAGGCTATTAGAAGTGGTAGCTCATCACGCTGACCTTTGATCCACCCAGACACCTTTCGATATATTGTTTTACATTTGCCGTAAATTATACTGCCTCTAGTGGCTACATGGTGATTGACGTGAAACTAACTACATGCAACACATGCAAATCTAAACACAATGATCGCAAACGCAATTTGATGCACGTATTAAACTGTGTAACAAAAAAAATGTTCCTGCGTAGTAAGTGTTCTTTCCTAATTGCGTACGCCTCAAAAGTACAGAAAATGGCTATTATTCCCCACAAACTTTGCTTTTGTGAGCAGGGCAGTGATAGTTCTAAATGTACCTATTTTCAATGAGAAAACGTGTGCATTTGCGTTATTCCTTCACATAAAGTCCTGGTCACAAAATCTAAGTTTGTGGGTGAATAATATCCATTTTCTATACTTTTTAGGCATACACAATTAGGAAATAACACTTACTACCCAGGAGCAAAAATTGTGTTACTTAGTGTTATCACTGTAAGAATCAATCGTATTCCACAAACTGATGCACCGTCCCACCCCTTCGTCTTGCTCTCGGTAGTACGTCATCAACGACGATGACGAAGTTTGTCACGTTGCTGAAGGTCAGCGGAGGTATCTCGAGCGACTGTTGAGACCGATCCTGAAGAGGCAGGCGCAGCCACTTGTCTGACAGGTGTGGACAGCGTCATCGCTGAGCCGGGGCTGCTGCTGCTGCTGGTGGTGTTGCCTCCAGCACGCACGACTTTCGTTACGTGCGCGTGTGTACGTTGAACTCATTTTACACCGTGCACAGCCAACCGCGCTAGTCGGAGGTGCGGAGGGAAGACAACAGACTAAACGCAACAAAGCAGTTCTTAAAGAAATGCGTTGTCAATCTCGATTCAAGAGTGCATAGCTCCAAGTGGCGTCCTAATATCGGAAGGAAGAGCGTTCCAGACGGCCGCAGATGCGCATCAGAAAGTGCGCAAATTGTTTGTTCGATGGCTCGCCTGAAGCCGCTGCGAGGATGACCGGAGTTCGCGCGATGGTTTATTCTCCTTGACGACGTCAGCAAGGTATCGTGGTTCATTCGTGATAAGAAACCCGTACCCTGCTGTCAGCTGTCTTAGGGAAACGGATGCTCCGGCGCATAGGCTGCGCGATGAGACCCTCTTCGCCTGGTTACGACCACCTTGCAAACGATCCGCTGCAGGGGGAAGACGCAGTCAGCGGACCAAGGAAGGACTGGCCAGAGCAAAACGCACGAGTAGTTACAGTCGCTTGCCCTTCAGCAATCCGTTGCGGGCTGCTACGAGGTCGCACTGGGTGCACACAAATCACTGCACGCCTGTCAACAAGGACGCCCCCAACGGTTGCACCTGTAAAGGGACCGATGATGGTGATGAAGGTGATGTATGTGTGGAGTGTAGTGGTTAGCGCGCTGTGCTTCAAACGCGGTGACCCGGTGACGATTATCTGAACTGGTCATGGGCCTCTCCTAGGTCGACTCAGCCTAAAAAAATAAGTAGCTGGTGTGACGTGTGAACATCGTCGCTGTGGAGACAAAGGCGGACGTGCGTGGTGCTGGCAATCCACTCCCTCGTGGGCCGTGCCGGCTTTTATAGGTCCTCGCTAACAGCACTTGCCCCAACAGACTGTGAAGCATATACGGAGGATCTTTGAATGAGTATGTACATTCAACTTCTTTCGCACCGTACGTAGCCAACCGTGCCAATCGTCGATGCGCATCTGCAATGTGACGAGTCATGTTAACGTAGCAGACATAGATTGCCAATTTACAAATACACCTGAGCAGTTATTCTTGTTTAGAGAAGACAAAAACAACGAATGCGGTCACCGAATGAGGGCAAATAAGTAATGTTTTGAGTGCAGCTAATTTTTTGTTTAATATGTGGACAAAGACTAATATATTTGCCGGTTTTTTTGATGCACGCACCTTTTCAATGAAGCAACTTTTAACAGACACCTTTGAAAATGACAGCATATTATGAAATAACACTCGTATCTGACCGAAATGCTATTTGGATGATATAAGTATAGAAATTAGGATATAAATGCCTGTCAAAGGAATTTCAAAAATAGCAGCCATTATGCTCCTATACCAGAGTTATCAGTCTTAAGAAATAAAATGACATGAAATCTGTTCTTCATTGGACAGGGTCCCCATCATCCGAATGCATTCCATGACTCTTCCCTTCATGAAAATACATTTGAAAGTGTGATCAGAGATATAATAAATACCCAATTTATAATCTCATTCATTATTTCCACTGTAAATATTTTTGAACAGATAGATATAACATGGAGGAATGTTGTCATAGGATAATGATTATCACACTGGACTTGCAATCCAGAGTTTGCTGGTTCGAATAAATCTACGGGCGCGGCAGATGAAACAATGCTTCAAGTTTTTATTTTTTAAATCCTACTGCCTCTGTCGATCCAGAAGTATAAATAATGGGTACACGGCAGTTACCTGATCATCTCTTTTGCCTTTGGAGGGGTAAAATGTGGGGACACCGACCTTTTCCATTACGTCTTTGAAGCGTGGGTGAGTAGGCCCAATGCCGTCTAGAGCAGTGGTTCTTAACCTGAGGTGCGAGATGCCCTTTCTGGGGGTGCGAGACATGCGAGAATTATTTTATAGAAGGTAAATTATGGAAAGACAAATTAAGCACCGGCACTTCAGTACAAAAACGTTGTTTTGTCAAACCTATGTATTGATTAACATTGTCATTTTTTTAAAGATTGAAAATCAAAGGGATGCAAGGTTGCTTCAAAGATGTCAGAGTCACTGCTCTATAGGAATCATCTGAAGCTCACTCCAGTGGAGGCCCTTCCACCAGCAGTGACACGAGCAAGAAATTGCAGGGTTACACCATTATCCCCTTTATTTTAAAGGACACAGAATGTTGTACCACCCACCGTCTCAGCGCAAGGGCTTATCCAAGTCTGGAAAGCGATACTAAACAAGATTTAAACCCAGGTTCTTTTGCTTAGGCAGCAGACGTCCCCCGCCTTCCACCCACAACAATATATAAGCGTACATACGTAACAATGTGTGTGTGCTTGCATGTCTTTGCGTGTGGTGGAATGCTGCACCCAAATGAACAGCACACAAGAAGGCAGTACGCGTCCTTCCACTCGATCCCGTAAAGTAGCGCTAATCACTCTGATTGTGCTTATCTCAATTCCACACATGCCCCAGGTTGAGACCACAATCATGGAAATTATGCTGGCGAGTCACAAGGTTCAGTATGTAAATTGTAAGGCTGCATGTAATGTAAATAAATGAGAGAGGGTTTCGTTCAGAAAGGGGCCTGCCTTGGGATGTTTTCCCAATACCATTAGCGAGTGCATGTCATGTGGGGGAAATAACTAAGAACCTGGAGGAAACTCACCTAAAACACAAAACTCAACACATTTCATTGCCCATAAATAGAGAGGCCACTGAGATATCGTAGATCAAAGTTGTTAAAATCTGCACTTTAAACAATGTGGCATGATGAGAAGTATATGTAAAAATAAAGATGAACACATTTTAAATTGGATTATGAATTGAGCAAGAAACAAATCCTTCAGGAATCAAAAATGTATTAATCAATACATTAATTTGTATTAAAATTAAATTATTAAGTGTTTCTGGAATATTGCATTTTGGGTAATCCTGTTGTAGTCAGGTCAATGAAACAATAGGGATAGAGAAGCTCTCAATACATTCAAGGATAAAAAGTATTTTTAAAAAACATACCTTGAAACATTTACGAATATTGCAAGAAGAGTGGAGGAGGGAAGGTTGTTGTTTATTTAATATTATTTTTTATCTCTTGCTGTCCAATTTTACTGTAACATCAAACGTGTCATTTAAACAAGTATGTGCTCCAGTAGATGTTACACTATATATATATAAACCTACACAAGAAAAAAATGCTTAGCACTCAATAATAAAGCCGTAGTTTAAGTGAAGGTGAGGCGTTCATTCAGTCCTGCTGGCTGAACGGTATTCAGTTTCTATATGAGGCAGCCTTTTGTGCTCTTGCTGGTCTCATAACCACCAGACAGCAAGACAAGGCCACATGCCAACTTGTGACTGAGCCGTTGGTCCGCACTGGTGGCTAAGGACACAGCCACCCGTGGCTCGGGACACACAGAAGATGCTGGGCAAACCCATCTCCGAGACCCCGGAGGCCACACACAGCGCCTGCACACGATGCAACGAACGATATTGGTGAATGAGGTGCGGCTAAATCTATGGCACATCACAAATGATCACTCTGGATGTTTTCTTTTTTTATTATACACGTATCGGTTGACGTGAACATACTCGTGTTGCATCTTCTCCGCTTGTTGCCAATTGCTCGTGTCGCACGCACTTGTGTGATAGCAGATCCCTTAGATTTGTGTTTCTCCAGAATGCACATAGAGGTGGTTCCTTGATGTGTTTTGCCAGTATTTTGTGTCACTTCTAAGAAAATGGAATTGTTAAGGATGATTTTTGTTGAAAGCCAAATTTGATTGGTGGTATGTCCGGAAAAAACAGCATCCTGTTTCTGTCAGTCGGATGGTTGCATAGTTTATTCATGACCCACCATGAAGGCAAGTTTGTAAGCACTGTCTACGACCTCTTTGCGAACAGTGAAGAGCCTCTTTATTTCATTGGTATTGTTATGGAAATCTCAAAATGTTGCTGCACAAGTGGAGGTGGAAAAACTATTAAAATTGTATTGTCCTCTTGGTGTGGGCAGGGTGTGATGATGATAATGATCTTGTGAGCAGATAGGATTGTGAGTCTGTTTATTTATATGACCCAGATGTGGCTAGCTTATCCCCTTGGGTGAATAGTCTGATGTAAAAAAGGGAGAGGCAGTCTTAAGTTATTAACAAAGTTATTTTTAAAATTCTAGATTTGAAGCTTTCGTGACTGCAAGGATTCATACTCTTAGGTTTTTTCGGTAAAGTCACGTAGGTATTTTTTTTTAAATAGAAATTGTGAACAATTTGAATAAAGGCGAGGAGTTCCTCTTTAGAGGGAAATATAATGTCCACGCCAGCCATTGGTGTATTTTCCAAAGAAGTCAGTTTTGGTGCCTGCGTAGTGTAGAAGATGTGTTGTTACAAATACCCTACAACGAGGCTAGCATAGATAGGGACCGTGGTCTAGATTTAGAGGCATGCACTGCAGGTGAAATTGAGAATGAGCAAGTGTTGGCGTTAATGGGGTCTGCTCAGCGCAGGTGTTCACGAAATGTTTAAGCACATTGGGAATAGCGACATGAAATGAATGCATGCCCATTGTGAAAATAAAACGTTGAGAATGTGTGCATCGAAGGTTATTCAAGAGCATTATGTGTGTCTTCAACATTTGTCGGTAATGTATGTACATATAAACAGAACCGTGGTGATATCCAAATTGCTAGATATTACCGCAGTAGGACAGCTGCAGGCTAATACTATCCGGCAACCTGAGTTGATCACTTTGTATCCTTTTGATAGGAAATAGACGGTTGTTTTTTTGTGGGGTTTGGATTGTGAGGTATTTGGAAGTGTCAGAAAGGGCATCCTGACTAAGTACGTTTTTTGTAAAGTGTCTTTTCTTGTTGCTGGCTCACTGTATGGTCATGGTCAACTCACCCGGGAAGTGTCACTAAGTTGTCTGAAATGCCCACCAGATAACCACTGAGCCCCCCACTTTATTGACTGATTTTATGAACGATGTCACGTGCCTTGAGAGTTCTGAGAGCTTCTGTCTCATGCATGAACAGGGGTAAGATGCAGCTCTGCCATCTATACGAAACTTTTTATTTCACCACGTGATGCCCACTGAGGTGCGTAGCTCTTTTTGAGAAGCGACCTGGCCACAAATGATAGACTCGAACGAAGTGGCTTATCGCGTGGAAATTTGAAGCAGCCAAAATATTCTCACGCGTGCTATAAATGTGGAGGGAAAGACCAGAGGACCCGAAGAAAAATCCACTGCGACCACGGGGAGAGAGCCAAATATACAGGCGTCAGTGTCAGCATCGAACCCACGAGCTCCTGCATACCAGGTGAGGCAATTAACATCTCACCACCTGCCAACCCCAGGCCTACAACACCTGGGCGAGAACTGGTGGCCTCGCATCCAAGTACGAACCAGCCACAATGTCGCTTATCTTCCAATATCTGACAAGATCTGACACATTTAAGGTGATTCGGTCTCAGGAATGATGATGTAGTGATTATGAAATGTATGTTATCACAGGTAAGGTGATTTTTGCAGATGCAGTAGTGGCATATTTTGAGTTAGTTAAGTTTTACTGGATCATTGGCATATTACAAAGCACGGTGGATATGAAACAAATAATTATATCTTCATAACAGGGTTAGGAATGTAACTCATGCACATTTTTCTTTGTTATATATACTTTAAAAAATCCATTACTGGAAATGTGATCTTAATAGCCTGTGAAAATATCCGTGTGATTAAAAAATTAAGCATAAAATGAGAGGGAATAGTGTTTAAACCTATAATAGTTTCAGGGATCCATTGATTAAAATTATATATAGATCCTACTTAACATTTCCTATCTTTTGAGTAAAAGGCAATGATGAATGACGTGTCAGCATTCCAATGTTGAACACAATGATGGTGGAGAAAATTGCAATTTTGAGAAACATTTACAACATGCACTGCTCGTCTCTGGTCTTTGTGAGAATATCAAGTAACCAAAAGCTGACAAGTCATAATCATGAAGCCATTACTGTTTCTGATTTATAGAGGAAATTATGTGTGCTCACATAAGCATGGAAATCAATGAGCTCCCACCATAAATAAACTTCTTTTTGTACTTAGCATCATCATTGTATCATCAATGTGCGCTGTTAATGCCTGTGCAACTGATTAAAGATTGCGCTACATTATCCCTACCTTCGTGTGAACACGCTAAATTGGTATGAATTATGTGAGGGCTGCACGCCCCATTTGACTGCCTCAGATAATTTCTCTTCAATTGTCTCGACCACCCAGCGCTCCCTACCTCTGTTCCAGTTCATTGTCACTAACATGAATTGCTGCTCTGATGATGCCTGTCGATATGGACGTTTTTTTCAAAAAAAACGAAACGTTTACAATGCATATAATTGGGTTTGGTTGATAATGGTGCAGGTTTGAGGTTGTTTTTTGTATGTACAATACATCCTTTGTAAGCGGTTTACTGTCTGAAGCAGGCAGTGCCAGGCTAGAATAAATATATATTTAATTTTGACTTAAAGCTTTCATGACTACAAGAATTCATATTCTTTGGGTCTTTCGGTAAAGTCACGTAGATAGGTTAAAAAAAAATAACAAAAAACTACGATTTTTCAATCGCAACACAAGCGGTCGTCATCAGGAAAAGGGGGTTAGCCTCTAAAGGCAAACTGTTTATAAAGGTTTAAAATGGGCGTAGCCCAAGTGTCAGCAGAATGGGCGTGGCAGATAATGTTAATGTTAGAGTCCACGGCGCCGCTTATAGTGGGTTTCCACCAATTAAAGGGCTGCCAGGTAAAAAATTAGCATGGAAATGTAAGATCGGAGAGCAGCCTCCACGGCGAGTGTGCTGAGGTGGCTATGTTAATGTGAGATGTTAGCATGTTAATGTAAGATCGCAGAGCTGCCGCCACATCTAGGTCGGCGTGCGAAGGTGGCTGTGACCTGTTAATGTAAAATCGGAGAGCCAAAAATACCAACTAACATCGGAAGGTAGTAGGATGAGAACATCACAGCCAGTTATGACTTAAACTGGTTGATAACGGCCTTACAATCATTGCTAAGTTTGTACCCATCTTCTCGGTTGAAGATCCCCAGACATCACACCCTGTGACTTTTTCTTGTGGGGATACGTCAAAGACCGTGTTTTTGTACCACCATTAGAGACTAATCTGGATGACGTCAAAAACAGAATCACGGCAGCAGGTGACTTCAGTGGAAGAAGACACTTTGAGAGGCGTTTGGGACGAATTCAACTATCGTCTCGATGTTGTCTGTACAGCAAGTAGAGGGCACATAGAGCATTTATAAAATGGTTAGTAAAACGTGATAACTCATTACACCGTTTGTAACTTGTCAGATATAGTTTCCAGATTAATGGGCATCGTAAGGTTGAGGCTCATTGTAAAGGAAGATTCGAAATGTTATGCCACGGAACTTCTTCAAATACCGTGCATTTCACCCCTGGCTCTTCAACACTTAAAACCCAGACAATCCGAATGCCACTGCCTGACATCACTCGCCCCTGAAAATTAAACCACATAACCACAGTAATGCAATCCCTCCACACACTCCCAATGCAATCACGGATCGGTTTCAGGATTACACTCACAATCTTTGTCGTCATCCTCCATGGACTCACATCTGCCTTTCTCCTCTCATCTCGCGTATACTTCCCTGCAGCCAATCTTTGCTCAGTGGGAGGTTGATCATTCCCCTCTGCTGCCCCAAAATGTCTGGGATTTATCTTCCCAACCGTTCGTAATGTTGACTCCCTGTTCATATTCAAGTCCAGGCTCAAGGCCTCCAACTTTTCAATGTGCCTATGACTGACTGCCCCTCTCGAAAAAAAAAGCCCACTGTTTCTGTGCAGTATCTTGAGATGTGGTTGCACTCAGTAGTTGTATATACATCAACATTATGCTGTATGTTATTGAGAGTTTCTGATCAAACTAGTCCAAGGTATTGAAAAAGTAGCACATTAATTATCCAAACCCCTGTATTTATTCATTATCACATTTATTTTTACTGGCAATTAAAATATTCAACCCTCGTGACATAAGTGTGGCATTTCTTAAAGATATCACATTTGCAACAGCAACAAAAGCGTTGATGTAGCATAGAGTGTCACATGGGAACCATTTTTTTTCATTTAGTTTAAAACCTGTCAAACGAACGTGGGCTGAACATATAGCTAATGGGTAGACGTCTGCTTTAAAAAAAATACAAATGCATTGTCAGTTGTGTAGCAACTACAGCAAATATGTTTTGAATGATAATGATTTACCAAGGAAAGCCTCACTAAGCATTGTGGACTATTTTCCAGGACGGTTTGACCAGCTCCGTGTAACCATAATCACACAAATGATGTGAAACTCCCCTTGTCGTGGGGCATTGAGGATGTGCCCTACTACCATGGCTCGCCAAGAGAAGGCAGTACAGCAAAGTGGACTCATCGTCATCTGTTTCCATTTGTGCAGGGATAGAGTGTTGCCCCCTCGCCCGGGTAGCTTTTCTCTGGGTGCTCCAAGTTTCTTCACACGTGAACGAACACTCATTCATGGGCTGGAAACATCTTAAGAGAAAATCCTAATATAAGACCCTCCTTTAAGAGGGTCTTTGTACGTATGTATGTTGAACTTCTTTCGCACTGGAGGTGGCCGACCATGCTAATCAGAGGTGCCTCAGCGTGGCTGTCCTGGATGAATAAGTACATTATTATTATGAAAACAAGTGATGTCTGATTGACAGAACCAGTGTAGCCACAAAATAACACTGTGTTGCTGTTAGGTTATGTGTTAATTTTACTGGTTACACGTGTGTATTGTATCAGTGAGCCTGCATATACTGTTGAAGCAAAGTTCATTTTAGGTTTGCAACATTAATAAAACGAATTCCAATTTCGCCCCAGATGAAGTAAGTAAAGCGCATTAGCCAGGCTCCTTCAGACACTAGCAGCTACTGGACATCTGTGAAAAAGAGCTTTATAACTCATCGGATTTTTCCGATATGAATACATTTTCTATTTCTGTGCTGCTGGCGATGCCATCGGAGAGCAGAAGAGGAAGTGCTCAATTCAGCTTCTGAATACGCTCTCAGCACATGGAGCGGAACGTCGGACATCACTCCGGATAACACTTGGCACAACCCCAAAACACATTGGAGAACTAAAAACAATTCAATTTGTACTCCGTACACATAATTGAGTAATTGCTGGCCATCAAAAATTGTACGTAAAAAATGTATAATTACACTTCTTTTAATTGCCCCCTTCTGCTAATTGATAATACTTTCAAGCTATAATTTTAATTATGAATCGCCTTTTAAGGGGCATATTATGCACTTGCATTATGTACGTTTGAATTAAATGAGGATTATGCGGTGCGTTCATTTCATCATTCTGTAAAGCACATTGGATTCCTTCTTATTTGCTGCTGTCATGCTGCACTTTGTTATCTGGATTTAATTTTCTTTGTTGGCGCTGTGAGAAACATAATGCTCGGGCAGAAATTTATCGCTCCCAAACTGATTAAAGGCAAAATAAATGAGGCAGCGCCAATGACCAAGAGCATTAGCCACAGTCAATAGCCACTCGCAAAGAAGCTGCTATTGTCACCGTTGTGACAATCGATAGAGTTAGGGACCAGCCAGCGACTTTATTTTTTTTAACCTCTCACTGCTCAGCGGTACTGTTTGCATTCAGCGTTCCCTGCACGCAGGTTCGCGTGCACAGAATACATATATGCAGGTGAACAACGAAAGTGGATGTAAAAGTGTGAGCAAATAATGTAATTAATTTGCACAACTTAGCTTATATATAAAAAAAATTCAGCTGAGCAAAATAATACATTTTAAAACATATCTCATTCAAAAATATTGCATTTAGTAGGAAGTTTCTGGCGACAGCATGGTAGAACAGACACTTTAAATGAATACGATTATTTTTTATCCGGGCATGAAGTTCATGTTCAACAAAAGATCCTTTATGTGACAGATTGTTTTTCCCTTTGTTCTCAATGTCTCAGACACCAAGAGCCTCTCTGGGGATTAGCGTTGTAAATTACTGAAACGTGCAGCATGTGTTAGGCACATGAAAATTCAACTGTGGCAGGCGCAGGATCTTGATAATGATGTTTTTTCTTTCTTTCTGCCTTCAGTGGTATGTCGACGTTCCTTTGCGGTCATTTAGCAGACATTTTCTCCCTAATGGCAGAGCTAACATAAAAGGATTCACGTGTCATCTGAAATGTAACAGCATGCCAGTCAGCTCCTGATTCTGCTACATTAGCCAATTTTATTGTCAAAGTCAATGAACTGGTAAATGCTTCGCGGTTTACGTATTTTCGAGAAGAAATACAAAGCATTGCATTTTGCATTATTCGCGTTCGGATTATTGCATGAAATATTAAGAAATTGCTTTTTCAGGTTATTATGCATTGCCTCTTGCTCGCGCACCGTATAAACACAGTTGTTTGCACGCCACGGTCCACGGTGCCGTTTGGCCTTCAACGTGAAATGCACCACAATGTGGGGATGGCAAAAAAAGGCTGGGTCAAACGTACAGTGCAAATGGTTATATTCACTCCACTCCATCTGAATAGAGACCTCGACAAATGAGTCTAATTTATGTCTAGTCCTGTATTACTGGACACGATTGATGTTCTTATTGTACTCTGAAACCTTATGAGGATAAATTATTACCATCCATGCATAGTTAGTGTTTGTTTAACCTCTTTTCAATACACCATCGTTTTGTTCAAATTAACTTTTTACAAATATTTGAAAATTAGGCTTTTTGTTGCTCGAGTAGGCTCATAAATATTTGTCTTTTACCTCGCCTTTTGAATTGAAGGCACCTTCGGCAGAATTGCTAGTCATCGCTGACGTCATCACTCCTATGTATGACCTCGTGACGATTGAACCAATGGCTGAACGGCAGAAAAGTAGGTCTGACGCTAACGCAGAGTGACAGGTTTTCTTCATTTACGCGCCCAACAACTGCAATGGGCACTGTGTATTCATGCGTGCGTGCGTGAAGAGGGAATGAGCGGTGAGCTCTGCAAGCCTTTGTGTTGCCATATGGACCCAGCTGCTGCTGCATTGCGGTCACTGCTCTCAGATGACCACTTCAGATAATGGATATTGCGGAACATAGCCCGATATTAGTTTTAAAAGACATCTGGGTTTTCATTTGTAAGCCATTGATTTTCTTATTAATTCTGTCATCTGCTGAGGGCGTAATCATGTGTTGGTGTGACCGGGTAATACGGCTTAAAAGGAAAAAGTAAAGATTGAAAGATGACCAATGTGATATCAAACCAGTTACAAAACTGATGTGCAACTTATCATGAATTATACTGACAAAGAAGCAATCACCGGCGCGTTTAAATGGCCCCATAACGTCATCGAAATGACGTTTTTATTATTATACATGTCACATTGTACCAGTATATAAACATAGCTCATGCGCAGAATTAAAAACATTTAAATTATTTAACATAATTGATTTTAAATACATGACTGAAATACACAGGTAGGCTCTGCAATTTACTATTGTGTTGTAGAGGGTCTTCACCACGCAGATTTCATCAGATAATTACGTGGCCTGACCCAAAAATCAATGATGAATCGGAATATTGGCTGCGAAAAACCTACAGCCGCGCGTACACTGTGCAATGCCAAGCACACACAGTTGAGCCGGATTTTGAAGCTGAGATCAAACTCAGATTCCTGTTTAGATAAGGACTCGCGTAGAGGCAGGAGAGCAGCTGTTCATTAGGGATCCATGTGTGGTCTGATGTTTGGAGCCAGCTATATATATAGCCCATTGCCATTGCAAGTTCTCCTCCCCTGGATCTCCTAGCCATGGAGAGAATGTCACTAGCGAAGGGATTTTGTAATGATGAGGAGAGGTTCAGGTTGGTTGTGTGACAGCAGTTGGCTTGATCTCCGGTTGACTGCAGGCCTTCTGCCTTGCCGTCTCAATTTGCTTTTGCAGCTTGGTCGTCAACTTGCTGCAGCATCGTGAGGAGATCGAGCTTCATGAAGTGAATCGTTGACCTTTGAGAACGATCTGTCCACTCCCTCCGTTAAGCCGCTGCAAACCACACGGCATTGTCAGTGTTTTCTTATTGTAGGGATTGTTTTATTTCATAGCCTCCAAGATGTCAGAAGAATGTCTCTCTTCGTTTATCTAGGAAAGCTTCACTTGAATCTCTTTTTCATAATGGTCCTGCATTGGGATTTTTTGGGGGGAGATTCCATTATCTAGCGTTTGGAATGTGGCACGAAGCGTAGAGTACTCGGAAGAAGAAAACAAAGATAACAATAGAAGCTCCACAGAGATGGATTCGATCCACTTCCACTGCTATCTCCTAGCTGCCTCCAAGGCCGAGTGGAGGCTTTACAAATGAGCACGACCCACCAACCCTCACCTCCAGAGTGGTGGATTATCATAATCATAATCTTTATTTCAACCGGACGAATCCGATGAGCTTTGAGGCTCTTTTTTCAACAGAAGTCCCGTCTATTAAAGGCATGTGCCACCACGAGAGGTGTAAGTCTATGCATTCGCGTCTAATGGCATTTCAAGATCTCTAATGCGTTCGTGAAAATGCACAGGCGTTGCAGAGTCTCACATGGGCCCACATGCAATGGAACTCTGGGTCGCCTTTCAAGCGCTTTCTCGGGTTTGCACTGCTTGGCACTAGGACGAGATGAGAGCGACACTTACAGGATCACCGGTAACCTGTGGCATTTACTTTAGAACATAGATGATCCGAGTGGCTTATTGCACTGTCGTCTTTCAGGCACATCACAAGACCCAATAAATACTCTTTTTCATATAAAGCCCCACAGAATGTCAGAGAAAGCAGCAAAGCGAAAATCAACAATGAACATCAAACCATTCAACACACCGCGAGCATACTCAGATAGATATAACGTGCCATAGCACACGACCTCCATACTATCTTGCCGTATTTGCGCAGTGACTTGTGCTGCGCTGACGAATCAAAGCCACAGTCTAAATCCATTATCATGCTTAATGACACATACATCGAATCGCGCACATTATCATCAATTATTTACGGCTCATGCCATTGGTTTGAAAATGGCTTGCTCACAGTACATTGAGGCTTGTTGGGGTGAATAAGCTATACAAATGAGACAGAACAAATGAAAAACAATGCAAATGAGACAATACAAATTAGAAACAATACATGACTGAATATTAAATCGAATTGTGACCCCCAAATTTTGACAATCATTGAATCGCTGGTGAAGTATAGCCCGCCTCGTGCTTGTGTCCATGGCAGTTACTTTAGAATCTTTAACTGGTGATCAGAATGGCGTGGGAAAGTCATATTCTTGGTTCTTTCGGTAAAGTCACGTAGGTAAAAAATTAAATTAATAAAAATAAAAATAAAACAATAAAAATCACGACGTTTCGGAGGCAACACAAGCCTCCGTCATCAGGTGGGATGATCACGTACACCCCCCCCTTCGGCCCCCCTCACCCTCTCCGCCCAACACAATAGGTGCCACGTCCACATCGCCGACTTTCGGCCCCGCCCCCCTCCCGTTCGTTCCCTCTTTTAGCCCCGCCCCCCTCCCTCCCGATACGTCCCATTCATTGGCTACCACATTCTGATGACCCCCCTCTCCTCCCCCCCCTCAACTTGCTTTTAAGGGCTTACATCCTGAATCCCTGCCTCACTTGATGCAGCTAATCTGGCTGTGACGGTCCCACCTGATGACGGAGGCTTGTGTTGCCTCCGAAACGTCGTTATTTTTTTATTGTTTTATATTTATTTTTATTAATTTAATTTTTTACCTACGTGACTTTACCGAAAGAACCAAGAATATGAATCCTTGCAGTCACGAAAGCTTCAAATCTAGAATTAGTGTGAAAGTCACTACTGAACTACGGATGCAAGGACACTGCGAAAGTGAGAAACCGCTTTTCACAGAAAGGACACTTCTTAGGGACGAATTACGAACGTGATGTTTCAGGCATACATCAAATGTAGCAAGAGCACACAAGCCTGTCAACTAAAACTAATTATCAAGACAGCAAAATAAAACTTAAAAGATTTTCAAACGCGACTTTAATTTATAACACAACCATTATCTCTCCTTTTTTTACTTTGAAGTAATCAAATATAATGGACTTTCTTTAAGAAGTTAGAAAAAAAGCATAGTGCGAGAGTAATTGCTCTGCAATTTATTTTTTAAAGGTTCCATTCTGCAGTTCCGTGTGCTGGCTGAGGCAGTGAATATATTCCATTAATCATTCAGGCATTGCACCTCTGTACAAGAAAAGGAATGCATTCATGCCAAGAAGCAGGTTATCGCTCTTGCTCTTATTAATTAAAATAAAGCGGCCACTTGCTTCTGTAGGAGAACTAAATTTACGTCTTTGGAAACTGCAAGACTTGATGTCTTTATTCTTGTGCATTCCACACGCAGTTTCCCTGGAACGTAATGCATGGATCAATATACAGGATATACTCTTTGGTATTACAAATACATCTTGTTAATGCGTATGTGCTGCAGCCAACTGATCATAATAAAACTACATTTTAAATTTCATAATTGTATTTTCAAGCATTGCCCAGTGGCTCAGCGGCAGAGTGAGTGACTAGAAATTTGGAATCAGAATCGTTATTTAGACCGGAGGAATCCGATGAGCTATGAAGCTCTTTTTCACAGATGTTCAGTAAAACTTGGAAAGGGTGGGAGTACAATTCCTGGTCTGGTCATGACTCGGCCTCCTTGTGCCCCTTTAAGGTCAAAAAATGAGCACCACTTTGTCTGGAAGTCAACAGTGGTCAACCTATGAATATATCTGTCCCCATCAAAAGAATGTGGAATTTACTCATGGCTCAGGGCAGCGAACAGGTGATGAGCACCACCCTCAATACTAATTTGAACAGAAAATACTCATATTCTCTGGTAAAACCACGTAGATAGAAACAAATTGAAGACGATTGCTTGCGTTTCGTGATTTTGATTTTTGTATTTTTTTCTATCCACGTGGCTTTACCGAAAGACTCAACGAATATGAAGTCACGAAAGCTTTAAGTCAAGAGAAAAGATTTAGTTTTAAAGGTTTTGTTGCACACATGATCATATAGTCCTTAGTTACACACACGATCATATAGCTGTGAAGCAACGTAATAAATCAGAGTAGTTAGTAGTATTTGCAGGCGTTGATATTTATTTACCGAAGCAGGGTTTGTAAGCGAGTACACGTTGTACTCTATTTGTGTTGCGTGCAAACATCACGAGGGAATGACAGATGTTGTGATCACGTGGGTTTTTGTTAAACCAAACAATCGATCATGGAAAACTGACAATCGCACCACTCTACAGTGTGTTTGATTGGTTTATTCAAAGAGAAAGCAACAACACATAGACACACATTCATGATCAATAATCTCACATGTGACTGCATGTCACCTGAATATACGAGCGTGCTTTACCCCTAAGTGACCTAGTCATACATGACAATAGTCATGTGTCAATGTTCTGGCTTCCATATATGAAATAAACCTGACCTAGGGTCAGACCTACAATGGGGCCATTATTAGCTTTGTAGTGATGACATCCACCACAAAGTCAGACCTGCTGCGATTTTATAGCCATATTTGCAGCACTTTGTGTGCATAGGCCATTTATGAGCTGTGTTCAGAAGCGATCTTGTCTGTCATACAGAAACAAAGAAAAATAGGCTTCTGATTTTAAAACAATGTTTACTTTGTTCATGTTGTAAAACATGCATAACGCAGCATTGCAGGTAAACAACAATTAAAAAGCAATCCCTATAATATTACAGAACATTCACCGCATATACACCTCACTTCAATCATTGTATTTATTTCATTCATCCAGAAGAAATATGTTTTTGCCACTGTGCCGTAGATGGCATAAACGATGCATTTACTTTCATGCTCTTGTTCTTGAACATTTTGCGTTTGTTTACAGATCATCGTCGAGCTTGTTTTTTCTATTTATTGTGGCCTTATTCATGCAGGGCTTGTTTCCGTGCTTTTGCACAATTCCATCATTGATCAGAAATTCTGCCCAAATGATTCCACTGCATTTATGTCACAGTTTGTTTATATATATACCTTTATAAATCTAAAAAAATGACAATAATTTTCTCAGGAAAGCCTGACTGAGACTCAATTTTTTTCTCGAGGGTCCTGTATTGCAATGTGTAGTCAATTCCGATAATTAATGTTTATTTTGTGGGGAGAATATAAGAGTACCCGGAGTTTCATTATGTGAACTGAGTCTATTGCTGTCCTGCTATCTCCTAATCACATCGAAGCCTACAGGCTCAGGCCTATAACACTCACGCACCCAAGCATGCTGGGTAATTTGGCCATCGGCGAAACGTATGGTCCACGTGGTTTTTGTTTTAACGGCGTGATCCCATTTACTGGATGTTTTCATGTCACTTCAACATGGAAGCATTTGCACGGACGGTGTGCATTGAACTATATTGCGACTAACATGTCAGCTGCCACTGCAATTGAAATATTTTTTCTCATGACATTTAATTAATTTGTACCCAGGATCTGGTGATTTTCTCTTCTTGATAAGCAACAATATAGTGCACGCATCGTGACCTTTATATATTTTTCATCATCATACTATGATTATTTCATAGTCGATTGCATCACGAACGGAGCTCACAGTGATGTTTCAGGAGTTAATAATGTTTGGGGGGGACGGGGATGGAGTATAGGTGCTTCGCAACCGCGTTGCATATTAATGTCATTCCTGCATTTATGAGATTTCAGCAACAAAAGAAAGGGTTAAGCCTGAAAATTGCGGGATCATGTCGATAGCAATGTGTGCTTGGTTGCACACAGCGTGGATGATTGTGTAACGGTTCACGCACTGTTACTTGTAATCCCAGAGGTCACTTGTTCGATCCTTCGGTGCGGCATTTGAAATCATTTGTCTCATACCTCCCTGCCTCTGTCCACCCAGCGGCGGTATACGTGAGCATGTGTGTTGATCGGCAGCAGGTATCGTGTGGTGGGCTGAAGCGTGAGTAACTGCCGCTTCTTCATAAGATTATCAAGCACGCGTGGAAGAGTAGGCCAAATACCCTCTAGAGGGGCTCTCTAGAGCCGCTCATCTCGTGCAGGCCCTCCCACCGGCAGTGGTATGAGCAAGCAATTGCTGGCTGCACCTTTATCTGTTGTACGAAATATACGAACAACATAGTTGTGTTCCTGGTTCTTTCGGTAAAGTAACGTAGATAGAAAATAAAAAATGAAAGCAAAAAACCCACGACGTTTTGATCGCAACACAAGCGGTCTTCATCTCCGCCTGATTAAGACCGCTTGTGTTGCGATCGAAACGTCGTGGGTTTTTTGCTTTTATTTGTTATTTTCTATTTACGTGACTTTACCGAAAAAAAGCAGGAATATGAATTCCTGCAGTCACGAAAGTTAAAATTTTGAACTTCATAGTTGTGTTTCAAGTAGTTATTGTTTTACTTTTAACATTAATTGTATAATCACTCACAAATGTGCAAAGTAGGATTACGGTACTTTCAACAAAATAGGCTCAACATTGAGCGTTACACTTTTAACGTCGTGTCCCTGTATCGTTCCCTTTGGCTGGAGCAGCTGCACAATGTTTGCTGAAGGGAATGAAAAGCATAAGTGGCACCTGTGAGAGGAATGAAACACACCTCTTAATCTGTTCCATCAGCTCAGATATCGTTGCATCCAACAAACGGGCCATGCTTTTTGATTGGTCAACCCTTCGCTGGCTATTTATAAGCGAATCCTGCACAATACAGTTATTGGATTGTTTAATGTTTTATTATGCTCGTTATTACTCACTCTCCCCTCTGAGCAAAGTGCGAGAGGGGTGGGAGGAATGGCAATCGGTTGCACAGAATAACACTCAATTAGCATAAACCGCTGAAGCAGTTAATGGAGATATCTGCTCACAAGGTAAGCTTTCGGTCAAAGCGAGCATAAACATTACATGAATGAATGACACGTGCGAGTAATTTTCACAAGCGGTGAGGAGAAAAACAACATAACAAATGTTGCCATCACAGCAAACGTATTTGTGCTTTCGGTGTGTATTGGTTTTTGTTTGCCTATACACAGTTGCTGAGCACAGGGCCCCAAAGACTGGGTGGTCAGGAGGAGCGCTGTTGTACCATTGACAGATGACTTCAGTCTTTTGTGTGTTGACCCACAGTCCTATCCTCCTGTATGCATTTACAGCAGCTGAGAGGGCAGCCTGCGGGGCTTCTGGTGTGTGCGCTACAAGGGCACAATCATCCGCATACTGTAACTCTAGAATGTGCTCAGATGATACCTTCATTTTTTTTTTCCTGAAGCCTTCTGATATTAAAAAAAAGGTTTGCATCCAGTCTGAAGTCAACTTTACACGACTCTGGCCTTTGATGTCTTTGTGCAGCAGTGATGTAACAGGGATGAGAAAGATGTTCAAAATAACTGGTGCAAGCACAAAGCCTTGTCACACCCCTTTGCAGACCTTGAAAGGCTGGGATTTCTGTCCTCCAACAGTCACATGAGCCATTATCCCCTCGTGGGACTGTCATAGGATGTGGACGAACTTGGGTATGCTTAAGGCAAAAAATGAAGGTATCATCTGAGCACATCCTGGAGTTACAGTATGCGGATGACTGTACCCTTGTAGCGCACACACCAGAAGCCCCGCAGGCTGCTCTGTCAGCTGCTGTAAATGCATACAGGAGGATATGACTGTGGGTCAACACACAAAAGACTGAAGTCATCTGTCAATGGTAAACCTCCTGACCACCCAGTCTTTGCCATCACTGGAAATGAGCTATACACAGTTCCATCTTTACAATGCATGAGAAGCATTCCTCTCCCACAGCTGCACCATCAATGCTGAGGTCGAACACTGCCTACGACAAGCCTCAGCCTCCTTTGGTCGGCTAAGAGGTTATTTCAAAACAATGACCTGGACATCAGTACAAAAATCAGCTGTCTACAAGGCAGTGTGCCTATCAACCCTCCTCTATGGCTAAAAAGCATGTCCAAAATTCAGCCGGCAATAAAACTGGCACAGGCCTTTCACAAACAATGCTGACAATGCATCATTGGAGTCAAATGGCAAGATCATGTGACACACACTAAAATACTGGAAAGAATGAGCTGCCAAAATATGGAAACCATCACCACCCAGCGTCAACTTTGCTGGCTCGGACATGTCTCACGAATGACAGGACAACGCCTTCTCAAGATGATCTTACATGGCCAGCTACACCATGGCAAGCGCTCTGCAAGTGGCCAGAAGAAGTGCTACAAGAACCAGTTAAAAGTAGCCATGAAAAAGCGCAGCACAAACTGGCCAGACCAAGCTGAACCACAATACTCTGCCACTGAGTCGATCAGAGAGTGGGTGGCAATTCGCAGCACATCACTTGAAGCGCCCCAGGTCATTCGTGTAAGTTTCTGGAGCCCAGATATTCTTGATTTGGTCTTATCACAGATTCATTTTATGCGGGGCTTGAAGGTCAGGCTTCTGTCTATGGTAAGCCCATATATATTAGTGTGGAATCATAGTGCAGTGAACACCACATGTGGACACATCATGCATGGTATCTGCTGCGTGATTGTTGAAGTGGAAAGCACTTGTGGTGTTTTTGGAAGAGTTTGGTCGAAGTCTCCATCTACAGAAATATGCCTCCATTAAAATGAGATCTGCTGTTTGAGTATTGTAAATGCTCTTGAGGTTTGTGCCCTATGCAGCAAGGGCTATGTCAACTGCATATATGAACTTGTGAGATGATGTACATGGCAGGTCACTTATATATGTGTTAAATAGTGATGATGCTAGTTCTGAGCCTTGAGGGAAACCAATCATACATCATTCTCTTGCGGCTGTGTTTACCAGCGAGGTGTACCATTAAAATAGGGTTGCTCAACATCACGTCCATTTGGTGAAAAGTAAGAGAGCATCTCATGATTTTGGCCAGCTTCAACAGCAGGTCATGATGCCAAAACAGTGTCATGGGCAGCAGCAGAGAGTTCATTCATTGCGGTACCAGTCTCCTGTTGATGCTGGAAGACCAACTTCAATCAGGGTGGTGAAGGCAACGATCTGTGCGTAGCAGCTACGACCGGTTTGAAATCCGGCTTAATCGGAAGGCAGTCGGGGTGGGAAATGGGAGAAAGACTGGCAAGCGTGGCTCGTTCCATCAGCTTGAATGTGGGGGACGAGAGATATTGGCCCTGCAGCTGGAGGGCAAATCTTTCGGTTGCCCAGGTTATTCGAGTGGTGATTAACGTTGAGCAGTTAAATTTATGTTACTTTCTGCTGCGATTTATTAAACGAATAAGATGCATGAAGGGTATGGTCACCTGCAGAGAAGTTGATCACGTTGTGAGTGGAAGATCGGAGGTCATTAATAAATAGACGAAAGTATGTTGAAGACAAAACAGATACTTGTGGAATTCCACACCTAACAGTGACGGAATTAGATTTGCTACCATCAACAACCTCTGAGTTAGAAAGTTCGAAATCCAAGCTTGCAGATTAGAGCAGATGCCAAATGATGGTAGCTTGGCAATTAGTGTGGGATGCAACACACGATGAAATGCTTCAGAAATGTCAGGTGTTCCTGAAGCCAGACACTTAGTTTGAGCACGACGTGATAAAACCAAGGTCAGTCGCTGTGGAATGTCGTCTGAAGGCATGACATACCTGGGGATTCACGTAATTGGAGTCTTACTCTTGCAAATTGTTGGAGCATTTATTATAATGTATTCTTTGTGTTGCATATTTTGGACGTCTTTTTACATTTAATTTCTGCGAAATTATTGAATGTTTAGTTATTTTCGTATTAATATAAAGTATGTATTTTATATATATTCATATTGTCACTGATTTTAACTCATTTGCAATTTTATATCATGGTCCAGTCTACCCTTGCTATAAAAATGTATAAATAAAAAATGTGAAAGCTAAGGTGTGGGGAATTGTATACATATGCTGGATAAAGTAGAAATATTAATATTAACCGTGCTATAATGGTTTGAACACTAGACTTGCATACCTGTCAATTCGTACGGTTTACCCGTATTCTTGTACAGGGAAATTTAGTAAAAACAAGTTTTGTCTATTTGTTTGTGTTTCTCCATTGTGATGGGACTTCGTAGGATGAACGTTGAAATGTATAAGGGCACGGGGTGACCAATGAAGTCTGAATTGGTCTGTAACAAGGTAGGCACTGATAAGGGGGTTGACAGGTATGGACTTGGCATCTCGGTTTGATTCAATCTCCCGGCGTGGTAGTTAAGAGTTTTAAATCCATCTCCCTACCTCTGTCCACTCACCAGTATAAATGGGTTCACCGCAGTTATTCAATTAGCAGGTCGCATGTGTAGCCAGCGTGGAAGAGTAGGCCAAATATCCTCCAGAAGTTCTCTCTAGAGCTGAATATGGTTGGGACCCTGCTGCCAACAACAGTGTCGTGAGCAAATAGTTGCAGGGCTGCCCTAGATCCATTAAATTTACATTTTAATTCATTGTTTGTTCTCAGATCCAGCGAACATTAAATGATCAATGCAACGTATGTTTCAAAGGCGGGTGGCGCAGAGATCAAAGATCTGAATGCTTAGCCAGCACCGCTGAGACCCGGGTTTAATTGCCGGCAGCCGTGTGTGATTAAACCAGATTTTCTAGTGTAGCGTGTTCATGGTCTCAGCCTCGACACCAACGACCGCACAAACTACCATCACTTTACATTTGGTTCGGGTCATAATTAGGCTACAATGTTGGTTTGACTGTCGGGTGACACATATTACTCTGAGATGCAGGGCAGGGAAGAAGAGGGCTGCCGATCCTATACAATGTATGTATGTTGAACTTCTTTCGCACCGTATGTAACCAGCCGTACTAATCGGAGGTGTGGGGAAGGTCAACAAACGAAACACAAAAAGCAGTTCTAAAGAAATTAGTTTTCAATCTAGATTTAAAAGTGCATAGCTCCCAGTGGCTTCCTAATATCGGAAAGAAGAGCGTTCCAGACGACCGCAGAAGCACATCTGAAAGCGCGCGATGCAGTGACCGTCATTGTTCGATGGCCAGCCAAAAGCTGCTGCGAGGATGACCCGAGTTTGTGTGATGGTTCATGCTCCTTGACAAGATCAGCAATGTATCGTGGTTCAATTGTGGCAAGCACTTTGTGTTTAATGAGTGCGACCTTACACTGTATTTGTTCGGCAACACGAAGCCAATGCAACACAGCGAGGACCGGACGGATCTTGTAGTACCCGTGACGACACGTGCCAAATAATGTTTTACATGTTGCAGCTTTCTAAGGTTTTTTTTTGCCAGACATCACGTAGAGTAGTGAGTTGCAATAATCCAGCCTTGTCGATACTATGGATATGTCAGGACACAGCCAAGGGGTTTCACTGCCCTGCGAGAGATCTCAATGGATTAATCTCATGACATGACACCGTTGGAAAATTTACGATAAAACTTGGGGAAATAAAAAAACATAAATACTAAATAAAAGCACTTTTTATCACAATCTATATTGCACAATCAACCACCATTTAATGCTGTATTAACAATAGTCCTAATTAGTCCATGAACTATAAAGTCAGAACAAATTATTCGTGAAAATGCGATAACAGTCAACTATCTGCCTCTTTATGCGAGCCAGTTATTAAGCTGATCAGGAGAGTGCCAGTTGGTGAACAATGGGTTTGGGTCAATTTGTCACATGATGGCATGCATGTCTAAATGCAATGTCTGGCCGCTCTTACCCCAGAGCACTGGCAAATGCCAGGCTAAAAGATTATTTTGGTACTGTGCTTGCAGTGGTGGGGATGCATGGGGAGTTGGTGGCGGCTCATATTGGCTCGAGTATGAGGTCACTGGATATAAATTCAAGCTAGGCGAATGGGTAATTCAATTGCAAAATTAAATGTGTTCATTAGGGGTGAGACAATTATTTGATATGTTTATTAATATCAATCAATATCACAAAACATGGGTTGTAATAATACGTATTAATACATATTTCCCCCATTTATTATGTTGTATGTGATTCGTTCGCAATGTACGAAACCAAGAGACACTCCCATTCACCGCTTTATATGTAAAAAAAAAAACTATTAAATCTGGAATTAAAGTGTGTCCACGGATGGCCAACAATTGATGGAATCGCCAGGTAAGCAGGAGGGGGCTTAGGTGGCATGGGGGCGGGGCTGTGGAATCCGTTGACTAACTCGCCCACTGCCCCAACCGCCATTGTAATAATGCTCGCTACCAGGGGTGGGAATGACTCCTGTTCCCAGAATTGTATCCTTTTTCCTATTATTTAATGAAGCATTTTGTAGCATACTGCAGCTAACGGTACATAAAAGAATGATCGCACCAGCAGTAAGCTCCGTATGGCGTTCCCACGAACGTGTCAGTGTTTTAGATGCAGGATGCAATGGACAGTGGTTGAGCAACTATAATCTCGCGAGGGTGATTGTGAGTCTGTCGGGGGGCGGCGGTGGTGGGGGGCGGCGGCGGTGGGGGGCAATGCACGTGTGTGGGTACTGAGTCGGCGCCTGTTGCGATGCTGGGTTCAAACCCCAGGAGCGGACAAACTTTTTTTGTCCCAATCTCTCGAGCCCAGAGAGCCTCTCTTGTGTGTGGAAGGTTCGATGGCTCCGGTGCACTCGCCCAGCCCCAGATGACTCTCCAACAACAACAACAAAACACTAATCCTGCCCTCCTCCCAGGGTGCAGGCAGATACCCAACTGAGAAGTGAGTGACTCAGAATCTGACATGTGTGAAGAGTTATACGATTCAGCTGCCACTCCGCGATTGGTATTAATCTTGGCGTGGCAGCCAGGACCAACTAAATAGAAAAAATTGTCAAGTATTGTGATAGATTTATTTCCACATCCTTTGAGCTACTGTATTTACCCACAATATAACTGTTTAAAGTATGTGGATTTCATCAGGATGACAATACTGTGCAGTGTTAAAATTTATATATTTCAGTTCATCAACCCACGAGTCTCCTGGAATGATGTTTCCCAGCAGCATTTGTTCCCAACAGCTAAAACTCTCGAGCAAAACAGCACATCATATGTAATGCATTATATACTGGTTCCTGCGTGTCGCGAATCATTGGGGCTTTGTTATTTAATGGTGGGTTATTAAATAAGGGAGCTATGCAGTCCATGTAAATGTGGCACATTAGGAATGGACTGCTCCTTAAATTATTTCCTCGTGCAGCAATGGAATAAAGTGTGGTTTTGTGAAGGTAGGTCCTTATGTGCTGTGCAGTACATCAATGCACGTGGACACCAGCATGCGATACTGAGCCGGGCCTGTAGGTGGCTGGCAGGGTTATTGAGTAGCCTGACCTGTACACCAGCCACGTGGTTAATGGCGACTCGGTTGAGAACTGCTGTGTGTAATACACGTGCTGTTGCATTTTACAAGTAAAGGACCGAAATATATTTTTTATAGTTATTTAAATGTTCTAGTCTTTACGCTTCGTTTTGAATTGGTAGTTTGTGATATATTCAATAGGAGGGGGTTTAGTACTGTACATTGTAAAGGGTGATGTACTGTAGTAAATGCTGGTAATTATCTAATCAAAATACTGTTTATTTTATAACCATGCCCATGCACCCAGAGTATGACTATTTGCAATGCTATTAAGAATAGAACACATGTGCAGTAGTAAGTTGTACAATAGTGAAAGTACGGTACGTATACAGTACAGATAATGGGTGTAAGATACCAGTCTAAGGGTATGGTATAGATAGACATACAGCTTAGGATTAAAGTAATTTTCGAATAGTGAAGTGTAAAGGTTATGATTAAAGACAAAGATGGTCTATCAGTAGTTGAGGATTGCTGTGTGTGACACGTGCTGTTGCATTTTACAGATTATCACAATAAATGTGTTTGCCCTCGATTTGGAGCACCTGCCCACGTCCTTCATTTAGATTGTGCAGCATGAACACAACCCCAAAGGAAACAGTATGTTAAATGAAAGGATATGCCATCAGGATTATTATAATCATGACCTAAATTCTTCTTTACCCATATTTTCACGAAACTGTCGTCGCAACAATCGACAGATTCGTCAACTAGTATTGATTTTTTATCTCACAATTAAAGCGTACATGAGCGAATCAATTGTTTTCTAATGTGTATGTTGCATAGACTGAGGTCAACTCAGTCTATGCAACTCAGTCTAGTCACTAAAAACACTTATTCACTGCAATGTTCATAATATTGCTGAGTTGAATTGATATACCTCTGCTATATTGCATGGTAATAATAATATACGATTTAATTATAGAAACCAATGCAAATCCATCGCTTGATGTAGGCCTCCCCATGACTCCTGTCATTGGCGTTGTTTGACCATACTTCACGCTGGTAGGGTAGTGAAGTGGGGAAATGTAACCCAAGTCGCTGATTCATCGCTCACTGTGTTCACCATCGTAACACCTTGCTCCGTGTTTCTGCGATGATGTATTCATATGCAAAACTATTTTAATTCAGAGTCGACCGCCTAAAGCCTTCAATGGGGATACTTATTCTAACGTGGGCCAAAGTGTAATTGGAGTATTTTAATAATGGAAACATTTTACGTAGCCTACGACCAAGTCACCCGGAATGCACCTTTTGAGATCTTGGAAGTTAAACAATTTAAACCACTTTCTGCTGTACAGTATATAAACTAAACTAAAACTAAACTATTTTAACACGCTTTTATTATTACACGCTTTTATTTAACTCACTCTGTCTGTTGTTATTGTATCCTCAAATCTTGTAACTAAATTTGAACCTACTTCCAATGTGGTATCGACTGCAAACTTCGTATACTTATGTCTTACTGATAACAATACTATTTTCTATAATAAAATAAAAATTTCTAAGCAATCTTTTTACACGATTTATATTAACTCACTTTGTTCTTGTTGTCGTATCCTCAAATCTTGTAACTCAATTTTAACCCACTTCGCAATATGGTATCGACTGTAAACTTGGTATACTTATGTCATATTGATGACAATACTATATCCTATCATTAAAAATAAAAGAAAATTTTTAAACCATCTGTTTTATATGTTATGTTTCGCCTTTGGTCTAATTTTTTAAATCCTTTATATTAAGTTAACTTGCTTGCTTACGACCGTGCACATCTTTCGGTCGTTTTTTAACCCACTTCCCGTGATCCAATCGAGCTGACATTTTCCACACAGACTCGTTGTGCGTGACAAATAATGTTCGTGAAAAATTCTTTCCAAAATTTTACACTTTTTAGGACAAAAATATTATATTTCATTACCAATTGCTTAATGCTGCCATGCAATCATCTGACCCATAGGTGGCAGCCATCTCAAGCCAGAGGACGAGAGGACTCTAGCCGCCACGCATATAAAGGATTTATAGTGAAAAACTTTGTTTTTACGGGTTAATTTTTATCACGCTCAACTCACGTTGGCTGTAAATCACCACGGTCCCTTACGTTATGGCAAGCCACGGGGCCACTTCCTAGAGTCGTGGAGTTCTGCCATTACTCGTATGGTACATTTCATTAAAGCGTGTTTAAAAAAGTATTTTTTAATATTACTTATTTGATATTTTACCAGTTAAGGCCCACTGAGCTATATAGCTCTTTTTCAGAAGCGACATGGCCACAAATTATAGTTCAATGAAGTGGTCTATCATGTGGAAATTTAAAGCATACAAGGTAGTTAACATCTTGCCAAGCAGGTTTGAGCCTGGATAATGCCTGGATGAGTTGCCACCAAGCATAAAGACACATGCTCTTGGTTGCTGAAGGATTGGGTTTTCAAAAAGGAACGCAGCACAATCCAATGTACTACTGCAGCGTGAAGTATGGTAAAAAAATGCCTTAATCCACATGGTGCGAGGTGGCCATCAATCAGAAGTGGATTAAAATCAAACGGAGCGTTACATGTGCATATACATTGTATACTGTATAAAGCAATGTATGTGTATGCGTGACCATATGTTTCAGACTTTTTTGAAATGTCAAATGTGATCAAAAACATGCATTCAATGTTGCATTTCATTTTTTTTTTAAGCCAGCTTTGCATAATAAGAAAAAAAGAATATTCATGATGTCCATTACATGTAGCATCAGAAGAACATCTGTATTTTTGTGTTGGCACATCTGTGGGCATCAGTTATTCAACCACTGCTATTGGTGTCTAGGGATCTCATCATTCTTCTCTTCCCTGGATATAATGTGGAATGACAGCGATGATGAATCCTGATAGGCTCCGACTGCTCGTTCGTGCACATGTGGCATGGATGCGATTCATACTCACACGAAGCTGTGCAACGAGGCTGCACTGGCATATCCATTGTGTGCCAAGCAAGAGAAGTGTGGTGCAATAAATGCATGGTAATGGGCCGAACAGATGGCTTTTGGATGAGCAACACTTCTGTTTGCAACTGTTGATGATTTGTTGGGCATTTTACCTACAGGAAAAGACTGTACGATGGAATTTGGTGTCCATCATTTGCTGATTTCTCGGTCTCTCCATATGGCTATTTGAGGCTGGTGAAACTCAAAACCTCTTCATAATCCAATTGGAATGAATTTCACTGCTAAACCTACAGGGTGGTTTCGGGAATATTTGAAAATGAACGAGTTTGATCTGTATATAATTATACAAAATATGCATAAGCTGCCACCATTCTGTATAAACCAGCAGGTTGTAAGGGATGGGAGCGGTGGCACAGTGGTTAGTGCACGTCACTATGAATCCAGTGACAATAGTTCCTGGCTACGGCCAACATCAGTGCAGAGTGATATCTGAACTAGGACCTGGGCCCCACTTTCACCAACCCACTATTATAGCACGGTGATGTGTGGTGACAGCTCGAGGAGGCCTTTATGCAGCAGTATATTGATATCAGATTATGTATTTATACTCGAGGATTCCGATGGGCGAAACAACTCTTTTTCACAGATGTCCAGTAGTTTAACAGATGTCCATATTGGGTTTAAAATAATGATAACACATAACCACCTTGTATTAAATATGAAAGTATATATTTTGGGAAAGTTTAATAAGTAATATAACAAAATTTACTTGCTTGAACATGATTTGTATCGTTCTCATACGCTTTTAAATAAGTTATGTCTGAAGTGGAAGGAATAACCAAAAAAAAAACTTGTTATAAACAGATATTAGATGAAAGAACATTTATAAAGCATTTTATTAGCATTCATAGCTGCAGACTTGGCATTCACCAAGGCAATTAATTCATAGAATCAAGCCATTATTTGCACTCTGCTGGGTATTTGAGCTGTCACTCATGCTGACGTGCAGTTAAATGAAAAGGCCTCTGCTGCTTGCAAAGTGATAATTAGTGAGTGCTAACCAGCCTGGAACTTAAGATACTAAATTACAATATCATTTACGGCTTCCTGTCTTGCCTTCACACTTTCTCATTTAAATCCATTAACAAGGCAATAATGAGGCCATGGCGTTCTCTGGAAGAAAATAATTATATTTTTTATGGAGATTCCATATTGAAATAAAAAAATGTGTTGAACAAGAAATAAATAACTGAATACATTTGTAATTGGTGCAAATGTTTAAACGTGCAGCATATTGAGACGCGTACCAGTCAAAATAACACGATTGTATTGTATGCATTGGATAATGTGCTGTTACTTAAATCCTAACAATGTATTTTTTATTGGCATTTCACCAATTTACATATTTAATCATGTAATAGAAAGATATAGAGAGTAATTAAAATAAAATAAATAAATACATTTATCTCGTTCGCTCCCAAAGAGTTAGAACCATTTTCATTTAAGTAGTAAGCTACTTTGTTATTCCCCACGGTAGTAGTGTTTCATCACACATGTTGACGCCGCAGTGTTTGACAATGTAATCTGGTAAGGTCCTTGCAAATTACCCATGCCAGGTGTGTCCAATAAAGGTAATTGACAGAGTCGCTGCAATCAGAATGATTGTCAATCTGAAAAGAATGCCTCTTCAATTACCATTATTGAACATACACCTGGTGTGGATCATTTACAAAAGAGCATGCTTACATCACTGCGCAGCGGCCAACGTGAGGTTTAAAAGCCACCAGCCGTAAGAGTAATCATTATCGTAGCTCGCTGTTTGCGTATGCTTTTTTTCTGAAAAGTTGCGGCAAGCACGGCTAAAGTTGTTTTTTTCTGTTGCTGAATAATTAGCAAGGCTGCATCGTGTATTGTGCCCGAATGGTATCACGCATATGGTGGTCTACATTAACGACATTGTTTGCGAGAGGAACACTTGTTACTATTAAATGTGCGTTGCTGTACATGAATGCCCATTGGGTAATTATGGATGCGGCATTCACACAAAAGTTTGATATAACATAATATATAGAATAAATTAATACAGAATACGAATGAGTATAGTTTTTGTTGTGTCTAATTTGTTATGCTTCCCCCTCCCGACTAGCACAGCTGTTGTGAAAAAAAGTTCAGCATACATACATGGTCGAGTACTGTGACATGGTAAACTGTGCTATGAACCCAGTGACCTGAGTTTGATTCCTTCCCTTCAACCACCGTTTCTTTACCAATCCACACTGGCATAAATGACATATCACGTTCAGACGTACACCTCCCCCCATCCCGTGACTGACGTAGCAACGAGGAGGCTTTCATCCAGCAGTGGATTGACAGAGGGATGAAAATACTATGAACCACGGGGATAAGCTGACAGGAAAAAGATAACCCACTTTTAGGAAGGCTGGATTGACGCAAGGCTTGCCAACTGACAAGTCTGCCCTTATGACAAATCCACCATCCCGCCTGTAACATTTACAAATGAACCAATGCACTCAGTACACACTAGTACGTACTTCATATATAATTCATATAGAGTGCTCAACCAGACTCTGGCACTGAGAATAAAGTAACTCGTTTGAGGCGCCCATGCTAAAGATACACGTTTGGACTTTCCTGAAGTAATGTTGTTCATACCAGTGTTTTTACGTATGCATTTCTTTTTTAGCAATAGTAATTGTCCAATAGGTTAGATGTTTTGTTTTCTAGTTTGATCTTACTGCATCATTGTAAGCAGTCCCCTCTGCAGTTGTTCCACCTGAATACATGGTTTTGATAGTTGTATGCAGTGTATATAAATTATTAAGGTGTTTGCTTGTGAAAGCCTGCATGTCTTCATCAGTTTTCACTGAATCAAATGCTTTTGAAAGTTTGCAAAAGCGAGGCATGATAGTATTTGATACTGATTAGTTTTGCAGAAAATCTGATAATGTATATGTAGCATAATAAACAAGTATTTTATATATAGAAAAAACTTTCCAAATCCCCCCACCGAAGGATCGTGACCTTATCATGGTGGTGGGTTTTGTGCGTTCCAACGGCCCCCAGAGCTATGTTGTCTGGAGTATTGTACTCCTGGTAGGGTCTCCTTTGGCGAACACGTCTGGAGGGAGGTTCCAGACAAATAATGGTCCAAACAAAATCCCCTCATGAACGGTAAATAATAAGAAAATCAGAGAACCTCGTCTGGAAAAGGGATACCAGGAAACACCTCTGGAGCCAGGCCTCGGGGTGGTGTTTGCCAGAAAGCGCCTGGTGGTCAGGTGACCCACATAGCCCGGTCAAGCCCAGCACGAAATAGCTCCATGGTGCCATCCTGTGTGCCCACAATCTGCAGGATAAAGGGTGAGGGGGTGGTGCGATGCCAGTATGGACCTTGGCGATGGATACCTAGCTATTGGGACGTGGAATGTCACGTCACTGAGGGGTAGGAGCCAAAGCTGGTGGAGATGGAAAGATACCGACTAGCTATAGTTGGTCTCACCTCCACACACAGCATTGGCACTGGAAGCAAACTTCTCGATTGGGGGTGGTCTTTCTCCTATTCTGGAGTAACCCCTGGTGAGAGGCCCTGGGTGGGTGTGGGGATACTTACAAGCCACTGGCTGGGTGCTGTTTAGTTGGAGTTTGTCCCAGTGGATGAGAGGGTCACCTCAATGAGACTTCGGGTGGGTCAGATCCATCACGGCCGCTGAAGTCACTGCGGCGGTCGATGGCCTTCGTGGGGGCAAAGCTGCTGGGGTGGACAAAATCTGCCCAGAGTTGTTGAAAGCGCTGGACAGTGTAGGAGTGTTGCGGTTACCACACCTTTTCAATGTTGCATGGAAGGCCGGTACTTTACCTCTGGATTGGCAAAATGGGGTCGTGGTTCCCATAAAAAAAAAGAGGACCAGAGGTTGCGCTCCAACTACAGAGGAATAACACTCCTCAGCATCCCAGGTAAAGCTCATGCAGGAGTGCTGGAGAGGAGGCTCCGCCCAGTGGTCGAGCCTCAAATTCAGGAGGAACAATGTAGATTCCGTCATGGTCGTGGAACAATGGACCAGCTCTTTTCCCTCTCACTAATATTTCAGGGGACATGGGAGTATGCTTCTCCAGTCTACCTCTGCTTTGTAGACTTGGTGAAAGCATATGGCTGCGTTCCCCACAATGTCTTGTGGGAGGTGCTGCGAGAGTATGATGTACTGGTGCCGCTTTTGTGCGCTATCCGGTCCCCCTATATCCGGAGTGAGAGCTGTGTCCGTATTCTTGGTGTTAAATCAAAGTCGTTCACTGTGGGTGTTGGACTCCACCAAGGGTGCATCTTGTCTCCATTCCTGTTTGTGATTTTCATGGACAAGATATCAAGGCGCAACAGAGGCATGAAGAGTATCCATGGAGGTGGTGTCGCTGCTTTTTGAAGATGACGTTGTCCTCTTTGCCTTGTCAGTCTGAACGGTTTGATGCCAAGTGCAAAGCAGCTGTGACGAGGATCAGCATCTGCAAATCTGCGATCATAGTTCACTCCTAGGAAATGGTGGATTGTTATCTCCAGGTGAGGGGGGAACAGCTGCCCTTAATAGAGGAGTTTAAGAACCTCGGGTCTCTTTCACAAGTGATGGTAATTGGGAGGGGGGAGATCGGCCGGCAGGATTGTGCATCGTCCGCAGTGTTGCGGGCGCTGTACCGTTCTGGGGTAGTGACATGGGAGCTGAGTTCTTGAACAAAGCTCTCGGTTTACAGGTCGATCTACATTCCCACCCTCACATGTGGTCATGAGCTTTGGGTAATGACTGGAAGGATGAGATCGCGGGTATGAGGGACCGTAATGCCGTTTCTCCGCAGGGTTGCCGGGCTCACTCTCCGTGATCGGGTAAGGAGCTCGGTAATCTAATAAAGCCTCAGAGTCGAACCTCTGTTCCTCCGGATCGAGAGGAGCCAGTTGAGGTGGTTCTGGCACCCCGTAAGGACGCCCCCCGGTAGACTCCCCCTGGAACTCTACCAAGTAGCACGTCCCACTGGCGAGACTAATGTCGCTCAGCTGGCCTAGGCATGCCTGGGCATTCCCCAGAAAAAGCCAGAGTCTGTCACCAGGGAAAGGGAGGGTTGGACCGCCTTATCCAACATGCTGCCGCCACGACCCTCACCAGGACAAGCGGACTGAGAAATGAAGGAACAAACAGTTTCCAAATCAGATTATTTGACCAGTTGTAATAAACTCCTGCAAATGATTGACACACCGAAGGGGCTGCAAAGTGAGATTTGAAGATACATATTAACAAAAAGCTAATTACAGAAAAGTAGATTTTACAAACATTTCATGAGAAGAGGCATAACAGACTAGAAAAATATTTGTGTATATATGTTTTGGGTTATTTGGTAAAGTCGCATATATAGGTTCTAAGAAAATAACCAAAAACTACGATGTTTAGATCGCAACACAAGCGGTTGTCGTCAGGAAAACGGGGTTAAAGCTTCTAAAGGCAAACTGTTTATAAAAGTTTGAAATGGGCATAGCCCTAATATCAGCAATATGGGCGGGGCAGCTAATATTAATGTGAGTGGTGGGCAAATTATCAAAAGGCAGTCAAAATCATTGCAGGGGTGCTTTTGTAGAATGTTTACTTGATAATGAGAAGCAACATTCCAGCCAGGGATGGTGGTGACTATACGTGCATACGTAATCCAGCACTGTAGAGGCGAGGGTTGGTGGATTCCACACGCACTGCCAAACTCCCTTCCCCTAGACGAAGAGGTGCCGCCATAATCCTGGTTATGGCCACATGCGGCTCCTGTGCAGTTCAAGTGAGGTTTGATACTTCAACATAACTTCATTGGAAATAGGAACAACTTGAGATAGAGCGGGAATGGCTTGAGGCACTTGCCTCCATGGCAGACACAAGTACTCCCAGGGCCCTCCTGCAGAAATATAAAGAGTAGGGTTTAAAAGTCAACTTCAGCAAGTGAAGCGGCCGCGTGACCACCTCATGTGACTGCCTCATGTGGAGTCGTGCTTGTCTTGTCGCTCTTAGCCATACAAAGCTGTTTGTACTTGGCTCCTAGGGTCGGTAAAAAGTCTGAAATCACTGAACAAATGGAGTTGCATACACACCCCAGCAGCAACTGCGATGGAAGTCATTGCAAGAGCTTCTTAACGTGACAAGTTTGTACAATATTATCACTGTTAATTACGTGAAGTGTCTACATCGTTGCAGACATTATATTGTGGGGTTTGCTGAGGCTTGTAATTTTTTGCTACATTTTTCAACGCGGGATGTTGCACACTATTTGAAGAGATTAACACGGTTACGTGAAGGAAAGCAGTACCATTGAGCTTGAGACATCTTAAGTACATTTTAAGCGAAAGGAAATTGACAAACATAGGCCTGATTTTGAAAATGGTTCAAAGTGATTATGGGTTTGTACTATCCTGGGTATATTCTGTCAAATTCTATGACGAGTGTACCAAGAGTAGCCAGAAAGGTTACCTAATTACAAAATTACAGCCGCGATTTCAAGGCTCAGCAGATTTTTATGTTTGTTAAAAAAGTTAAATATGAATTGTAAAGGTTAAGTCAAGATCATGAGGTTGTCGTGGCCAATATCTTGAATGCTTCCACACCTCTCCAATATATCCTACCCTACAGTTTATATAAATGCTGCACGTGACAAAATCTTCACTCAATTTACATGTGCAATGACCAACACTTGGAGTGGAATGGTGCATTGACCTATCAATTAATGTCCATTCTTATTCTTGACGGCACACGCATTGAAAATGTGTAAGTATCAACATTTTTGGATTTTGCTTACGTTAAATGTAATGGGTTTGCACGACCCCCTGCAGCCACTATTCAAAGCAATATTGAAAAAAAAGGAATCACCTTAATCCTCAAATTGAATTGAGCTATGAATCGCCCAATTCATCCAATCGCCAGCGGGTGAATCATTACACCCCGATATGACACTGCCACCGTTCACAATTTGACATTCCCTTTCGTTTGAATGAGTACTGCAAGATCCGACCATGTCTGTCCAGTGCTCGCTGAGCTGCATTGGCTTCTGGTTGCTGAACGAATACATTATGAGGTCGCATTCATTACACACAAAGTGCCCCTGTGCCTCCCCTAGGTCGACTCAGCCTCACATGAGTACCTGGTGCGATGTGTTAACATCGCCACTGGTGAGACAAAGGCGGCCGGGCGTGGTGCTGCCCCCCCCCGGCCTTCATAGGTGCTCGCTAACAGCACTTGCCCCAACAGCTCATCAAGGCTATATTGGGGATCTTTGTCTTTGTGTTCGCATCTGTGAAACAATACGGTAAGCCCCTCTTGGGAGAACGCACATAGGGATTAATGGAGGTGAGATTCCCCGCAGGATTGAACGCGAGGGACAGAGCTCGACCAAATTACGAGCCGAGGCATTTCTGTTTCTTTAGTCACAGTCGGTTTAGTACATTCAGGGCGGCACAATGCAGCGCTAAGATTACTGACCTTGTGCCTTAGCCGTTGCTTTGGAGACAACATAGCACAGCAAAATATAGAAAACCTATAATGCAACAGTCACCTCGGCAGTGCATAATATCAGTGGATGGCAATTTGACAATGGTGTTTCCTTTCCATTAGGCTTTGTATTTCGACGATGCACTTGGCTGACATGACAGCAAGCAGCCATGAGCTATACATTCCCTCCTTTGTCGGATAGGCTCCTTATATCAAGAGAACAAGTATCCAAATTTCAATGCTATAGCATGATTTCATGTTTTTTTTTTGCATTGCTGTTATAATGTTTTCTCAGTCAATCATTGAACCGACATTTTTTTGTATTCATTTAACATTGTTCAATATGATGGTGTTTGAGTTATATCGCATAAATATAAACGTTTCGTTAACTCACTTGCACCAGACACAGCCAATTAGTAAGGTTAATCACGTGAAAAAATGTGCCAATGCATTACTACTTCAGCACACCGGTGTGTTGGAGAGTAAACCCACATTTGATCCTAATGGCGATAACCAAATAATACAAAATGGCCGAGGCAATTAAATGCTTTATTTCTGGGACACTATTTTTTCCAGGGGTGTACTGCACTCCGCGACTGGGGTACCAATCAATCCAAAATCAGTGCTACTCCGCGATGTCGAAACGCAGCGAGGACGATTGCGCCAAAACCCTGAACGCTCGTACGCACCGTGGTGGCGCATCGTGTACAGCCCGTCGAGATGAGTCGATTGCAGCATCGCCGACCATCAACAGACTAAAAATGACTACATCACGGATATTATGCGAGAGCCGGGGTACTATGGTACCCCGGGGTTCCGCCATAAGGTTAATTTACAAGTTGAGAATTCAAAAAAAAATGCCTGATGAAGATGGTTGTTGTAATCACCAGCTAAACGTCGTACTCAAATTGTAAATATTGTGGGGTTTCTCTCCAACACACAACCGGTGCGTTGAAGTTTTTACTAATTAAGCATGTTGTTTTCAAATTACAAACCTTACTAATTGGCTGTAGGGTGCAGGTGGGTTAACGACACATTTATATTTACCCGATATAACCCAAAACCCTTTGTGAATAATATTGATTGCGAAAGCCTATGTGCTAAATTTATTTCGCATTGATCTGGGGCGTGGAGCAGTGACGGCAGTTGTTGTACGTGCACTGCGCTATGAACTCGGCGACCTGAATTCAATTCCCAGCCATGGCTAACATCAGTGGTGCGTGACGTGTGAACCGATCCAGCACCCCCTTCTAACCCCCGCTCCCTTCACCTCGCCATATTGACAAACTTCGCGAAGTGTGGTCAAGTAAGCTCCATGGCCGACATGGTGTCAGGTTTACATTTTATGTTGGTTACTAGAATTAAACATTCTATGTTTGAGTCGTAAGATGTGATTTCCTGTTATGCGTGCTTTGGTTCCTTGAAAGATGTGAACAAATGTTGTTTTCCGTCACATTTGGGAGCGTAATTGGAGACTATGTTTTACCCTCATTCATCCACAGCAACGACTCATCACTTCCGCTCGGCTATCTTCAGATGAATGCGGATATCATAATTAATGTACCGTCATGCAGGACGACGCCTCTCATCCGCTGATAAACGGAGATAAAACAATTAATTTTACACCACTGTCCAGGTGACTTCTCTTATCTGCAGATAAGCCCGGATAATAGGCAGAATTAAGAGCTTCCAGAAACCACTTTCAGATGACTCATCTACAGATAAGCAGGAGTAATAAGAATGATTTGCCATGACTTCTGAATGTATTTCTGTAATCCTCCAAAGAAAAGTGAATAGTATCAGAAATTGATACATGGTTAAGAGGAATTTACGTGGATTTTTGTAAAAAAATCAAAACATGCATTTATAATGGGGGAATCCGATGGGCTTTGAATGTAATTTTTTTGCACATGATCCGTAGGCACGAATAATGGAGAGGTTATTCACTGCACAACGCACAGGCTGGGGAACTACAACCCGTGGGCAGGGTGACCCAGATCGTGACTTCACGTCGCCACGTATATGTCTCCCTGGCTGGGAGATGGCTCCCACATTATATGTATCCATCACTGCAAGCACGTGAGTACGAGGCGCACATGGCACGGGCGTCGCCTTCGTTCGATGGTGGTGAGACATCGTGATATTTTTTTGCGGGATTTATTGTAGAACGTTAAGGTTTTGCGTAAGTGTGCAGACGATCGAAATAATTTACAAGTTGTATTCAGTCATCACGAAGGAAAACGTTCCCACCACTCGCAGCTGAACTAAAAGTAATCTATTATTTATTTTAGCAAGTAAGGCCGACTGGGCTGCATCGCTATTTTTCTAGAAGCAACCTGACCACAAATTATTGTTCAACGACGTGGCTTATCACGTGGAAATTTAAAGCAGCCAACTACCCCAAAACGCATGTTGATTCTTAATGTTGAAGGGATATAAACCTACGCCGCCACGGGGAGAACATGCAAACTCCAAATATACAGCAGCAGGCGTCAGGGTCGGGATCAAACCCACAACCTCCTGCATACCAGGCGAGGTAGTTAACATATCCTAGCCACCGCCACTCCCCATAGGCAAAAGGTAAAGGTGCAGCTCGGAAATGTCTGTTAGCAGAAGGGCCTTCACTCAAAGCAGCTCCAGTGAGTCTCTATAGAGGCTATTTGGCCTACTGTCCCACGCTGGGCAGACATCTTGAAAAGAGTTGGGAGTATACGCTTCAGCCGACCACCGAACGTGACCTGCCGATCAACACACCCGTGCTGTAACCCACGTGTAACCGCTGGGTGGACAGAGGAAATGGAGGTTTAAATAAAGCTGCACCATTGTTTAGTGCTGCTTCGCATGAAGAATGAACCAGCGGCCTCCGCATAGCGAGCCCAGTGCGCGCGAACAATTACACAGCGGCTGCATCTCTACAGTACTGTTTATGAAAAAAATATTTTACAAATTAACCAATGTCATCAAGCAAACAATTAGCAACCTCCGTAGCTAAAATTTGAGGCTTTTAAAAGTTGTCGTCCGAGACAGCTGTCTGTTAAACGCAGTGCAAATGAATAATGTAACCCAATGATATTCAGCTTCGCAATCTTCTGCTTTGAGTTTGAGTGCTGACCAGGTGCGCCGTGATCCCAGTTAATTAAAACTCTTCGCTGTTGACGGGGCAATCCGAGCAAGGTGTTGGCTGTGTTTATTAGTGCAGCCTTTGAGTCCACCTCACCCAGGGCTCTGTCAAGCAGTGTCATACTCTGCTCCAAGTGCCTTTGTCACTTAAATTATTATTTTTACCCCCTTATTTATTGGCTTAAGAGTGCCTTACATTGGCTAAGTATAACTTATGATGTCATGGCTGTACAGATGTTTTTTCTTAAGGCTGTTGTTATGGAAACATGTCATACAGAGACCTTCATAAATTTTAGTTAAAAGACTGTCCATGCCATGCACATATCGTATTCCGTTTTGACCACATGGATGATTCTTTTTGATGTGCCTCACGTGATCACATATGATTTCATATAATTTCCGTATATCATTATCTCCGTGAGAAAATTGACAGATCTTTATTTAGAAGTGCCAAAAAATATTTACTTGGTTTTATATCCAGGTCTTTTCTCTTCTGAATGAAACCTAGAAAATGTTAGCTTTGTCTCAAGGAGAATTTAGCGAGTAGCTCAGTACAAGCACAGGAAAAAAACTGAAAACCGTGCAAATAATCATGGAGATAAGCATGCTTAGAATGATATTGAGATGCAGAAAGAGGAACACATGAATTTGAGACCATATGCAGGTTAATGGCATAATTCGAACTGTTAGGTAAAGGGAATGGGCTGATGGAGAAGGTGTTTCAGCTATTTGAAAGAAAGCAGCAGGCCCACTCTCACAGTCGACAACACCCCATGTCCGAGAATGAGGAGGCTTACCATAGCCTACACTCGGAGGTTCGTAGAGCCATGCAGATATGTAAGGATGAGTGGTGTCCATGGGTTGCTGAGGTAATAACAACTGCCTCAGTAGCAAACAATGACAAATCACTCTTTAAAGCCATTAAAAAAGTAACTTGCAGTGCCACATCTATGGCCATGCTTGAGGAAAATAATGGTGATGTGATCTCCCACCCCCAAGAACAGATTCTCAGTTTTTTTTTGCGAATCTGTGAGGTCTTGGGGGAAGGCACATTTCTCAGCTCAAACAACATTTTGGGGCAAAGGTGCGGTTGACCTTGCTGGGGCTGCGGTACTTCAAATATTTGAGGAAATAGCCACTCCCTGTGAGCGGTTTGCTAATGTTCCATCTGTTGAGGAAGTGTGAAGAGCAATCCGGAGCTTGAGACCAGGTAAAGCGTTGGGTAGAGATGACCTCTTAAATTAACTGCTGAGGAGGGAGGGTGGTGTTTGTGTGCAGACTGCCGATGTGACACCATTTAAACCGTATGGTCTACAGGACAGGTTCAGCCAGATTGGAAGGATTCCCTGGTGGTCCCCATTTTAAAAAAGGGGGTCGCACTAATTGCAACAATTATTGGGGCATCTCCCTCATCAGTTCTGGCGAATATTATTCAACATCACATTGCCAGACATGCTGAGTAAAGGCTCCAATGTGGTTTCAGACTTGGCTGGTCCTGCACGGACGCCATTTTCCCTGTCTATATGTTCCAGCAGGGGAATAGGGAATTTCAACAGGACCGACATCTCTGCTTTATTCACCTGGTCAAGGCCTATTAAACCCCTGCATGCCCACACGCAAACACGTCGTATAGGTATGCGAGAAGGAATGGGACCCTATTGGTCAGTTCTGGTGTTGCATGGCAACTGCACGATGATGTCATTACCATCTGGCAGAATCTCCTCGCCTGATTGGTAAGATTTTGAGAAGTAGACTTGCAATCCACCCATGAATGCAGGTAAAGTTAGCATTCCAGCCGGCGCATGAATAGTACAAAAAAAGTCACAATGGCAGATTATTCTCCAGTGATGGAATTTTCCACGACCGTAAAATTTGCCTCGTAAATGAATTTCACCCCAGGTTTGAGAGTATAAATGATTACCTGGATTTGTATTTTCCAGCACTTAGCAATGTGGTGTGTATGCTTCGGTTGTGAAATATGAATTCTCACTGGAAGTGCCATTTTATTACAAATGGCTTTTTTTTTTACATTATGTATAAATAAATCTAATGTTACCAGTTTTCAAGAATAAATGTAACAAATATATGGATTCACATATTTTTCAAGCTAATTAGATATTGTGAAAATGGAATGGCTTTTGTTGTATTATATATAATGTATATTCAATTATGAAACACACTATGAGGTTCTCTGCGGAATTAATAAATATATTTTCAAGCATATATACCCTAAATTATTTCCTTTTGTGTCACTGTCCATGAATCACCGCTCAACTCGTGCTAACATGCCTTATATTGCAGCAAATGTTGCTATTAAGCCATATAAGTACCAAAAAGAGAAAAATATATAATAAATACAATGAAAACAGACAGCTCCAACACGTTTTACATTAACTAAATTATTACCAATCTGAAAGCTCTTGCTGCTACGATGACTGCATTTGTAACACTATGCTGTCATAAAATCAGGAATAAGTTGTACTCTTGCAAGACTAAAAATGTGTTTTCACCACAGGCATAAATAAGAGCTACCTGTAATGTATTTAACTTATTTTTTAAAATTCTAGATTTGAAGCTTTCGTGACTGCAATGATTCATACTCTTAGTTCTTTCGGTAAAGTCACGTAGGTAAAAAATGACACTAACAAAAACAAAACAACAAAAATCACGACATCTCGGAGGCAACACAAGTCTCCGTCATCAGGTGGGACCGCCACAGCCAGACCTGCCGCATCAAGTGCGTGACTTTACCGAAAGAACTAAGAGTATTATTTTTTTATATGTTGCGTATATTCATATGCTGCTTATGTTGCATGTGATGCAGATTGAAAATGTTTTATGTACGTAATCGTTTCTTAATACAAATTACGGTTACAATATATTCAACTGCGTTTTGCCTGAACATGAAATAAGATATATCAACAGCAGCAGCAAAAACAAATTACAGGTTCAGGTTGATATTGTGGGCATTTGAAAGCAAAGATCGATAAACAATTTAACAAAATTATCAACCATCAATGTCGCTGAGAGTGAACAGAGACAGAGCTGACATCTTGAGCTCCTGTCGGTAATCTGTGCAAGAAATAAGGCTTTACAGGTGTGACTGAAATTTTGCAAGGAATGGCTTCAGCTTTCAAATTGATGTTTGCCATTTGAAAACGAAGTGAGCTATTCATGAATAACCAAAAATATATATACAATTTGGATGTTATGGGTTAAAAAAATAAGTAGTATGTCGACAATTATGTTCAAATGCGGGTAGGTGTTCTTTGCAAAATTCATCCTCAAACGGGTACATCGTGTGTAATGGCATGTGCTGTTTTTTTTATTATGTTTGTGATTTTAATATATTGTCTATTTTTTTGTGTGTGTCACCATTTTGTAATACAGGAGACACCATACACCGCTGGCTGTAAAGGATTTTTTTTTAAATCAAATTATTAGTTTCATGGACAGAGAAAATATTAAATCACAAATATTATGACATTAATAAATGAAAAGTTAACTTTGGTTTAAAAAAAATAAAAGCCATTTAAAAAGTGTATTGATTTAATTTGTCAAGCTACTGCGAAATAAATCATTGCAACGATTAAAATGAGGACAAACCTGGTGCAATACATGATTTTTTTAAACTAAAACTATGAACTATGTTTATTTTACCTGGTAAGGACAATTGAGCAGTGTAGCTCGTTTTCAGGAGCTACCTGGCCACAAACGATTGCTCAACGAAGTGGTTTATCACGTGGAAAGTTAAAGCAGCCTAACACTCTAAATGCATGTTGATTCTAAATGTAGAGGAAAAAAAATTAACCCGTAAAAAAAAGTTTTTCACTATAAATCCTTTACATGCGTGGCGGCTAGAGTCCTCTCGTCCTCTGGCTTGAGATGGCTGCCACCTATGGGTCAGATGATTGCATGCCAGCATTAAGAAATTGGTAATTAAATATAATATTTTTGTCCTAAAAAGTGTAAAATTTTGGAAAAAAATTTTCACGAACATTAATTGTCAGGCACAACGAGTCTGTGTGGAAAATGTCAGCTCGATTGGATCACGGGAAGTGGGTTAAAAAACGACCGAAAGATTTGCACGGTCGTAAGCAAGCAAGCAAGCAAGTGAACTTAATATAAAGGATTTAAAAACTGGAAGACCTGGATAAAAATCCACACGACCACGAGCATACCATGCAAATTCCAAAATATACAGCCGGCGTCAGGGTCGATATCGAACCCACGACCTCCTGTATACCAGGCGAGGTAGTTAACATCTCGCCACCGTGATCCTGTGTGGCCCCTTTAAAAATACTGTGAGTCAGAGACAAGCTCCTCGCCACAGGCCAAACTGGCTTTGCCATGCACAATATGCCCCTTGCCCCACCCACGCCGACCGAAAATCTCTACATCTCCCCCTCACGCTAACCCTATTTAGCATCGGATTAAAGCAAAGATGTCAGGGACTGTTACCTCAAGATGCACTGGCTGTCAACATTGGCAGGTAGGGCTCTGTTGGCTGATTGATGTATGGAAAGTGTTGTCTGCTATTGGCCAATATCCAATTTTCCAAATGTGCTCAGTGCTGCAAAATAACATTTAACACCCCAAACAAGAAATCAGCTGAAGTCACGCCATTCATGCTCATTAACTCTTGAACAACGTACATTGTATAAACACGTAATCAGGACTGTAATATCGTCTTCACTCTGCCATTTGATTTACCAAATTCGTTTTGTTTTCCAAGATATTCAGACGAAAAACTTGAAAGGTCAGATAGCATTGCCTATTGGACACATGGCAAATCAGATATTCTGATATAAATCACATATGGCAGAAGAGAAATTCAGAATGATATATATTGGATAGTACATGCTTCGGAGGTCATACATATATTACATACCTGCAAAAAATATTACCTACTTTTCGTGCTACAAAACGATAAACTACATTGTTTATTTAGTATGCATATTTTTATAAAGCGATACTCACAAACGGATGGTTTAACATTCTTTATATGCTTGATTATTATTAGCGATTGTGGTACTCAGCAACAATCCCTAGCGGGATGCATCGCCGAGGCTTATTTGCATCTTGTCAACATTGTTTTCCGTCCAGAAGACTGCGAGTAAAAAAATAGAAATTAACATAAATTTTGCTCACAATATCTTAACCCGTGTCCCCCCGGAATAAAGGTCATGAAGCTGTGGTGGATGTTGTGGCTTTCTGAGGGGGAATGTGGGGAGGAACATATTCTATACCTTTTTAATGCGCGAGCCTACCCTTTGTTAATGTAGGCGACATCTCAGCACCACATTGCATCACAATTAGGTTGATGTGTGGCAGTTTATTTCGTAGAGATTGAGAAGCGAAGGCCTTTTTTTCGAAAACTAAAGAAGGGAGAGCTAGGTGATTATAGAAGGCGGTAATGATGAACGAGAGTGAGGGGATTGATAAAAGTGGGGTGACTTCATGGATCATTATCAAAACTTTAAAGTATTGCCACCAATTTGTAACAAATCCCAACACCTGATCACCTGGCAGTGGCCGTAATGAAACATCGCACCTGCTCATAATAACCTCCATTTTCCACCGTCATCCAAAGATGTCGACATTTGAATCGCTCTTTGATCTTTTCTTTTGTAAGTTGAATGCAATTGGGAGCTTCTGTAGTTGTACATATCCGGTTCTGCACACACAGTGAACCAACGGTAACACAATTATTTTCATAAGTATTAGACTAAAATGGACTTAATGTGTACAGGTTAAAAAAAAACCCAAAGTAAAATCCACACACATTTAAGTGCGCTCGAAAATTAATAAGGGCCTTGCAGAAGCGATGCCATGGTGCTGGAAGATCGTGCAAATGCTTGTTTAATAATAATTTTCACAAACTGCATTGTGTACGTGCAATGGCTGGGGACCGGTAAACTATTGTACAAACTTCTCATACCCATGTATATGCTGGCTGGGGGGGGGGGGGCAGGGGGGTCCAATTAGTTGTTCCCTCGAGGAGTTGCAAAACCCCTGCTGCTCCTTCCGCCTTCTGCATTCGTTCATGCTGTTTACTATTTGCGTTGCCCGAGTTGCAGCCGGCTGCCTATTTTAACCCAGCCAATTGCTCTTCCTCTGGGCGAAGATCAACATGTGCCTCGCGATAGGTTATGAATTCTCATCTCGCCACATACACCGATAGTCCAGCACATCGCCGCTCGACCCACACTCCGGTATATTTGAGTTAATGCTGCAAGAGCTGAGAAATCCACATGGCAGGCCCATTGCTGCCCCTGTCGATGGAGCATGCTATCACTCTCACAATATCAAGACTCCACAGGGTTTTATTTTGCTTTGCCATTTTGCTTATTTGCATGTCATTGTTTGATGTCTGCTCCAGCATAACAAGCTAAGATAGCTACTTTTTAAAAAAAGGCTGACGACCTATCAACCTTCCGCGGTCGATAAAGTCAGTTTCTCTTTTGTGGGGAAGTCAAGTCGTTGTCACATGAATAAGCTCACCCCCCCCCACCATGTGAATGAGGAATTTCAACCAATGGCTACGTACAGGCTGTAAGCAGGAGATTAGCACTGCCTCAATGCTCATTTGAGCACGGAATCACTCTGACTTTTTGAAAACACGAATTATTGACTTTCGAACACCTATTATTAGAGGTATTCAATCGATGCCAGAATAACTGTAAGCCTGCTTTATACTTGATTACCCCAAAGATTTTCATTATCCACCGCCCATACCTGACCATCTGTGCTCATTCTTTGACGTTTGAAGGGGATGCGGGCTGACGTAAGAGTCAACAGTGGAAGAGAATAATAAGAATGTGTGCAACAAACATTTATATGTGTGAAATCACCACGGTGTGGCATTCAATCCTCGTATATGCTTACTGGTAAATCACACTGCAAAATAACAGTAATAGTTTGAACGGTGAAAATGTCTAATTGTCTTTGAATCTCAAGATGCTGCACAGGCCATACATATAAGTATAAGCAGTGCGTTCACACAAATACTAAAACTAAGTTAAAAACACAGTAAGATTGAACTGCATTGCAGCAACCACGTCAGCCATCTCAAATGCCATTACCACACAGATGGCGAATTGCACAGCGACAATTCATGATCGGGATGCCGCCGTGGGATAACGGTTAGCAAACTTGAGGTGTCATCTTGAGGTCACCAGTTCAGCTCTATCTCCTGGTGCGGCAATTCAAACGATGGGGATTGTTTCTTAACCCCCCCCACTCCCACCTCTCTCCACCCAGTAGCATAAATATGTACAACCACAGTTAATCGATAATTATCAGGGTTGGGTGTCATATTCTTGGATCTTTCGGTAAAGTCACGTAGAAGGGAAATAATAAAATAAAAACATTATCACGACGTTTCGATTGCAACACAAGCAATCGTCATCAGGTGTGACAACCACAGCAAGAAAATTTGCAAAAATAGTGATAATTTTATTTTTATTATTTCCCTTCTACGTGACTTTACCGAACGAACCAAGAATATGAATTCCCGCAGTCACGAAAGCTTCAAATCGAAAGGGTTGGGGGTGTTTTGAGGAATAGTGAGGGGCCACCTTTTACCTCTTCAAATACGTCTGTCCAGCGTAGAAGAGGAGGCCAAAATATTCTGCAGAGGGGCTCTCGAGAGCTCCCCCTAGTGGAGGCCTTTCTCCCAGCACTGCTGTGAGCAAGACATCCCTTGGCTTCAGCTTTACATTCGGTAAGAAACTCACCCCTGTCTCTACGACCGTAAACGATGCATCCAGACGTCTTCATGGGGGCGTGCAGGGAATGTAGCCATGGTAAGGAAGATTATTCGCAATCATAGCTGTGCCCCATGATGATGGCACCTGGCTGCCACGGGCTGAGCAAACATTTTGAAAACACGCTGATAGCATTCACCCGTTGACCTAGCAAAACAAAACGGCACCGGTAACTAAGAGACGCGTGCGTGAGTGGCTTACAGCACAACGCACCCAACATGAGAAAATGCATCTCTCCGCACTTGCTTGTTTACATAATTTCCTTGGGATATGCAAAGATCGGTCAGTGCGTGTGGACCTGTGTGTGTGTGTGTGGGGGGGGGGGGAAACAAAGACGTTTCATTACAGCCTAACTTGTATTTTGGTACAGAACAAGGTCTGAAGAGCACTCGTGCAGGCGATGCGTGGGAAAATGTTTACCTGTGACAGAATGATATTTGGTAAGGGGAGTCTCGCTGGGTAGAATGATGAGCTCAATACAAATCAGATGCACTGCCGTGTTGGGACAGCACTTTCATCTCTGCATTAATGTTGACACTGTTTGCAGAGTGTGAAGCTGAATGTGCTTCTGGAGACATCTTTTTGCCACCTCTCTCTCTCTCTCCTCGCGTATACAAATAACACCTCCTGCTTGCTGTTTGTGACAAACATCGCCTCCGTAGCCCTTTGCCTCGGATGAACTGCTCTACATATGCCGCGGAGTGCTGGATGTGCAATATTTAAATTCCCCGTGTAAAATCACGTAAAACAAACTGCCTCTATACGTTTTCACAATTGTTACATGTTGTGATTACATTTTTTTTCAAAATCAACAATTAGAATACAATACAATTTTATTTAAGTTTATATTTTTTTCACCTTTTGCACCCAAGGATATACCGATTGAGCCCCAAGTGATTGTTGTCGAACATCAAGCAGGAGGTCTTATTTGTATATCTGAGGAATTGCAGAGAACAACCTTGGAAGAAAGTGTCACAAAACTACTACTGAGGTCAAATCAACATAGATCCTTCCAGCCACACAAGGGGCACACCTTTTAATTATCCGCAAATATGCTCCAAACGCATGCCAATCACACCGAGTAATGTTTAGTCTCAGATCTGAAAAAAGACACTCGTGATAATCCTAATTTCATGTGTTTATTTATTGTGCGGCTATCAGTGACCAGACTGAGACCGCTACAATTGAGAACCTAGTGTCATCGTGGGTGTCTGCCCAGATTTAAACCCACGATCTCAGTGCTGTCGGCACAACGTTCTGACCCATGAACTATCTGAACACTTTAAGCATTTAAAATGTTATGTAATAAAAAAATATATATCTCCCTCCTGCCCCTTAACAATTATGAAGTAATTTACTAACAACCTCATCCGTTTCCAGGATATTATGTATGCACGCCTATTGAACTGCCCATTATATTCACAAATAATGTTTTACTCGTTTAGGACAAAGAGTGACAATTTATTTTTTTCCGATCTCACGCAAACACAGTACAAGGTTGCATTATTGTTGAATCATGGCCCTTCTCGATGAATATTTTGCTATTTGCCAATGAACCAGCGATGACAACAGGTTTTATGGCCACACATTGGTAAAACACAGGCTTTCACATGCACCTGCCTGCATCCTGCCTGGCCCTGATCTGAACAGAGAATTCACAGAGCTCTTGCAGCCTCACGACCCTTGATGCCTGTGCATTTATGAAAGATGAATAGATATGGAAATGCTTCCTAATGGGTGAAGAATGTATTATATTATTTAAATATACACAGCGTCTAAATGCGGTGCCACATTTCAAGACGCTGTACAAAAACACTGAGCAAATGTATTCTGTAGATCGAGGCAGCCAGTCAGAGGTAGAGGAAAAAGAGAGAGATCTTCAACCTAGAATTAAACAGGTCCAGGGAGTCGACAGCGCAGACGACTGGGAATAGTTCTCTGTCGTGGGTTGAACTTCTTTGTCACCGTAGGTAGCCAACGGTGCTAATTGGAGGTGCGGGGGAAGGACACCAAACTAAACACACCCCCACCCTCTCGCCCGTTGCGGCAGCCCGCCCCTCCCCCCTCCTCGGATTAGCCGAGCTCACCCACCCCTACCCTCTCTGCTATTACATTGACTTGCAAATTCCATCCCTAGTCTCGCCCACTTACCCTTGTGTTGTACCCACCACAAACGTATTTATCATCTTTGGTTGCAGGAGCTCTCTCGCTACGTTGCCTCCTGCCTCAGCAGTCCGCCTGCTGTATTGTTTCACCTGAAGACGATGGCTTGTGTTGATATCGAAACGTCGTGATTTTTTCGTTGTTTTTCTATCTACGTGATTTTACCGAAAGAACCAAAGAGTATGAATTACTGCAGTCACGAAAGCTTAAAATCAAGATTAAACACAAAAAAGTAGTTCTAAAAAAATACATTTTCAATCTATATTTAAAAGTCCATAGCTCCAGTGGCTTCCTAATATCCTCATATTGAAAGTAAGAGCATTACGGATCCATAAGAGGTTTTTGGGTTAGATCTCGTAAATATATAAAAGAAGAGCATCTGAAAGCATACATGCTGGAGTGAAGAGTGGATGGAGGGGAATATTGTACGGTGTAATAACGGTTCATTCAGTAAGATATTTTAATTGATCAAGAACTGGTTTGGGAGCAAGTGGTGGCAGTCAGGGTTCAGACGGAGTATTGGGTCGTGTGCTCCAGTTTATAAGTCGTAACTTTAGTTGTAATTATATATATGTTGAACTTCTTTTGCAATGAGCGTAGCCAACCGTGCTAATCGGAGGTGCTGCATGTTTTGCACGAGCCATTATGATCTATAATTCATCTCGCCAGGTGGCTCAGTGGTTGGCACGCAGCAGAGGAAAGTAAAAGTGCAAATCCTGATTGGAAGTCAACTAAGCCCATTGTCGTTCCAGACTTAGAAAAAAAATTCCCTTTGTGTAGTTGGTTTGTCGTTGGTGGAAATCTTACCTTCTTAAAAAAAACCCAGTAAACACCAAAACCAATCACCCAATATTGTTCTACTATGGATAGGTGCACCATTCCGTCGGAAGGTATAATTTCCACCACTGGTTCAGAGCTGTAAAGATGGAATTAACACTGCCGCATGCATTTTGAGCAAAACAGCATTTTTACTTTTTCGACACCCTACTGTGTAGTATATTTCACTTGTTTGTAATTTAATGAACTACAACACATCCTTGCATCTTCACCTCCAGAAGCAGTGAGAATGTATTCGTCACGAAGCACAGGTGTTCAAAGCAGCTTAAAAAAGAATAATCATCACGTGCTGCAGATGTTCCAATAGCCATCAATGAAATTGATGGTATATAGAGCATCTTTAAAAGAGGTTTCTTGGCTATATGGATGCATGTGTGTTTGTGTGTGTGGAAAATGATTGAATGTGGTCGACAGCAGCCAGAACATAAAATGGTTGCGAGCTTAAGTGTTTTTTTTTTCTTCCAGGTAACGCCGAGGCTGATTGGAAATGTAATGCACTGATGGCAAACACAGCTATGAGATTTTTTCCAGCAGTGTGATACCGCATTACACACGTGGCCCTCGATCCATGTGCTACGTGCATATGCCAGGTGAGCTGGAAATTTAAGGCTATAGTCCTCGAAGGCATGCTTTCTCTAAGTTAATGTGTAGCTTTAGAAGAATACAACATTTTCTTGTGCAGGAACAACATTTTAAATCTGAGTGTTTGCAGCAGAGGCACCGTGTAAATTTGGCATTTTCAGGGCAGCGCAACCACAACAAATTTCACTTTCAGACATGTGAACGTTATTGTGTAATGTTTTCTTTTAGATTATATATTTTGATGGGAACACAATGTCCTCACCAAACATAACCCAGAAAACGGAGAGCAGCCAATTTATCACTACTTTTATTCTTCAATTTTTGTCCATCTATTTAGGGGCTGCTGACATTCAGGTTAGCAAGGGAAAAAGGGCCATTCTTTACGGCGTTTGCTGCCTTCCCACACACACATATACAGTGGGGCTCCTGAAATATTTATTTTACACTTTGCGACCCCAATCCTGTGTGTGAAACTGCTGCTTTGCGTGCTGTGATGGGCCGACCCGGGAGAGGCCCCTTTTAGGTGTCGCATCTGGTTTCATCTGCGGTGCATCATCAACATTTTATGAACCGATTAATTCACCCTATAAATATTCCTAATTTTGAAAAGTAAATGAAAAAGCACAGCCAACAACCCCTGAGCCGTAACCCGACAAGACAATTTTCGAGAGTTAATGGTTTTTCTTTGTTTTTTTCGTCCAGGAATTTTTTATGTTTTGCTTTGTGGCACGTGAACAAACGAGGACGGACAGGCAATACAATGCGGACCAATTTCAAAAAGTTCAGAATAAAGAAAATGAAATGCCAAAAAAAAGGTCTTAATTCTTAATTTCAAAGCAACCCGAACTGATGGAGTATAGAGCATGCTTATCAAGATAACATTTGATGTCATCGTGAGTACTTCTATCCGTTCAGTTCGTGAACGCGCAGCTTCTTTTCACATGAAACAGTGTGTGCGTATACGGGAGTAGTAGGTGCAGCAGTCGCCTTCACGCAGCGTAGCTGTATTGATTTGGTGGTAAAGAAAAAACCACAGACGATGTCAGAACTTCCAGCATGCTACTCAACCAGAACCAATTGGGTGTGATTCTTGATTGACAGCATCATTACAGAGGCTTTATGCTTTGCTGCCTTGATCTCTCTGGGTCATTTTGCCCTGCGTGCCTTTTGCGACAACTGAATGGTGTTTTGTGTATGCATGGCTGGAAAAGTATACAAAGTGTAAAGAGGTTTTTTTCTTTTGTAAACGTAAATAGATTTCACATCTGAAGCCTCTTAGTCTTCACGTCCCAATGTATTGAATTTGCAAGGCCTTTCAAGTAAATGCAATCGTTAAGATAATGCATAATATCAGACCTATATCAAAATTCTGAATCGTCGTTTTTTAAATATAAGGCGAGAGTATAAATTTCAATATGATTTTGTCACAAAATAACCCAAAGGGCTTAATATCGAGACCGTATAAGCGGCAGTAAATAACATTCTTTGACCACAATCCGGCACACCGTGTTTATTTTCTTCCTAAAACAATGACTGCAGTTATTGCAGCTTCCTTTACCTTCAATAAACTCTCACCCTACCCATATCTAATCCCACTCGCCGCCTTGCTCCCCATCTCCACACTCAGCCTAAAAGCCCTTGCTCAAACCTGTGGCGACCACCACCGCTACCCGCGTCCCTTGTGCCTTTGCTATTCCCTCCCACCTCAGTCAACCCGAGGACCCCCCCCTCTCCCCTCCCCCGTCTGCAAAGCCAACTCAATTTAACCGCTGGCAATAACTCCCTCAATAGCTTTGTCCCAGGATGCTCATGCTGAATTTTCCATTTACATTATGTCAAGCTGCTTTGAGGTCCCATAGGCACCCACAGGCCAGCTCTGTTAAGGACTTTTAATAAAAGCTGAACCCTGTTGAATGTTGCTGCCGAACTCGGGGAAACAAAATAAAGAATTCCATATCCCGTGGTTGTATTTTTTACCATACTCACCTTTGGGAGTTATTGAGCCTTATTACGCTACAATCGGATCTAAAGCTGTAACTTTTACATCAAATTTAAGAAAGCGATTGACTCAAATTGTAATGTGTCTGGATCTGGCCACCTTATTCAGGAGAACCCTCGGTGAGTAAACTAGAACACGCCATCCATACAGGCCGTATTTATCATATTTGTTTCATCACTTGAAGGTTTCACTTCTATTTATATTTTCCATATCATTTTTTTGCATACGGCAGTGCTTTGGCCTGTTTTGCTGCATTTCATATTGTCGGGTCAAAATTGTGCAGGTTGTTATTTCATAATAAGGAGGTGTCAGTGAAATCCCATTTTTATATCAAGTGCTAAGCACATATTGATCAGCTGAACTGGAACAACATTGGAACACTACTCTTTCATCCTGCCTAGAATGATAAAGCCAAGTAATACCATTAACATTCACGTGGCAATGTCATTTCTGCCACTTTTCAGGTATGTGAGTCACTCCATATATCAGCGTGCGTACAAATTAGTAGTCACATTGCCGTGTGGGTCATGAGAGGCCCTATGCGCAGGCATTAAGCGAGTCATGTTGACAATCACAGATACTGCCTTGAGGAAGAAGATAGATTTTTTTGGCGGGGGTCAAATCAATGCATCATTTCCCTCCGAGCAACTTACCCAAATGATGCTGACCTTTTGCCGTATTGTTTAAACACTGCAGCACCACACGTACAAATGATACGACTAAAAGTATCACAATCGATATTTAGCTCTGGCTCCGGGGATTAATTTTGTTCTGTCAAAATATTCCAACAAAACTCTTAACGAGTCGAGTGAGACGGTGGATGTGTATTTGCCGTTATTACACACAAGTGCATCTCAAGTGATGTCGAATAATACTCGACTACTTGTTTGTGGCGTTATCCTATTGTAATAGCACAGTTTCCTGATCCACACGAGCTGATTTGTATGTTCAGTCACATAAAAAAATCAGAATCTGTATTTAAACTGTAGTAATCCAATGAGCTATCACGCTCTTTTTCACAGATTTATAGATGTCCAAAGACTATGGCTCTGATCAAAATACAATAATATGGTTGTCTATGTCCATCAACCATGGTCAATCCACTGCTGGATGAAAGCCACCATCGCACAGAATCCCCTGACGGCTGATTGTACTGCTTACAACTTCAACAACAATATGTCTCTTGGACACGTTACATTCCTTGGCTCCCACTCTATTATGTATGTCGCGTGGATTTTGCATCGGGTCCTCCGATGTTTCCCTCCACATTTAGAAACATTCCTTTACAGTATATGGCTGCTATATGAAAACCAAAAAACATTCCACATGTTAAGCCACTTCGTTGAGCTATCATTTGTGACCAGGTCGCTTCTGAAAAAAGCTATGTAGCTCAGTGGGCCTTACCTAATAAAATGAAAAGTTTATTATTGTTGACCATGTGCCGTGTCCAGCCCACTTAGTTTTCTTAACGTTTCTTTAAGGTTGAATGACATCATTAACCTCCACGTGTTCTTGAATCAGTGTGTTGCTCTTTCTGTCTCAGCGTAATTCCAAACATGTGCCTACCCATGCTTCTTTGCACAGTGCTCACATTATTTACATTATTGACCACATTTCTGAATCAAATATCAAAACATATTAGTGAGCACTGATAAAAGCATTCGTCTCTGGGCACATCGATATGCTTCTGTTATGTATCACTAAAGGCACGTCCTTCTTATCTGCCTTTGCCTGTTTTATTCCTTCTTGAAAATATGGCAGCCCGTGTGGCTGTGAAAGCTTGTGCAGTAGCAGGTAATTCAATTGAACACATGTTCTCCATCAGTGGAATCACAACAAGTAAAATATTTCCCATTGGCATTCAATTCTTTTTTTTGCTTTCAGCAAAACTTTTTTGTAATTATGCCTTTTTTTGACGCTGCTGCCCTGAAATAGTATATCTATATGTTTATTCTTGGTAGCACAATCAAGAGGCTTTTGCCATTGGTATGAAAGGTATCACAGCAGCATATGAGATGAGGCTGAATGATTAGACACACGTGTTTTGGAAAATTGGTTGGTAAGAGGGAAAAGAAACAAGAAATGCAACATAGAAAAACTCGAAGTATATTATGTGCGAATATAGAAAATTACACAATTTTATCCCATTTTCTCATATTTAAGAGCTTCCCATTCGCTTACCAAATCAAAAACAAAAGACAGATAGAGAAAGACATGGGTTCAAGAACATATGCAGATTAACGGCATCAATCAAACCGTTGAGAAAAGCAAAGTGTGCTAAGGCAGGAAATGTCACTACGGCACGAATGATGGCTGGTGGTCAAAAGCTAACGACAGAGTGGCCGCCGCCAAGAAGAGAGGGGACATACCGAGAGCATGTCCATCGTGGAGATAGCGTGATCAAATCAGCTCGTGTGTGAGTACTCGGTGCACTACCACACGTCGAGGCCTCGTGTGAGATATCCCGCCAGAGTGAGTGGACGGCTCGCGATCGGGAGGTTGCCGAATGTAATTCCTGGTTCGTTGGTTGACAAAGTGCCGCTTTGTAAGGGAAGTCAACAGCAGTGGTGGTGCCGTTTGTAGGAGAGACTCACCTCTGCCATCGGAAAGTGGAAATTACCGGCCTTGTAAACGGGAGATGAGAGCCACCTCATATGCCTCTTCTGAGCAGGAAATCACTTTGACTCTTATTGTGAGAGACGGCGACGGCTTGGGATGATCATGGTGATGAATCATACTATTGCTGATTTGTAACCTACAAAAAAACAGTTGCTAAATTTAATTATCTGTTCGGCCCTCTTGAGGCCATAGGTTTTGCTGATCGAGGGGAATTTAGTAAGCTCTCTTTTCCATTGCAATTTATGATTTATCATTGTCTGTTAAATACAACTTTTAGAATTTGATATCACAGAACAAGGCATTTTTAAACATGTTTTTTTTCTTGTTCAAACAACATCTTAACACAAATTGAACACTTTCACGTACAGTACTTAGAACAACATTCAGAATATTCACGTAACACTTTACGTAAAACAGCGATATTACCATACAGACAATTGTATTTATATTTTTCAACAACCTTATCTCGATTGTGCTATCGCATCATACCATGAGATGAATAATCCCATTAGGATATCTCGCAAAGCAGTGCAAACCCTTCATGTTAGAGAACTTCCCCGTGGCATTGGGTCCCTCAGAGCTACGTCTCACATCTTTTCAAGTGACCTCTATAACCGCAGAGAAATGGGAGCAGCACCTTCCCATCCACTCTGCCAATGAGGCTTGTTTGATGCTGGCATAATGGTTAAGCCGATATTTTAATTATCAGAGCTGGAAAAAGTGCAAAACGAAAGTGAAGATGATTCGATTTTTATTTTGCTCATGATTGCAGTCACTCAGGGGCCTGTTGATTCACGTGTGGCTGAAACCCAGATTTAACCCAGCTCAAGGCTCTGCCACTCTGAGCCACCAGGCAGCCTGACTATTCACGTAACTCTTGTTTTACAAATGATTCAAAATGCCAGTGTGTCGTGATTTTATCAATTATTACTATAATTGCAATGTGGCACAAACTAATTTGCGCTTGTCAGGATGTCACAACCTATGTTGCTGTTGCATGAGACTATTATTAACCTAAAAGAGGATCAGTGGAGCAATGATTAGCACGCTATGAACCCAGAAGCCTGGGTTCAATTCCTGTCCCTGGCTAATGTAATTTGCGAATTACATCTGAAATGGTATTGGGCTTCTCTTTTGAAGCATGGTCTAACAACCCTGATGACCGACACGCGTGGAGTGGCCCTCATCCAGCAGTGGATTTGCAATGGGCTGTGAAATGTTATTACTATAAACCTCTGAAATGTTAAGCATATGACATTGCGAAAGTTCAAATGTATTCTAAACTTTAATGTTCATTATTCTTGCACATGGTTCAACTGGTTTCATACATTAGGAGATGAGCAATATAGCACGGATGATCTGATTTTATTAGACGGACATTTTTATGCCTTTGTTTTAATTAAACTGTAGCCTACAGGATGCACCGTTTGCCAACTGGAAATGATCTGTCAAACAGAAAAATATATATATAATGTGAAAGATTCATAGTGATAACAAAAATGGCATTTCATTTAAAAGTTGCACACAGCACATTCTTGTTTTATAAAACCTTGTCTATAATGCGGCATATTAAGACTTGTGCCATGTCGTGCACTTTTTTGCTATTCTTTTACCACATCTACGATTAACACAGTTGGCAATGTCCGGTCCAAAAGAAGTTCAACATACATACCCACGTTCTTTAATACAATCATGATTTTCATCCCATTGGCAATCCACTGCTGAATTAAGACCTCTCCATGCACTGGTGACCATACTTCACCGCACTG
>CM025619.2:10092305-10122753 GCA_014621495.2 Entosphenus tridentatus | reverse complement strand
ACGTCCCCCAGGGGAGGCATTCACCCAGCCGTGGTTCGACAAAAGGCTGAACATTATTATTATTATTAGACTAAGCAATCGAAAGCAGCAATTGCAGGGAAATAAAAAACTCAAACCTTCAGTGCAAGCACAGTTATTGGACATAAAAACAGTATAGAAACCCATTTTCTCTAAATTCCACGGAAAATTGAAGATTTTTAATGTTTGTTGCGCATTTGGTTGTGTGTGTGTTTACATGTTTTACGAGTGTGTGAGCATCGGGTCGAGCGGTGGTGCAGTAGTCGTAATTTTTTGTCTTGCTTGTAACTTTCTGACCCGCCCCTACTGGACATCTGTGAAAAAGAGACTAATTTCTCCAGGATAAATAAAGATTCAGATTTTGAGCATTTCGCACCCTGCGCCACGAATCCGGCGGACCTGCATTTGATTCCTGGACATGGTTAACATCAGTGGCGAGTGATATCAGAACCTGTCTTGGACCGTCCCTAGATCGACTTAGCCTCAAATGAGTGTACTCTGAGTGGTGCATAGCAAACATCAGAACCTGGGAGACAAACAAAAGTGGTGCTCGCCACACCAACCCCTCGAACGCCGTGACGGCCTTCATTAGGTGCTCGCTTAACGACACGTTTCCCAACAACTTGTGAAGGTCACGCAAAAAAGACAGTTGTCTTTTGCGTAGTGGCATGTGTACGTCTGCATGTCCATGTGTGTCAATTCCATACACCACGGCAGAGGTCGCAACCGGGTACCCGATACCCGTTTGCGACCCTGGTGCGGCCGGGTACGGGTAGACCGTGAGTCACTGGTGAGTAACTGTTTGTCACTCATTTCCCAACGTCTTGTCTCTTCTCACAATTCAAGTTCCTAGAATCAACCCACCCGCGCCTGCAACATGGCTGCATCCCAGAGGTCGCAATCAGGTACCCGGGTAAGGGTAGGGTACGGGTACGGCCGCGTATGGGTACCCGTTTGCGACCCTGGTGCGGCCGGGTACAGGTACGGGTAAGGAATCAAACCCCTCTTCTTGGTTCTTTCAGTAAAGTCACGTAGAAGGGAAGTAATAAAATAATAAAAATAATAAAACATAATAAAATAATTCTCACGACGTTTCGGCCACAACGCAAGCAGCCGTCTTCAGGTGAAACCAGGTCTGTCGAGGCGACAGCGTCTTAGAGTCGCGGCCGAAACGTCGTGAGAATTATTTTATTATGTTTTATTATTTTAATTATTTTATTACTTCCCTTCTACGTGACTTTACCGAAAGAACCAAGAAGATGAATTCCTGCAGTCACGAAAGCTTTAAATCGGAATCAAACCCCGTTTGCGACCTCTGCACCACGGCTTGCTTGACTTTGAAAGAGAAATGCAGTGGCCGATACAATAAACTGCCCAGGACAGACACAACGCCACGCAAGCATTCCACGGTAAATTCCAATCAAGTTCCGCGGATCACTCCGCTTCGCGCTTCAGGACCAGCTTCTCTCTCTCTCTGTGTGTTTACGGCTTAGGGGGACCGCTGCTGGCAAAGAGGCGGCAAATTCCGCCAAATATTTCAAAGCAGCCGTTTCTGTCACTGTGGCAATAAATGCATTTTACACGGAGGCACGACGTCGAAAATGTGGCTGGAAAAGGGTGCGTTGCTGTTTGGGGAAGAGGAGGAGGTCGTGAGAGGCCAAACAAAGATAGATGGGTGCATTTAATATGCCAAGCTTTCTCGTACATCATGGCAGAAAAAAAATCCACCCCCCCCCCCTCATCCCCCACACCCTCCCCACCTTTGCATTAATGCAGTATTTCAGCATCGTTGCTGTTAACCATTTCGACGATGTTCCATTGAGCCGTTAAATTTCGACGAAGCGTCACTGCTTGCTTCTCCGTCGTCGTAGTCCTGCTGCGTATCGCTCAGCCGCTACGTGGGCGATAACTAAGCAACTCACCGAGAGGGAATATTTCCCCTCTTGCACTGCTGAAGTGGACACAAGTTGACATTTTTAATCGGTGGACTGATTTGACGTGCAGAAAAGTCGTCGGGAACGCGCGGCGAGTGAAATGGGCATTCGCGAAACGATACGAACATCCGGTGAAGATTTTCGTTGAAAGAACAGCCTCTATCTTCTTTGGTTCTTACGGTTAAGTCGCGTTGATAAAAATTTAATAAAAAATAAAGTGAATAAAAAATAATATTAAAACGAAAAACCACTAATGTAGAGTGTAGCCTGGTTCTTAATCGGGGTGAGTGTACTGGCAGTCTATAATGTAGACTGTAGCCTGGTTATTAAGTTTGGTGAGTGTACTGGCAGTCTATAATGTAGACTGTAGCAGTGGTAATTAAACTGAGTGAGCGAACTGGCAGTCTATAATGTCGACTTAGTCTTGGTTCTTTCAGTAATAACAATTAAATAAATAAATAAACATTACGTTTCGATCACAAAACAAGCAATCGTCTTCAGGAGGAAAAGGGGGGAAGGTCACCAAAGGCAACCCTTTATAAAGACTTAAAGCTTTCGTGGCTGCAGGAATTCATATTCTTTGGGTCTTTCGGTAAAGTCACGTAGATGATTCAAAGAAAATAAAAAAACTACGACGTTTCGATCACAACACAAGCGATCGTCATCAGGAGGAAAGAGGAGGAAATCTGCTGAATGCAGACTGTTGTATCGGGTGTAGTCCGAGGGTCATAAACGAAGTGGGCGGGGCTAGTGATGTTAATATAAATATTAGCATGTTAATGTAAGATCGCAGAGCCATCGCGACGCAGATGTCGGCCTCCGTGGGTGGCCACGTTGGCGCAAGAAATTCAACCTGCTAACGTGAAATAGGAGAGCCAAAGCCAAGGGTATAAATTTAAAATATAAAAACTAACATCGGAAGGTGGCAGGAAGGGAACATCACAGCCAGTTATGACTTAAATTGGTTTTAAGCGTCCTTCCAATGATTGCTAAGTTTGTACCCATCTTCTCGGTTGAAATTGTGTCTGTGTCTACATATATAAGGATGACTTCATGAACGAATCTTTGTTGATAGCTAGTAGGTTTTCAAAGTACCTTCGTCTTAGAGAAATCAATTTCGTGTGAGCCCACCGCATTAAAACAATGATCAGCCACGGCCGAGGTATTGGTCCTACCGTGTTTCAGATCTGCTTTATGTTCACGAACATGGTCTGACATATTTCGTTTAGTTTCACCAATGTAACTACTGCCGCAGACAGAGCTTAGCTTGTTCACACCGGGGTATTGCCTATCAGGGATCACATACTTCACAGATGGGATCAGATCACTAATTTTATGTACTGTGTTAAATCGAACCTGGATCTTGTGTTTGATAGCGACTCGATCAGATGAGCCTTCTTGTCTCGAAGTTTATTAAAATATCTAATAGATGTGTGGAAACCCTCCCCGTAGAGGCGGTTAAATTTTGACTTGAAACTTTCGTGACTGCAGGAATTCATATTCTTTGGGTCTTTCGGTAAAGTCAAGTAGATTGGTTCCAAGAAAATAACAAAAAACTATGACATTTTGATGACGACCGCTTGTTTTGCGATCGAAATGTCGTAGTTTTTTGTTATTTTCTTTGAACCATCTACGTGACTTTACCGACAGACCCAAAGAATACCATTTATAAAAGTTTCAGAAATGTGCGTGGCACAAGAGCTCCAGCGGCACAACGAAGTGGGCGGGGCATATGTGCCCTGGTGTATGATAACAAGAAAACGACACAAATCAAGTCTGACCCCAGGGCACATATGCCCCGCCCACTTCGTTGCCCCGCCGGAGATCTTGTGCCACGCCCATTTCAGAAACCTTTATAAACGGTTGCCTTCGGTGACCTTGCCCCCCCCACGTTCCTCCTGAAGACGATTGCTTGTGTTGTGATCGAAACGTCGTGTTATTTTTTCTTCCATATTTTATTAATTTTTATTACTGAAATAACCAAGAATACGTCTACATTATAGACTGCCAGTACGCTCACTCAGGTTAAGAACCAGGCTACAGTCTACATTATAGACTGCCAGTACGCTCACTCAGTTTAATAACCACTGCTCCAGTCTACATTATAGGCTGCCAGTACACTCACCAAACTTAATAACCAGGCTACAGTCGACATTAGTGGTTTGTTGGTTATTTATTTAAATTTTATTTTTATTCACTTGATTTTTATGATTATTTTTCTATCTACCTGACTTTACCAAAATAACCAAAGAATATGAATTAATGTAGTCACGAAAATTTGAAGTCAAAACACCTTGATCTCTCCTCTGCAGTGTGTACCGGTGGCGTTGCTACGTAAGCAGCAAGTTGTAGCCTTTTTACAATACATCTGCGACAGAAAATTCCACGTCTATTACAGTGCAGTTAAATGTCAAGATTGACTGCCGTTTGAGTGAGGATCTAAACTGCATGTTTTATTTGTGTAGATGTTATTTAATTGAGTGAACAAAATAAATCAATCTTTTTTTTTCCAGAAAACATTTTAGTTCAAAGTTTGATGGGGATATGTATATATATATCAGATACATTTAAAAACACATTCATGAGGATAATATACATCAGTGTTATATTCTCATTTTATTGGTTTGGTTTTTATTTTATGGGCTAATTTAAAAGCTATTTGAGACTGGCTTAATAGGATGCTTTTTATTGCAATCGTTAAATTTGTGTCACTAAGTCATGCAGTAGTTTTGCTACGGCCAGAAATCTTCAATCTATTGATTTTAACACAGTAATGTCAAGTCAACACAAATCCCAGGATGCACACTGACAGTTTAGCTGCTGCAGATCGTGTTTTATTAGACACTCTCAGCCAGAGCCGATGTCAATTTGAGTCGCAATTTTAGTTTTGTTTTGTCATAGTCTTAGTCTAGTCGACGACAACCTGAATAATTGTTTTGTTAAGTCATAGTCCGTGGGTTTCATTTTGTAAATTTCTCAAGTCCAGTCGATTAAAATGGTAAAAATTTCGTTCACGTGTAGTTTTTTTATGTCGGTGTGAAAGCTCACAAAACGACGAAACTCAACACATTTGCCAGCCCTAAAGGTAAAAAAATATATATGATAGACGATGTTTCAGGCAATGGGCCTCATTCATAGCAAATAAGAATAGTCAATTGTGTGTTTCGGACCATGGCACATTCCTCGTAGCACATATAGTTGATGTGTTATCAAAAATTAGCCATTACCAAAATCGTTGCCTTCAAGGCAGTGTGTCATTGTCAGATGAGCCAATCAGTGAACTCAGTATATTTATAGCCAATTACCATGTTGATCTTCTTCAGCAGTCTCCGATAATGTTACAAAATTATTTTCGTCTGCATCTTCACTCACACCAGTTCATTTCATCGAGTTATAGCCAGCCATGTTTGTGTCTTTTATGGAGAGTCAGTCATCGTCATGTGCCGATGATTTTCATCAATTCACAATCGTCGCTGACTTGAATTAAAAAAATAGATTTAAAGCTTTCGTAGACTGCAGGGATTCATATTCTTGGTTCTTTCGGTAAAGTCACATAGAAGGGAAACAATAAAATAATAAAAATATAAAATAATACAATTTTCACGACGTTTCGACTGTAACACAAGCAAGCATCATCAGGTGTGAAAAAACACATCAAGAAAATGTTTTGCTTATTATTTTATTGTTTCTCTTCTACGTGACTTTACCGAAAGAACCAAGAATATAATTTGAATGAAACACTTCACTGACGATCGTTTTCATCACAAATTTCGTTCACAAAATTGAACACTGACCAGAGCCTTAGGATTTCGTGGGCCTTTTTGCTGTGTTTCATTGGCAATAATGCATCACTGTTCTTTTTTTTGGCAATTCATTGTGTTAGCCTGACTACATACATTTGAGAAGCCATTCCAAGACTGAAATGGGTATTTAAAAAAAAACAGCTAAAATTGGTAAGTCATACCACCCAATAAATACTACTGTGAAGGGCAAGGGGTGACTACCTCAACTCTCATTTTGTGTTTATGGTTGAAGAACCCGAGTATGCAGTGTGGGGTTGTGAAGTTAAGGAGAATCGTGGAACCGGGCAGGCCAGGGCGGGGAGGGGCACTTGAGCCATGGAAATGCTCTGGGACAGAGCATTTGAGAGATAGAGATAATTTTGGGATGGATCGATTTAAGAAACGAGAGATATGACTTTCGATAATTTTGGTGGTAGAGCTGGGCTATCCAACAATGTAAGCAATTTATCACCGAACGTATTATCGGTTTGATTCATCGACAAAAATCTGATAACACAAAAATAGTTGGGGAAAATGTCGATGAAGCCAATGTGTAGCTGGACGAGAGGTTATAGACGGGGCTTGGTGACAGTGGCATCATCGACATTATCGGCTGCATCACCGAGGACGTCGCTTGTAGGGGTTTCCCACCTTCGGGAGGCAGAATGTCAGGGTGGCCATTGTATTAAATGGGCCCAAATAATCGACCACGTGATAAGTTGTCGATTACATGTTTTTGTTGATTGATGGAATTCATCGACGTTTCATCCCCACTTTGTAGACAGCTTTTGGCTGTTCGTAAGACCACAATGTACCAGTTTGTAAACTCACTTGCATTTCATGTGTAACATAATAATGTTATCACGTTCTCAATTGCACACTTTTAAAAAGCTGCAAACCAGTAAACTGTATCAAAAATAATATATGTTTCAAAAATAATAGAAATGTATATACAGGGTGGCTCAAAAGTCAGGACATATAGGGCAATTATATTTATTTGAACAAATCACATAGGGTTATTTAATTTATTTTGAACAAATGTTCAAACTGACTTGAACATTTTTGGAATTTCCTTTCCATTCTTAAATTTCATCTGAGGAAGAAAATGACGTGAAGAATGAAAATTGATCAAATATTAACTGAAAGAATAAACAATTGCAATGTTTTAATGCCAGTATAAAAATAAATTAAATAACCATGTGTCCTGACTTTTGTGCCACCCCTGTATATCAATGCATGCTGAGCACAAATCTATCAGTGAGTGGTGAACCTCCAGAAATGCTCAAGTTTTGTAAGTGTTACTGTGCAACCAATGTTTTCGCCTTGCAATAGTAAACATCACTGCAGACACAATAACGAAACAATTATGCATTCAGCACCAGGATTGTTTTGTTCGTATTTTGTTGTTGTTGTTGTTGTTGTAACCAGTTTTCTACGGAGGGATCAGGTCTCCATCGAAAATTAGCAATATATAGCAGCAGCTACAGATTTTACAACAGCATAAAATAAATATGACATCCTGCATCAGCAGTGCATTGTACAATGGCAGCAGTAGCAGCAGTCTGGCATCAGGTTTTCATGATATAATAGCCATTCATGAACATGGTATTCCAATCTATCCAGAACAATCTTGATGTTGGCATACTCTTCATTCATTTTTACAGAGTTTCCTATTGGGATTGAACCATATATATTTCTGTTGTGAAGTAACACACATTTCAAACTCCTTTTACTACTGTGAATAAAAAGTCTCCATTCACTTGAATCATATGCGGGCAGTCCCATATTGAGAAGAAGCCCTTCAACATCATTACAATAAACAAGTTGACCATCTGAATGGAAGTACTTTCGCAGTGCTGCTTCTCTGTTACGATAAAAGGAGACACGACTGCCAGGTCTGAGAAGTCCTTTCTCTTGCAGCCTGGAAGCCAACAATTCAGCAGACTGCTTTGGCAAATACAAATCTCTTACAAGATCATTCAATTCAGGCTGACTAAACAGGTACATTTTATCACAATCTGCATCAGATGGCGTATATTCGATCTGAGCATCATCATCATCATCTGTAAAAGCAGGTAAACCGAGGGATTCAACATGAATCTCTGGTAGCTCAGTAAATACAGGCACAGGTATTTACTCACAGTGCTCAACTGGTCGTCTGGCAGATGGGATAACTGGGTATTGTAAGTGTTGTTTGTTTTTATTATTGAAACATTTTACATTGACAAGGCAGAAGTAGCAGTTATCCAAATGGTTTGTAGGTTCTCTCCAAACAATTGGCACACCAAACTTCAGCTTAGCATTCTTTCCTTTAGACCATGATCGCAAAGTTTCAACACAGGTTTTACACACTTTGTGAGGAGCCCATTTTTTGTCTTGGTCTCCAAGTCGTACTTTAAAGTAGGCAAGATAAACCTTCTTCATAAAGGTATTGATGTTGCGCCTTTTATCCTGCAAAGTGAAGCTGCCACATGTAGCAGAAGATATCTGGGTCATTACTGCATTTCCTTCTTTCGGATGTTGTAGCCATTGTTAGATCACGCCCTGCAGAAGAAAAATATCAAATAAATGTGGATATCTACATAAAATTATATTATAAATACACTATCCTAAAAATACAGCACCATATTTTAACACTAAAGCAGTCACTGACTCGCAAGAACTTGCAATTATAAGTGACAGAGTTAATTTCGGGTAAAATCAATGAAAATGGGGTATGCCGATAGCATAAAAATGAGATGTGATAGAGCAAATCTGAGATCATATTTGGAATCAGCACCCTGAAATTAGTCTAAAACAGCTGCAAAAGTCCAGGCCAGAATTGTTTTTGTTGACCAGTGTAATTCTAGTTTTTTGCCTACTGTTGTATCTTTTGCAGCTGCTGCTGCTGTATGGACTGCTGCTTAATATTTCCCGCTGCTGCTACACAATTCGCCTTGTCTACATCAAGAAGTTTGCACAGTCACAATCCGTGAGTATTAAATGTGGATTGGCCGGCGACATTTACCATACTGTTACGCTCCCACTCCTAATTCGTTGTTTGCCTTTGCGGTCTACGGAGACCAGGAGGAAGGAGGGTCACCTGTACAACAACTGACTATGAAGTCACATGCGCCAGTGGCGCCCGAATAAAGTTAACATCTGAATGTTCACATTCGATTTGCATGTTTCTTGAGATGGGAACTGTACGTTTCATGGTGCGTAGTAGCATGATCTTACGGGCCAATTTGATCGTAGGATCATGTGAACTTTTCCTTTCGATAACTGAACAGCAATGAACCAAATGCATCGGTCTTCAGACGCAGGCAAGCTGCTTACGAAATGTGCGAAGCAGACTTGCGATGTTCGCATTTGTTCACCTTATTTGGTGCATTCTGTGTAATTTAGCAGGTTACCCGGACCACGTACCTCAAGAGAGGTGTATTAGATGGGGAATCCAATAGCAATTAATTAGGTTCAAACTGAAAATGCCCATTAGTATGCAAATGAAGTGCAGGCGGTGCATATTCTTCCACGATGCTAACAACACAAATTGACTTGCATTTCTGCATACCCTACATCATTGCATGCCGCAGATAGGAACCTCTGTACCATTACATATGATTCATAAAATACGTGTAACCTTAAGCAGTACTAATTGGTACCATTATATTATATTACTACTAAACCTATCATTGCTGTGGGTGGAATATAAATAAAGGTATTAAGCTCATCCAAGTGCAGTGTGTTATATGAAATAAACAGGTCACCAAAGGTCAATTTGGTTGTAAATGTTGAACATAAGTAAGTTGTTTTTTAAGTGATATTTTTTTTATACTTCAACATTTGTGTCTCGTGAAATTAGATTCATTCCACAAGAGAAGGAAATATTGCCTGCAGATATGGGTGTGGGATTTGAACACTGGTGTGCATGCAATATGCTATGCTGTTAATGGTGTTGTTTGTATTAATTTCCTGATCTGCCACATTTTGAAGGCAAGCGAGTAATTTGGGCCCCGTTATTTTACAGCTCTGCTTGGCTTTTTCGGCTCGGCATTGTTAATTTCCAAAAGAAAATTATACTGACCTCAATTTCAAGTAAGAGATTAAACACAATGTCTGCAGCTGTACATATCTACACGCCCCTACCGGACGTCTGTGAAAAAGAGCTTCATAGCTCATCAGATTTCTCCAGGTTAAATAAAGTGAATGATTCAATTTCTCACGCTGCACTTGATACGTTTGACTCGTTAGCTGATTCCCAGCTGTCTCTAGCGTATGTGAACATAACGCATCGCCATTGACAAACACTAATGTTTGTTTAATGTATATATGTATGTTGAACTTCTTTCGCACCATACGTAGCCAATCACGCTAATCGGAGATGCGGATGAAGGACAACGAACTCAGGGAACAATGTTGATAAGATAAAATATCGTTATACTCAGATATGTACATTGCTTTGTGATTTAATCGAAGCCATTGGCTTTCAACGGTATTTTTGGTGAAGCCATTGGCTTTCAGTTTCACTCATGAAATCTGCCTACGGCTAAACAATTCGATTCTGTGACTGCCAATGTCGAAAAATAAATCCACACATATCTTGATGGAATTTGGAATTTGCATAAAATGGCATGAAGAGGAGGCAGTGTGGAACAGTTGAAATGCGATAATTCTCGTGTGAGTGTAACTTTCATCTGTAAACAACTTAACAACATACTCTTTGGTTTTATTCGGTAAAAGTCACGTAGGTAAATAAAATAAAATACAAATGAAAAACAACTAAATTCGTTGTTTTTCATTTTTATTGTATTTTATTATATTTTTTACCTACGTGACTTTACCGAATAATAACAAAGAGTATGGATTCTTGCAGTCACGAATACTTCAAATCTAGAACTTAACAACAATCATATTTTGATTTAAATGCGAGCTTGTGCTTTCGTAACAACTCTCCAATTTTTGTAAATGCCTTAATTAATTGGCTTGAAGGAACGCCAACTGTTGTATTGCCTTGGGATTTGCCATGTCTATTACCTTAATTACTTAATTTACTCTTATTGTTTCGGAAACCCTCAGGTGTCGCCCATTAGATGACCAATACGACCAATAAGAGATACATTGCATGTTAACTTCAAGATATTGCTCCCTTTTGACGTGAGATGTGTGTGTGTGTACTACGAGCAAAGACAAAGGCAGAGGGAGAGCGGTGGTGTAGCGGTCAGCGCTACAAACCTGGCGAGCGGCGTTACATTAACGCACACGGCCAACACCCAGTGACGATTATCTGAACCAGTCCTGGGCCTCCCCGAGGTCGACTCAGCCTCAAATGTGTACCTGGTGCGGTGCGCAAACATCTACACTCAGGAAACAAAGGTGACCGGGCGTGGTGTTGGCCACCCACCCCCTCGGTGCTCGCTAACAGCACTTGCCCCAACAGTCAGTTAAAGCTATACGGGGGTCTTTATCTTTGTTTTTTACCACAGGCACTGCATTTTCATTTACAACAGCTCCCAACGAAGTGCCTTCCTTCTCAGTTGAACATTATTTCACACACAAGCTCCAATTGTACGGTTAATTTGGCATTCGTTGTAAGACACGGAACATTTTTTTAGATCAATCAATAAGTCGACTATTCATATAGCGCACTTCACATCATTGAAGATACAATTTACATGAATGTCCAACACATCGAATATATAGAATAAAATACATTAATTTTAACATATCAACAAAGCAATGCAATCTAGGCAATATAGAATTGCACAAGCTCATATAGTGTTATAATTGATCACATTTACTAAACACGTGTTAGATGCTTAAAGTAATACGGAGTATTCGTTTCTGTTTAGTTGCAAAGCCTGCGTTGTTGGATGTTGAATATAGACTTAGCATATATTGTCCGAGGTGAGTAACTTTAATATATATTGTCAATTCCATGGTGGTATTATGCCCTTTCTTTCTCCAACGCGAGTTGAAAATAAGTGAGTGTCGCAGTTTTACATATTTCGTAGCAAAACTACAGATAATCAACACAAAGTTAGTCTTGGGATAGATTAAACATCTCGGAAGCTCAAAATAAGTTTTAGTTTTCTAATTACGAAAATCACGTATGGATAGTATAATTGTTGCTGTCAGCAGGCTGCTGTGAATTCATTTTGTAATAAATGTGCAAATACAGAAATTGTCTCACTTTTTTGTTATTAAAAATTCTAACCCATTATTACGTTTTAAATCATTCAGCATCGCTGCAATTCTGATTACCTGTTGTTTTTTGTTAATGCCTCATTAAAAGTTAATGAAACATTCCTATCGTACGTTTGCGAATTCAAACTACTACCACCGACATCTATCTGCCTTGCATAATTAGTTTGATTTTATGTAAAGTTAACACTTATAACTTGAATTAAAATATTAGTCTCAGTTTGGTATAATAATAATAATAATTATGACAGGGTGAACTTTTACTGACTCTCAGCGATACTTTTAAGGAGGGTCTTGGCGTTTAGATGTTTGGCCAATTCCTTTCACGAGTGTCTGGCTTCGTGTGAAAGTAAACCAGAGTACCTGGAGAAAAACTCAGGCAAAAGACGAGATAATCATGAAAGCTCCACACAAATGGATTCAATCATCTTGTGCTGCTATTCCCTATGCACATCACACGTGTAATTTACCAACCCTCGCCTTTTAAAATAGTACATCATAAACAGGATGTGTTTAAAACCTGTACGTAAATGTTCATAATCTAAATTGGTGTGACTTAAAGAGGATAAAGTATGAACCACACGGTACACTTAACCATAGAGTATTTGTGTTAGGGTGAGGCCACGTGGTGGTAGTTTTATTCCAAAATGATCGTAATTAACCCCTCCACCATCTGACAAGATTGCCATGTTTCCAAACGATCTTATTCACATGTGGCCCATGTATTGAGATCACATTCTGACCAATAATGCCCCTCCTGCCGCCGGTGGCTTGGAGACATAAACATCACTGAACTTAGCATCAACATAGGGCGACACATCGCTCAAACTGCTTTGAGCTTCGTATAGGTGTTGTGAACTCAAGAATCGAGTGATTTCCCAGTTCACTCACAATGGAATGCTACACCGTACAAATTTTGCTTTGTGTAAATGTTTGTTTTGCACACATTGATGTCGTTATTCTCTTCCACTGTTGACAGTTACTTAAGGCTGCAACCCCTTCAGACCTCAAAGAATGAGCACAGATGGTCAGGTATGGGCGGTGGATAATGAAAATCTTTGGGGTAATCAAGTATGAAGCAGGCTCACAGTTATTCCGGCATCTATCGAATACGCCTAATAATAGGTCTTTAAAAGTCAATAATTCGTGTTTTTTTTTAGTCAGTGATTTTGTGCTCAAATGAGCATTGATGCAGTGCTCATCTCCTGTTTTACAGCCAATAGCAGTGGGGGACATTCCTCATTCGTATGTCAGGGTCGAGTTTATCCATCGGACAATCACTATTGACTTCCCCACAAAGTGGTACTCATTTTATTGACCCTGGAGGGATGATGGTCTGAGTCGACCTACAACCATGATTTTAACTTGCAGACGTCTTATTAAGAGCTTCACGCTGTATTGCTGAGCCACCTGGACTCACCTTGATGATATTGGAAATCACACTCATTCACTTGTACACAGAGCAGTGAACTGACCAGAATTAACGTGATACCCCCACTAACATAATAGGGATAGAGTATAGAGAAAAAAAATCAAATTATCTACAAGTTTCCCCCATCAAATTTTAACACGCTTATTGAATAATATATTAACCCTCTCCCCTGTAAGATGTGAAGCAATCACTTGAACAATGTTCCTAATATTCAATTACCTGTAGAGATAAATATTAAACATAAAAAAATCAGTGGTATTTCTGTGAATGGACCATACTGTACATTGCCCATACGTTGTTGATTTGGTGAGACCCATTCTGAATCCTGCTACACCTTGCAAATTCAAGTTTCATGAAAAATAATTACATGGATAAAATTACAATGAATTATGAAGAGCACTATCATAAAAAAGCTATGAAATGTGTGCAAAAAAGCAGGGTGAAATGTATCCTTGGAATTACAATGAATCCCAATTAGAGGGACCCATGGATTTGAAAACATGCTCAGATTAATTACATCTTTAAAACTGTTCAGAAAAGTAATCGGGCTCGGGCAGCACTCGCAGTTGGAAGAGATGATCGCTGCTGGAATGAAAAAAACAGCTGAGAGGTATTAACATGCGCAAGGGGCACTCACCACGGAGACGGAGCGGTGAAATCGGTTCATGTTCAGGCACGAGATTAATTATTACATCACATGACTGTGACAGCTGGTGGCAGTTTGGGGAGGCCTTCATCCAGCAGTGAATTGACCACAGTCGATGATGATGATGATGATGACAGTCAGCAGGGTTGCAGTGCCGCGGGCAGCTGTTTAATTTAATACACTCGCATACGAGAATCGGGCGAAAGACAATACGCGTCATCCCCACAGGGCTTGTTTCCCTGAGCCCTGCGGATCGCCAACTGTCGTGCTCAAAGAAGATAGCCTGCATGGTGAACGAATATGTCCATTGATCGGGCTGTGCATCCATGGCTGTTGCAGAAATTCAACCACTCGCGATTATTTATGAAGCGTGGCACACTGTCTGTCTCCCACACCCGTGTAAACAAGCCGTGCCACCTCTGCTAGTGCCAACCGATAAGCACCACTTTCAGGGTTTTTTTTTCCTCTTCCAGTGAGATCAAGGATAAGGTGCAGCACTTACAATGCTCGCTCACGCAACTGCTGACGGAAGAGCCTCGAACGAGTGGAGACTTTGGAGAGCCCCTCTCAGAAGGATGTTGGCCTACTCTCCCGTTGCAGGCCAGACGTCTTGGAAGAGGTGTGCCCGCAGCTTTCTCCACCACATGCGCGACCCGCCGATGCCACTGACTGTGGAGTTCCCAGGAAACCTGCACCATTGTCTCAGCCGTCGTGCCAAGAGGTCAAAGCATCCAGTGAGCTTCACATTGCACAATGAGCAAGCGTCCTTTCTTCCAGTAAAGTCAGATCGTGCACGTCATGTATTTTAGGTCAGCATGTGTGTGCAATACAAGATTGATTCTATTGCATCAACAACAAACAAAGAGTTCACATTTGACAATAGTATTGTTGTATTCAACAAGTGGGAAATGTTGCACTTTTTAATTTTTGGGTTCAATAACGTTGCCAACCCCCCATTGCTCATATAATTGCTTTTTTGAAACTGCTATTTCATGAGTAAATAAATATTATACGGGAATCAGATTTGTATGGGTAGCCCTGTGTGTCAGGCAGGGTCTGTATAGGCAATGCTTATTTATCATTTTGCACTCCAGCATTTCCATGCAGTCCTCAGTTATGCATTGTCGCTGTTAGATGAAACCTCCTTTAGTTGCTACAGACAAACAGGTCATGCTGAAAAAAACATCGTATTCAGTTCTCAAAGATATTGAGCACGCTGCCAATATCAAAGGAATCGAAATGTATTTTCGTATGTTTATTATTCCACGACTTTATGGCTTTAATGGTATTAAAGTCCAGCAACATTACAGCCCAAAATTGTGGTTGGATCTCAGAAGCTAGGAAGAGTTGAGCCTGGTAGCACTGTGCTTGGGATGGGTGACCACCACCAAGGCTTGCCAGATGTTGTCGGCATTGGGCTGCCTAGGTGTGGCCAGGAGATAACAGCTGTTACTGGCTCTTATGCGTCATTGAGAAACATGTGTTTTGAGTGTTTGCCTGATATAATTTTGCATGTGATAAGTTTGAGCATTAATTTGCGGCCAGGTCGCTTCTGAAAAATAAGCTAATAGTTCAGTGGGCTGTACCTGGTAAGATAAAAAAAATGGTTTAGTTTAATATCCATATATATTTTAGGTGATTTGTATGCCTCTCCTCTAAATTGTCTTGTAACTTTGTGACCCACCCTTAGTGGACATCTGTGAAAAAGAGCTTCATAGCTCATCGTATTTCTCCAGTATAAATACATTTTCTGATTCCGATGGGTGTTGTTCAGGTATTCATTTGGTGGGTGTTTTTTCTCAGATCACTTGCAATTGACCAAACGATTTGAGATTCATTGAGGCTTTTCTGGGTAAACAATTGGCATTGTTACTATGTTTCGAGATGGGCCCACTGAGATTCAGGTCATAAACAAGAACGGCACCAAAAATATAACTATATGGTACAAAAAAGTCTCAGCATAATAGTTAACAACACAAATATAGGCCTGTTTAATTTCCAAATTTCAAATTGTGTTATATAGCTGTGAGAATCTACTAAATATATTTTAAAAGCCATAACTTATGCAAATATTTCGACTTGTGTATTAAAAAAACAGATTGGGATTCAAGGCAATTAATCACCTTTTTAATGATTAATAAATTAGAAAATCTGTTAATGAAAATAAACTTTTGGCTTTGACACAACAGCGCTTCATTGTAACACGTGACGTCGCTTCTCTGCGTTTCTTACTCAGGAAAAAGCACAGCCCTGCAATTGCTCATGCCCTCCCTCCCCTCCCTTGCTGGTGGAAGGGCCTCCACTTGAGCGGATCCTCGCGAGCCCATCTAGAGGCTATTTTGGTCTACTCTTCCAAGCTGACCAGACATCCTAAAAGAGGTCGGAGTGCCCACAATTTACCCCACCACTCGCCGACCTGACGATCCACAAGCTGTGGGGTACCCAACTTTATTTCGAGGCGAGTCTCAAACGGCGTCCTCTGGTCTAACACCGTTTGAGACGAGGCTCGAAAGAAAGCTGTCTCTGGTGTGGACCAATCAGTTTCAACGACAATGCAAAGATTATAAGGGTATGCTTTTTTTGCTTTCTGACCACAAGCGTTCTGGTTAATGCAGGCATGATTCCTTGTAAAAGGTTTCAATTTGGTGTTCTAACATCTTAACATTAGTTTGTTGCCAGAAAAAAATGGGAAAACCTATTCTCATACTTTGGGACTGGCAAAGGAGGTCCCATGATGTAGCTGCTCAACCCCGAGCTCTCATTACTCTGATAGTGCATTGTCTTTGTGCTGTACACATTTTGGCGTCCTCTGGTCTAACACCGTTTTGAGACGAGGCTCAAAAGAAAGCTGTCTCTGGTGTGGACCAATCAGTTTCAAAGACAATGCATATATTATACTGGTAGGAACTGCCAGGTTACACCAGCCCACAGGGGATTATTGTGTCCGTCCGTCGTGAAGGGAGGGGCTGGGTGGGGAGGGAGGGGCTATGGGGAGGGGCTGGGTGGCGCTGGGTGGGGAGGGGAGGGTGGGGAGGGCCTGGGTGGGGAGGGGCTGGGTGGGGAGGGGCTGGGTGGGGCTGGGTGGGGAGGGGCTGGTCACCCCGTGGTGCCCTTATAGAATGCAACGTTTAACCTACTCACGCCGGCTTGTGCCCACCCTCACAGTCGGGCATATTTGCGAATACACCACGCCGCCGTTGACCCTGGCCATTGACCGAGCAACCCAACGTTCCTACCAGCTCCCTTCGCAGGAATGTGTTCAGATTATGTTTTTTGTTTGCATTCTGACCACAAGTATTGTGGTTAATGCTTCCTTGTAAAAGGTTTCAGTTTGGTGTTTAAACATCCTAACACCTGTTTTGTTGCCAGAAAAAAGGGGAAAACCTATTCTCATATTTTGGTACTGGCAAAGGAGGTCCCATGAAGATTAAAAATACGTTTTTTAATTTAGTCTGAGAAACTTGCAACGTTGTTTTGACTGCTGCGCCCAGAGAATTCGCCAAAGTGGCGACACCTGGACTGCAAGTGCAGTGCGCTGACCATTGCACCATGGCAGCGTATCACTTTTCCTTTGCTCGTCGTAGTGAATGCTCAGTGCAATAAAGACGTGTCGCAACCAACCATGATGTCAGAACAATAGTCCATCATTACTGGGACTATATCAGTGCGAATGTTTTTGAGGGTGAACAAATTTTAATTGAGATCTAGATTTTATTTTTAAATCGCACAATGTCAAATTGATGTTTGTTTTTCTTTTTGCTATATTTCGTTTTAACATTTTCGCGTCGTGTCTTATGTTTGATCGCTGTACTTTGTTTGTGATGAAGGCGTATTCAAAGTCCCACATTCTAAAATGGCTCTTACCTGGGAGATTATTGTCTCTTTATATATCTTCCATGTCCAGAATTCCTGCCATGGTGTCTTGGTTAGCACTCTGGGCTTGCAATTTCAAAGGTTACCGATTCGATTTGCCAACATAGCAGCTGAAACAATACGCACTTTTTTCGTAGAATACCCCTTGCCTCTCTGCACCATGAAGTATGCAATATATGGGTACACCATAGTCGATCAGTGGTGAGGTAAAGTGTGGGGACTCACACCTTTTGAAAGTAGCCTGGAAACTATGAAAGAATAGACCAACACACTCTCCAGAGGGGCTCTCTAAAGTGTCCTCTAGTGAAGATCCTTCCACTAACAGCGGCATGCGAAAGTAATTGCAGGGCTGTACCTTTACCGAACATTAATTTAAACAAACAATCGTAATCATCAACATACTTGTGCACGTGAATTGCATATGTTTGATAACATTCAAAGTACATTATATATATGATCATTATACTTACTGAAATAGTTTCATCTCCGTTTACAATTGTAATTTGTATCAGTGTAAAATGTGTCATTCTTAAACAATGCATTTTACATTCCAGAAACATGGCAGAATATAATGACACTCTTTAGTTTGTTTATGCAAGAGATGCAGTGTTTTCATAGACAGCATCGGAGTTTATATTGCAAATGAAATGCATATTATGTTGCATAACCATAAACCTGGCTGAAATTACTTTTCGTCATATTATAAAAAAGAAACAACCACGACAAGATGATGAATGGCTGGTTTCTTGTTGTTGATGGCAACTGTTATTTCATGAAATTGTCAGCCCATTCCTTGAGTCCTTACTTATTCTTGCCAGACATAGGTGCCGGAGACAGTGACACACATTGGAGCTTTTGTAACCTCGACATCAACAATTGCTGTGCACGCGCACACTAAGGTGCTGAAGAGTTCACCAGTTGTGAAGTTTACAACAATAAATATGTAATTTACAGCCTGTTGATGCCTAACAATGCTTGTGAATCCTAATGGGGTTCACGTGAAGTCACAAACAAACACCTTCATGAAAGAGGCGATGCAGAAGATCCGCACAACAAATCGTGGCAGATGCCGGACATTCGATGCACAATTCTAATGGAAAAAAAAACTCTCCGGGCGTGCAGCTGTTGTCACCCAGAATGCACCTCGGAACGTATAACGTAGACTCAATGCCCAATTCGCAAATACGAAGAAGGAATCCCATCGACACACGCCTCCGCTACTCACCGATGCAATGCTCTGGTAAAACCACCTCAATGTAAAATCATAGTTGTGTCTAAACATCTACATACGCCATACGAAACATGATCTTGTTGAGTATGATCTTGTTATCAATCTACTGTTTCTGGCATTCGTGTTATTTGACTATACCTCACAATGCTGGTCAGAGTAGGTTTGGTGAAGGTGGGGAGGGAGGGGGTGTCCAGGATTAGTTCAGATGTTACTCACCACTGATGTTAGCCTGGGACAGTAATTGGACTCAGGTGGATAGGTTTATACTGAAGTGTGCGAACCAGCCTGCCACCACGACATCAAGACATATACCATGAAACACCGGGCTATGCGTCAACAAGAAATAGAACACCGAATGCAACATTTGTTGTGAAATTCCAGCTTTCCATTATCTTGGCAAATGTTGAGTAAAATTAGTTGTGCGATATAATTAACATTCACAGCAGAAAAACTAAATTTCGGAGTAGACATATGCTAGACTGTTTTTATAACACAAATATAACAGAACTCTGTGTGTGAACATTAACGGTGCCAGAAGGAAAATTCCGTGTTAAATTAAGGAAATGCCTATTACCGTTTTGCAATATTAAATGTTTATTAACTTCTCGACTTTGGTCAAAGGCTACTGGAAGTGCAGTATTTTAAGCTCTTTCAGAAGCTGCACAGTCACTTGTTCAACTTTTCCCCTTAAACTTGGATGCTCTATTCAATTGTTAATTAAAGGCAGAATGAAAATGCATCATTATTACGCAAAATTACATCTTGTGTAGCATTTACGGTTGCATGATGGTCATGATAATCCAAGGGACGTTCAATTCTATTCGTTGACCCTCATTTAGGCTGGAGATAGACACATCGTTAAGTGGGTAAGAATGACTATAATAATAACAACAGCAATGTACAGCCCTTTGTCATCCACGACTGTCTGAGGACCACCCCACACCATGTAGGTGTAGTTGGGGTTGTTTGACGTCGTGTTGGCGAGTTGTTATCTGCCTCGCCTGGTATACAGGAGGTCGTGGGTTCGATCTCGACCTTGACGCCTGCTGTATGTTCGGAGTTTGCGTGTTCTCCCCGTGATGGCGTGGATTTTTCTCCAGGTCCTCAGTTTTTTTTCTCTCTCTACATTTAGAACCATGCGCTTAGAGTAATTGACTGCTATACATTTCCACGCGATAAGCCATTTTGTTAAGTTATCATTTGTGGCCAGCTCGCTCCTGCAAAGGAGCTATATAGCTCATTGGGCTTTACCTGGAAATGTTTTGTTTTAAATAGTTCAGTAGAGTATGTATTTTAGCATGTTGGTCAGTACAAGTTGGTTCGGATATCACATGTTCTTATATTCGATGTGGGCCGGTATCGAACCGAGATCATACTGCAGAGTGTTAACCACTGTGCCACAGTTTCCCCTTCGAGGGTCAGTATTGTGTTTTATCTAGGTTTAAAATGTGTTTTGTATAACAACAACAGCATCGGTTGTCATATCCTAAGAAGCTACTGGAAAACTGTTTGTGTAGTACATTGAGGTTTGTTGGAACAGTGTTTGTTAAGGTAGCTGAGTGCTGAGATGATTATTTCTTTCTGGATTTTTTTACCATTTGTGAATAGCTATTCATATATATATCTTCAACACACCGGTGTGCTGTACTTGTAACTAATTGGCATGTTCTGTTTACTTGACAAACCGTACTAGTTGGCTCTGTCGGGTGGTCGTGGGTTTAACGACACATTCATATTTACGCGATCTAACAAACAAAATATTATGGGTATACATGTATATTTATTTATTCGCGAATTAATATTAACGTGAATATTTGGATGGCCAAACTCAGGCCACTCGGTGCATCGTGCAGAGCACTAACAGCTACACCACCCATGGTTATAATGGGGCAGTAATCTTTTCACACATTTGTCGGAGGTAATTTTCAAGTTGGGTATCTGAAACCATTTTTTTACCAAATTACAACCGAGAGTCCAATTTAATTTGGCAGCAGCAAATATCTTGAAATGTCAATGAGTAGAAGGGAGATATCACGCCTCATTTAGTCAACATGAACATTGGGGCACAATGATTCCAGTGATGGCAGCTGCATGCAGCAGATTTATTTGTGAAACATATGCGTGAAATGCGAAAACAAACATCTCTGGGTATTTACCTAACATTTCCGTGCAAAATTAGAAAACACCATTTGAGGGTTGCAATGCAATAAACTAAATCATGAATTCATTTCTGTATGGAAATATATTTTACCGCTATGATTTTTTTTGGTATAAACAAACCGTCATTTCTTGCCAATTTCTTAAAGTATTAGGCAGCCAAGCCAGGTTTGTTCATTATTTCACTGCATTTTTGAAGGGCATTTGCCAAGTTTAAACTTTACCGTGTGCTGGAGTACGACCTACTTGCTTAGAACCTGGAATTTGTATGTAAAAAAATACATGTATATTTAAAGAAGTGTTGATCTTTATAGTTCACATTTCACATGTAACTCTGAAACTAAATGCGAATTTTTTTGTCGTGTATTCGTGCATACGAGTCATGGAGTGCTGCCATCGTATTAGCAGCTGTGCAACGCAAACATACGCACTCTCAAATTGTAATTTCTTATATGAACATGTTGTTATAACAAATATATCTTAATCTTTTTTGCACATTCGACAAATGAACCTTAAGGCGGTACCCGTGATGCAGGCGTCTTTAGTCTGTTGATTGTCGGCGATGCGGCAATCGATTCATCTCGACGAGCTGTACACGATGCACTATTCAAAGTTGAATTTTCCGATAACGGATTTTTTAATGCTGATGTTTGGCGTTTCGACATCGCGGAGTAGCGCTGATTTCGGATTGATTGGTACCCCAGTCGCGGAGTGAAGTAACACTCCTTGAAAAAATAGTGTCCCAGAAATAAAGTGTTTAATTGCCTCGCCCATTTTGTATTATTTGGGACCCCGGGGTACCGCCATAAGGATCAAATGTTTCAAGTGCCTTAACAGCTACAATGTCTGCTTTATATTATATTTTATAAATTGCATTTGTTACTAATTGAGTTAAAAACAATATTTGGCAAATAGGCATCAACGAGTGCTTAAGTTTTTTGCTCATTGAGGAAATCCAATTTGAACTGAAGAATATATTTTACAGTTTTGTTGCCAGAAAAAAGGGGAAAACCCTATTTTTATATTTTGTTACTGGCAAAGGAGGTCTAATGATATATTTGACCTCTGTTCATATAATAAATTATTAGTGAAAAGTATGCTATTTTAAACCATATGACTTTTGTCCTAAAGCATACACTTATTGTATTTTAAACTCGTTTTTCTCGTTGAGAAATGGTTGCATTTAAATTAAGTGAGCGCGCTACTTTTTATCACCTCAACAAATACCAGTTCGTAATCACAGGCGAAACGTCACAGTATGCATATGGTGACTGGTGTGGATTTACTCTGCAACACACCGGTGTGCTGTAGTAGGTATTAGGAACGTTTTGTTCACGTGACAAAACCTTATTAATTGCCTCATTCGGGTGGTGGTGGGTTAACGACACATTTGTATATACGCGATTTAACCCAAAAACCTTTATTATGAATAATAATGGTCTCGAAAGCCTACGTGTTAAATAGAAGTTAATTTTTTCAAAAATCCAAAATATTGTTTTTACCTCATTACATTTGCTATCAATGTCACATTTTCTGTGACCCATTTACAGAAAATGGAATTAAATGAGGAGCAGGGAGGGAGAAAAAAGAATCTTTAATTCACACTTATTTAATGTGATACCAGACTGGAGCCAACAGCCCACTCATTTGAGATATGGAGCAAGCGCCGTGTTCGCGAGAGATTCTGAACCCTTCCGACATTTCCATAATAACAGTTGCAAGCAAATATATGCAAGCGAGTGTGGAGTGCTGCATTGTAGACTTTCCAGAGGAAATTCTAACATAGCTCATTCAAAATAAGATTATTCTCACTGCAGCAAAAGCACAAGCCTATCAGCTAACAGCATGCACACACACACACACAGACGTACAGACAGACATTAATCGGCTTTGCTCAATCGCATAACAAGAAACAGCTCTGCCTGACTTGCTTCAAATGTTATTATGTTTGACGGCTGTAACCAAGCTGTATTTCTGCTGCTGGTCTGAAGATGACCCAACTCGTGTGAAATTGAGGTTGGGAGAGGGGGGGGTTATGGATTCCGAACGCATAATTGTGAAGAAGAAACGCGCTTGCAAGAGATGAAATGTTCTAATTAAATAGAGACAACTTACTTCGCTTTCATTGCCAACACTATAGATAACACGCTCTGTCAGAGACTCACGTCAGATGAATACGATAAGTACCCTAATTGTAATTTCATTTGGCTGACTTTGCGTTAGATAACCTTCAATCCTTGGTTTGCACAAGAGCCACAATAAATAGGATCAATAGTTCTCTTTGAAACGTGCATTCTCTCCAAATAAAACGCAACATTGCAAAATGTGCATGGCTCCTTTGAAAGTGTAACTATATTTGTCTATTTCATCTTCAATGGGGAAAGCATTATCATCAGCTGCATTCATTAGTGACCGAACACTAAAATTAATGTCCTTTTCATATATGAAACCAAACAATTCCATTCATACGTCGTTAAAACATTTGCAGTGGCTATGTCAGAATTCAATCTGTTGAAATGCTTTAAGAAACATAATTTGTATTTATCAAATTCCCTTAACATTGTGCGATAATTTAATATCATCCCTTGCACATCATGTAAGGCTCCTGCTAGATTCATGTGCATTTTCAGTTCAAGAAAATTGTGAAGCAAATGTTCAGTGATTAAGCGTGACACTATTTTTCAAGGTATTCCACGCCTTTAAATCAGAATTCACGTTGCAATGCTCTCAATGCAAGAGGCATACAGTAGCATTCTCCGAGACGTGTGTGGTATGCAGACAATTCAGGACATCTCCTTTCAAATCCTCCATCTTACCCTAATCAGATGCGAACGAATCGTGGTTTTCCACACTTCCAATACCGACACGGACTTGTGCCCAAACAACGTGGGCACCATCGAAGTGGTCGTCCACAATCGACTCTTTCGCACGGAGCACGTTTGCGGGTGACACTGCACGTGACACTGCACGTAGTTGTAGGAATGCATCCTCATCATCAATTGCCGACCGACGACCGTTTTTAAAGATTACGCACCGCTCCAAGGCACTTCTGCCCGATAGACACTCATATCCCTGACCTGCACAGCTAGCCTGTAATTTCAGATGGTTTGACGTTTTCCTTCATCAGAAACACCAGGAGGCAACACCGCCGTGTGCTACTCTTTACTGCCAACATGGAAAAAACCACCTAATATATCATACCTCATTTGTTACAATTGCAAAAGTGGGGAAATGAAGATGAAACAGGTTTTTTTTTTGTATGTGTTTTAACGCTCACAGAGATGTGACTATACCTCTTAGAGCCCACAGCCAGTGGTGGAGATGCGAGATTTCTATGGTGGGCATTAGCTCATCGATGGCACCACCACTGTGTTGTCTCACCCCACAAAGTGATAGCTATTTTATCAACCACAGAGGGGTGATGGGCTGAGTCAATCTCCAACCAGGATTTGAACTTTTAATCTTCCAACGGTGAGCCACCTTCCTGAAACTACCCGAGTACTTGTCGGGTACCTGTTTATTGCATGAGATAATGTATCATTGTTGTCAGTTCACTGCATTAATTAACTGGATGTGCTGTCCGTTTCATTTCGAGTTTTGAAGGGCTCTAATGAATATATAATCACCGAACAGCAATAGCAATAAGCAGTCACCACAAAGCGCCTCCAGCTAACACAGTTCCGACAGCAATATAGTGTGAAACATTTGCCATTGTGTTCTGTAAAACGTGAAAACATAAATGGTCTTCAAAATTTAACACAGCCTCGTACGTTTTAGAATTGTTTTTTTTTCCCCGTTGCACTTCTCTCCTCGTTACGCTGCTTCTCATTCGGAATCAAGAATGTCACCGTCGCATGCAAAGTAATGTGTCAGCCCCCTGTTCGCCCCCCCCCCACCTCCCCGCCCCATCTCTCTGACATGAGACCCTTTGTCCAAATGCATCTCAGAAATGCTTGTTCCTTCTAAAGTATGCTAATGGCTCGACGCATGCCGAAGGGCTCGTTGTGCCGTGGCATTTGATGGTCTACTTAAACAGCGCCTCGGTCACCTGTCACGCGCCACTTCTGCCGGCTCTCGTGACACGGCCACGTCAGCAGAAGCTGGCATGTTACCAAAAAAGAAGTTCAATATACATACACGCACAGCAACCCGAGTCGCCCGTTGTCCGTTATTGCTGGCGCTTGAGTCAAATGGGTTTTTTCTTCTTCTTCTTCTTCTTCAGAGAGGCTAACTGACGTTCTTTGTGAGAGCATCAGATTGCAAAAGAGTAGACCGTAAGTGCATTTCTATAACACTACGTGCGTGTCTCACAATTTATAGGCGACATTTGCATATATGTAGTCGGGGTGGTTTAGTGCTGTATTTGTATGTATGTTGAACTTCTTTCGCACCGTACGTAGCCAACCGTGCTAATCTGAAAGGCGAAACTGCAAATTCCCTTCTTACAAGTAGAGTTCTATTAAAAATAATGTGGTGAATGGGAGATGGTTGAGTTATTTAAATTAGTTAATTAAGGATCATATCCGTGAAACAAAATCAATTCCAGGAATGTTAGTAATTTGAGTCACTGGAGAGATGGCTGCACAATGGCATTAATTAGGTGTGACTAAAATATTGTTTTACATTCGTCGACTTTGTGCTGTCTCGCCAGCATTACTTTTTTAACCTGCGCAGAAGCCTCGCCAAATATAACCATTACCATAATAAAGCATCAATTACATGTTTTAATCAAATTTGTTAATCATTACAGTGACATATTTTCTCTTCTCAAAGAAAAATATGGACCTGCCACGTTTGAAAAATGAGCAGAGTGATCTGTCGATATTTGTGTGTTTGCTGATGCCGTAATGAAATTGGAGGTGCCATTCCACTGGGATTAGTGACGTTTGACTAATGATGATCGCCTATATGATGCCATTAGACAAAGGGTATGCATCACAGTGTAATTTAGTCTGTCAACTGTAATGCCACATGCTCTTCTGTTACATCCAAATTAATGTACGGTTAATGTTTCGCAAAATAGATGCGATTTTCATGTGCAGTTAACATTGTAAGCAAGCAACAAAATGCGGAATCCTATGCGAGGGACAAATCACGTAATTTAATACTAACGATATGTCCATGATTAAATCTCTGTAACACAATTGATAGTGAATATACAATGAATAACACATAATACTATGTGGTATTCTATACACGTGTGTTTGAAATATTCGGTCAGCGAGAGTTAGCATTCGTGTAGCCTCACTGAAATACACCTGTAGGTTAAATGTATGACCCGATGAAGGCACGTCTGTTTGGAGAAAATTGATTTCCTGAAAAATGTGCGGACGAAAGTGTGCATCTCAACGCACAGGGCCACAATCACACTACTTTATATCCAGGCAGGGGAGGATGTCATCGCCACCACTAAATTCAAGGTGTGCCACGTAGTTAAATAAAATAGCATGTAGTGTTTTAAAATAGGATACATATTGAATTTACACAACCGGTAAAGTAATGCATCAGTATCCAATGAATCACATAATAGCAATACGAAGCGTGGTGTGCATGTTTTTATTCATTTTTTTACATCGACTGTCATCAATGCTCACCACGTACAAATAAAACCTCTCCGGTGCGAATAGAAGCACTTTTAGTGTTTAGTTTGATGTCCTTCCCGCGACCTTTGATCAGCAATGATAGGCTATGTACGGTGCAAAAGAAGTTCAAAATACATACAAGTGGATGAGTTCAGTGATTTTGGAAAGCTGAAATTAATAGTAAAACGTTACATACCAATGCGCCTAAGGAAGAAAGTGTGTGATCAGTGCGCACTACTTGCCGTGGCCTAATGGGTCAGAAGCATTTACGAAAAGTATTCTAACAGAAACCAAACAGTGTGCAGAGACGCACGGAGAGAAGTGCAAACTTTGAAGTGCATTGAGAGACGGAAAAAAGAACACATGCCTTCGGGAAGACACACATGTTAATTACTGTACTTCATGTAAACTATTTATAAAGGGAAGTGGACTTGGACATATCAACAACGAAGGGCTAATGGTCAATGATGAAGAATATTAACGGAGTGACTACCGAGGAAAGGAAACATCCAAGTAGACGGAGCGATGAAAGCAGTTGGTGCAGGTACCAGGTGCTTTACCAACATCGCAGGATCATGGGGGTTGAGTGGCGGTGGCTTGAGGTGCCCTTCATCCAGCAGTCGTTCGACCATCGCTGACGGCGGCTGAAAATCTTTCACGGAAAGTGCGATAAGATTATTTTTCAAAGTGCAATTTTCTTATAGCAGTAACACCGGCAATACTTATTTAGCAGCAGGTAGCCGTAGACAGGAAATGATGTCAGATAAATTATGCCGCATTCTCTTTTTTTTTGGGAGAGAGAGAGAGAAAAAAATCCATTATCCAGAGCGCCACGTGCTCACAGCGGGACATTAAATCGGAACGGAAATCCCGATCATTTGGATGCAAATTGGTCGTTATCCTGCGAGGGTGTTTCTGTTTCAAATTAACTGTTCAGCCTGGGGCGTGAGAGACACAGGTTGTTGCCTGCCCGCCCCCCCCCCCCCCGACTGGAAAACATCGTCACACGGACCCCCACTCGACCGTCAAATTGGCTCCGCACCCCCGGTAAATTGTTGATTGATCAAATATGGCATGAAATTGCCTTCCCCTCCCCTCCCCCCACACAGTCGTATATCACGCAGGTGTTAGATGATGATAGTGTTGGCGAATGTGACAATGATGATGATGATAATCATGTTGAGCATTTGAGAGTTTAAATGTCATGCCATGCAGAATGCGCGCACAGCATGGTAATCGTAGTCAAGAATGCAATGTTATTTGCATCACATTTCTTCCCCCTTATTCACGTAAATGTCACATATTAAATGTGTGTACAATGAAACCGATTCTACGGGGTGGATTAAGTAAAGAGAAGTACATGTCTTTTGTTTCGGGGGGGGGGGGGGTGCAATAAAATAAATATATATGTTAAGAGAGTCAAACTCACAAAATCATAAGTGCAATCGCATTACATGTATATATGTTGAACTTCTTTTACACCATACGCGGCCAACCGTGCTACTGCCTGACGTAAAAAGGCATTCTGCATTCATACAAAATAGCAATGCGATAAATTTAATCATCGGATCGATATATTTCAGATTCGTATTTATTGGCAAAAATAATAAAATTTTGGCTAATATGTGCATGTAAATGAGACAATTTGTTCAATATGCTATACATACTAATTGTTCATCTGTCATTTTGCCTGTGGACATAGTGAGATGATAAATGCTCTCTCTGTACATATACATATTATGTGTGAGCCACACATTCCATGGACATTGTCTCTTGGAAAATGTGCTTTGTCGGGAAATTAATTGAGACACCCACACAAGCAAGGGTCCGTCTTCATGTTACAGATTCAGGTGTTTTATTGCCATTTTTGAACTAGAAAATCGATGAATATTCATGGCTGCCACTCGTCTTGGTTCACTCATAACCGTCCTCTCTTTTGTATGCGCGTAATTACGTGCGTGGTGGACTTATTTCGCACCGTACGAGGTAGCTGCTGTCCTGAGGTGTTCCGACGACATTAACGGTTCCAGTATGCGTCAGTTACTGGCTTCAATAATACACCACTCAAGACAACGCATGCACATGCAGTCCTCTACATTTTCCAGGTATTTTATGATTCTCCTTCCCGTGATATGTCCCCGGTTTTCTTTTTTCACCTCACGAAAGGCAACCCAATTGACATTGCATATAAGGTGAGTTCATCTTGTGCCTGATGCACTTTCGTCATCTTGAGTCGAGCCGCTATGGTATCTTGAATTTCAAAGCTTTGCTTATCTTTGCTTTACCTTGTTAAAAGAACATAGGACTATCCAGCTTCAGCGAACAAGTAGAATATGACAATGAAACAAGTTTGCACCTGTTCACATCAAATTTCCCCTCACTTTGAGAAACAAATCTACACGTTTTGACCTCAAGCTAAAAATTGTCAAATTCCCAATCCAATACAGTACAACGTTTCAGTTTATGTGTGAGTGATGTCACCTCGTGGTTGGTGAGCCCACAAAATCTGTTCTTTGTTCATCTCAGAGGAGTTGTTCAGATCTCTTCTCAGAGAGCCCCGCGTATTCCCAAATCCATACAAGCACAATACATTGTTTCACGTTTCACAGCTCATGCTGCTGTTATATAAGTACTCAAGTTTCCGAACTCTGTACTATACTCTTTGTTTTTTTCGGTAAAGTCACGTAGGTCAAATTTTTTTTTATCACGACGTTTCGAAGGCAACACAAGCCTCCATCTACAGGTGGCACCGTCACAGCATTGATTTTTGCTGTGACGGTGATTTTTGCTGTGACGGTGATTTTTGCTATGACGGTGCCACCTGAAGACGGAGGCTTGTGTGGCCTTCGAAACGTCGTGATTTAAAAAAATTTTACCTACGTGACTTTTCCGAAAAAACTAAAGAATATGGATCCTTGCAGTCACGAAAGCTTAAAATCTAGAATCAACTCTGTACTGTTTGAAATCCTCTTGCCCAGAAGTCTGGAAACACAGTCAAATTTTAACGCGTATTTTGTATGTACGTTGAACTTCTTTCGCACCGTATGAAGCCAATCGTGCTCAGTGTTGCAAACGGGGCACCGTATTCCTTGGTTAATGATGCGGATCAGAGTTGCAAAAATAATATTTAGTTCCGTGGCACTTTTAACGTGGGATTGTTTGCGCGATGTTGTGAAGACGTACATTCTTTTTGTAAACTGTGCATGCTCAACCCTCCAGTCTGTAGACAATATCCCATCATCACGTGCGCCCACTGCGAAAGAAGATGTCACGACATTCAATGGCAAACATCAACACTTGCAAAGCAAATGGCAAGGGCTATATGATAATACAAACATTAATTACTTGCAGGGGTTATGGTGGTGGGGTTTGGCAATATCGGCACGAGAGACACTGGAAGACGTGGAGCGATGGTTGGTGCTCACACTGTGAACGTGCACGCTCACAAGGAAATGTCAACACTTGCTTTAAGAGCTGTCAGCAGTTCCGCTGGTTTTTTTTTCCATTCTGCAGAGAGAGAAAAAAAGGCACGTAACATTGAACATGTAATATCTGCAGTCCTGTGTATAAGGGGCCGTCCATAAATGACGTCACGCACCTGGGGGGGGGG
>CM025619.2:10062016-10092205 GCA_014621495.2 Entosphenus tridentatus | reverse complement strand
TGACGAGGGGGGGGGGGGTTGAGAAATGTGACGTCACATCAAAATGCGCAACTTCAAATATAAACAACACGTTCTACTTAATTAAACAGAATTGTGATCATCAATTCTGTGCGAGTAAGTATTTGCCAAGCTGAATAAAAAATCATCTGTCATCACACACATTTGGATTAAGCAATGAAGACAGCAGTGGTGTTCAGAATGTGAGATTTAAGGCAAAATCTCTGCACATTTCTTACATGTCTTCAGCGTCAGACATGCTCTATCTATTGCTCGATGAAGGCCTTCCCTGGCCAACGCCGTTTGACACAGCAAAACCATCAATATTCTGCCGTATGTAGCTGATCTCATCCCTACATCTCGGTGGTGGACGCTGTTGTTGTTGTGAAATGGAGGCACTCAACTAGCACACTAATGCAAGCGGAATAGGCATCCACGCACTGTCACCGCTCCCCACGTAAGTTATGCCTCGAAATCTTAGTTGACATAATTTCTAATACGTGTACATTTTTTGTAATCGTTGGCCCTGCTATAACCCGCGCATTACCATTTTGGGCCGTTCTCTCTTTTTCTCAAGTTATTTCAGCTTGCATATTTTAATAAACATATTAACTCTTGTCCATTACACCTGCTATATTGCTGTTTGCCACTTGACATTTTCAATTTCCGTAGGCATGTGCTCAGCAACCGTGATTTAAAAAAATACAAATGCCGAAAATTATGCTCAGAATGATGGCATTTGTTGTGCGGAATGTGAATCGAATGTAATTTCACCAGAGACGAGGGGAATGATATGAAAAACAGCGATAATATTTGGGTCCAAATTCGCATCGTATAGTCGGTTGAAGAATGTTATCATTTAGCAAAACAATCCATGCATCTCTGTAAGCAAACCATTTCTTTACAATGAAGAGGAGAGACAATTGGAAAATCACGTGGGTCAGAAGGTGCAAGTGATGCAAGTGGAAGGAAAGGGATCAAGAGGAAGGCAGAAGAAGAGGCGGGGGGCGATGTGGTGCGATCGGACACGGTGGGCCCGAGGAGCGGAAAGAAAAATGGCGCACGGCAGGGCAGCGTGGAGAAGGTTGGCAAGGACAACAGAACACCCCACAGCTGCCACTGCTATTCAGTGGCCTAAGATAAAATAAAATGTTTCGCTCCAGATAATCGCTGCAAAGTATGACCTGTGTTTTGATTTAGTGTGCTGATCTTAAAGGTGCATTGAACAATTTGATACTCCGACTGATGCTCCTGCTGTTGTGGAGTGACTCATGCAGCCAGCTATGGCTGCAGGGTCTGGTGGTACATGTTGTTTCTGTCGTTTATTGTGAAAATTCGGTCACAGTTCCTATGATCACTGTTATATTGCTTTCATGGCTTTATTTTGGTGATTTCGAAAAGTTGTTTGGTTTGGCCATGTTTGTTTGTTGTAGTACGGAGACTGATGGCCTTAATCTAAGTTGTCTTGTGGTTGTTGTTTGACTTGCATCCCACTGGGATTTTTGCACACAGCGTTGGTGTACCGTGCTTTTTTCTTGAATTTTTGCTCTTTTTTTCCTGGATTTTCAGTTTGCACATAGTCACATAGTCACTTTAAGATGTTTTCTTGTACATGTTTGTATTTTTTGTTTGTTGCGGTTGCACCCGATTCAAGAGCCGAATGGCTCACAGGACTATACCAAATAAATGAAACTGAACTTAAGCGAGTGGGAGAGCAGCGTGGAAGAAGAAAAATAAAGAAGAAAAGGAAGTTCCAGATCTCACACTTGCAGAAGTGATCGCCTTCCTATAAGAAGATGTCCCTGCTTGGCAGGCATATCCCCTTGCTAAGTACATGCTCCTTAGAGGGGCATAATGTAGATTAAGTGGTTGCTCCCAACATCAGCGGTTGCATTTCTATTGACAAGAAAGACGTGAGAATAATGCCCATTGCTCAGAATGGGCAGTAAATCATGATTAACATTGCTACATTGTTTGACATCGGTTCAATAACTTATAAGCACTGTCTCAGCCAAGAAGCAAGTACAAGCTGCAGGGTGCAACACGCTGACTTATAGCCCAACAGTTCAGTGTTAAATCAATGTTTTAAAAGGTCCTGAGTTTGGCATAGTGCTTTGTTATTTTAACTTTAAAGTGCACTGCTCATATATATTATTTTATTTCTAGAAGACAACTTGCTGGACAGTGTACAGCAGCTTGGTCTGTCAAACTTACTAAACTAAATGTTAAAATCGTGAACGTAATGGCTATCATTTATTGACAGTACGTTTAAATGGGACTGATAAAGCAAAGATGGTCGTTCCCAAAGCAGTGAATTGCATTATTGCCTCGGCAGAGGTGATATTTTGTCAAAATGAAAACAGAATTCACAAGTCAAATTATTTTCATTGCAAAAGAAATAGCCACTGTCCCATTCTGGAAGATGGAAACATATACATTAATATACTGCTTTGATTTCGAGGATTGTGCTGTGATTTCCAATGTCTTTTTGGGTGGCTTGTAATGCATGTTGTTTGGTACGATGTGTGACATTTTTCTCCAGATGCTTGGAGATTTTTTTTTAGGAAATGAACTCAGTTCCTGAAATACAACCGTTCTCTCAAAACAAAATGATGGGTTTCAAACAACAAAATCCAAATGGGTAAAAAGCACGCAGCCTTGGTGTATAATGCAGAAAACCAACAGCATTTCCTGAAGAAGTACATTGTGGTCCTATTGCCTTAGATCACCGTCATTGGGACTCATCAGTATAGTATCGTCACCAATGCTCACTGCTGCAAAGTCTACCTTGGAAAACGATAAAACACGGTGACCAACACGTCAGGACACAGGGCTATTTCATTTATTTTAACACTGTCATTAACACAATTAATTGCTTTTTTTACGCATATTTGTTCTCTATTAACATTATTCGTATCTATTTTTTCAGATGACAGTCACAAAAGTCGGCCAAGAACCCTGAATTAATTGAGAGAAAAAAACGTAATTCATAAATGTTCAAAGATTATACCTGTAATCGTAACAAAAAGTCCTGAATTAATTTCAAAAGATAATTCACACATGCATTAATGTGAATGGAAGTCCGTTTGAACATTTGGTTCGTTATGCATAGATGTTGAACTTCTTTCGCACCGTACATAGCCAACCGTGATAATCGAAGGTCCCCCACTTCCACACTATGGGCCAATGATAAAGCTTGATGTTTCCACAAACGCTGCCGATGCACCTTCTTGGTTTTTTCGGTAAATTCACGTAGAAGGGAAGTAATAAAATAATAAAAATAATAAAAATAATAAAACATGCACAATCAGGCGTTGGGGCTTTCAGCCCATTGGGCCACACAACTTCCGGTCGGTGGATATCATTTAGAGAGACAATTAATAACTTTCCTCTCGGAGGCTGCATTAAGTCCCGCTTTATTTTCCACCCTATTGGGCAAACACTAATGCACCGAAGCAGGCACTTATCCCACTTTAAATTAAGTAGTTGCATCAGTTAATGTGAAACTAATGATACCTGGAGGCTATTTCCATTGTTGTGCCCCCAATCGTACGTTCTGAGCTCGGGTCACTTGCTTTCTCGGTGTCCGCCACAAATTGTAGCTTAATCCTCTGGCACGTTTTTGTTAAGAGAAGCAACCCAGCTGATGGATTGCGAATGACAACGCAACACTATTTCACGCTCGTGCTGCTGCTGCTACGTAGCCCTGCGATGTGTTTCCAGGTTGTACGGCGTGTTGTTTGGGTGTGATGTCCGACGCTTCCCTGCGCGTGTTGAGAGCTTCCCTTCCAGGAACTGAATGTTGAACTTCTTTCGCGCCGTACGTAGCCAACCGCGCTAATCGGAGGTGCGAGGTGAGGACAAGAAACTAAACATAAAAAGCAGCTGGAAAGAAATTCGTACTCAATCTAGATTTGGACGTCCATCGCTCCAGTGGCTTCTTGATATCGCACGGAAAAGCGTTCCAGACGGCCTGCGGAAGCGCATTTTTAAAGCGTTCGATGCAGTGACCGTTTTTGTTCGATGGCTCGTCAAAAACCGCTGCGAGGATGACCGAAGTGAGTGTGATGGTTTTAGAACTGGAGTGGCACAGTGAGCACAGTAGGCTTCCACATGCCACGTGCAGTGGTGAGTGTCGAAGCTAAAGTTGTAGCTTAAAGGTGAATGTTAATATTTCAAGCAACACTGCATTACAGAGCTGGTTTTGAAATAAACATGTTTGTATGTGGATCATGCACATACTTTCTGGGAGAAAGGCAAACAAAATGGCTTGCATTTTAAGTTGTATTTGAATGTGTGCCCTTTAAAGGCACTGCTATTCAATAGGATATAAATAAGTTGTGTAACCTTTCTGTAAAATTAGATACTTCTTCTCATAAAAAAGAATTACTTTACTTTCGAATGGACTAAGGTCATAGGGTGTGGATCATCAGCATTTAAGCTCCCTGTGGGCTTTTGTAATAGGAAATATAAGTTAATTATTAGTAGGAAAATTATTCTCCAGGGATTTGAATGCAATTGAGGTGTGCTTTACGTGTCCAAACCAATATCATACTGGACACACTGATAGTTAACATGATATTTAAAACGTGTGAATTTGGTTCATGTTTCACAAAAGATACGGGACTATTTTAACACCCAAGCGCTTATTAAATGGCCAAATAATGTTTTCGGCAACTTTCGAAGTAAGCCTGACACAGTGATCCTTTGAACTGAGGTTTGATGCGTGGCATAGTGGTGAGCACACTTCCCTGTGAGTCCAGCAAACCGAGTTTGATTCCATCCACAGTTAACATCACCGGGGAGTGATATCTGGGTTGTTCCTGCCCTCCGCTTTGTCGCGTCCTTCACACACCCGCAGTCACTGGGATGGTGAAGTATGGTCAAACAACCCCTATGAACAATGCCATCAGCTGTTATTCATCCAACAGCGGATTCATACATTTGTGAAATTATTTCCTTTCAGTTATCAACCACTAAAAAAATGAAACATGCTTCAAATCGCTTTCAACTATTGTCATTGTAGTGCGTACTTAATATGGCGCTGCACTCTGATGTTGTAGGAGAAAACATTGATTAAAATGTCTATTTAATTAAGTAGAACGTGTTGTCCACATTTATTTAAAGTTGCGCATTTTGATGTGACGTCACATTTCTCAACCCCCCCCCCCCTCTAGGTGCGTGACGTAATTTATGGACGGCCCCTAAGACAAAGAACATTGTAACGTAGTTGTGTTCTTGTGGTGAGTGGGAGTGCGGTTGTTAGCAGCGCTATGGCCAATACCCGTGACGAGTATGTGAATTGGTCCTGGGCCTTCCCTATGTTGACTCAGTCGAACTGGATAATTTGTGTGTAAACATCGCCAATGGGGAGTCAACGAAGGCCGGGCCTCGTGCTAGCCACCCACCCCCTCGTGCGCCATTCTGGCCTTCGTAGGTGCTCGCTAACAGCATTTGCCCCGACATTATTTTAAGGCGATAAGGATGTTCTATTTTTTCAGAACTACTTTTTGTCCATACTGAAGCACTAAATAGATTCCTTAATAACACATCTGTTTGTTATGACTTGGGAGTTTTGTGAGTATTCCCTCTAAAATAAAAGAAATAAAATTATCTATAAAATCATCCACGTGGGCAAAAACTGGTTATGAATTCACTAAAGCTCCACGCATGAAAGCGCCTTTCTTTTATCCATACCGCTGGACAATGAAGATGGTGCCAATAGCATTCGAGTGTGCCCCCAAATACCCCTCACGTATATATTTTTTGTGGCACTGATTAAAAAAGAATGTATTCCATCTCGGCAGTGAACAGTTAAATAGCAAATAGTAATGGAATTGACTAAATAAAAGAGCCTGCATATGTTCACTTACGCAACAGTTTTTGAAAGATAAAAAGGATAAATAAATTAAAATAAATGACACATTGTCATTGCATTTATAAAGGATGAGATCATTTTACGGGACGGGTGTTCGCAACTTTTGTTGTTGTTATGCATTGTATTACACGTCAATCTGCTTATAAACGTGGCAACATTACACTTTAATAATTCAGTAGCCAACACGCAACAGGCAACAACTCGTCATTCATTCTACCCATTATTGCGCATTTATTGCTTGTAGGACTAGTGGATTCAACCAAGCTGAAATGTAAAACGATACAAAAAATAAACACGAAAACAAGAAGAAAGTTTCGATTTAAAGCTTTCGTGACTGCAGGGATTCATCTTCTTGGTTCTTTCGGTAAAGTAACGTAGAAGCGTCAGACGCTGTCTTCCCGACAGACCTGTTCTTCACCTGAGGACGGCTGCTTACGTTGCGGCCGAAACGTGAGAATTATTTTATTATGTTTTATTTTTATTATTTTATTATTTCCCTTCTACGTGACTTTACCGAAAGAACCAAAAAGAAGAAGAAAAGTGTAACTTTCCCTGGCGGTGCCTTTTGAAAGGTAATGCAATGCTCGTGTTGCTCGCACCGCTGATAACCTTTCAAGTCGCGCCTCGCAAATGAACTTCAAAGCAAAATGCAGCAGCATGGCGGCAGCAATCTTTAAATTCTCTTCACACCCGTTCCACATTTGTTTCGGTGTAAATGACCGGTCTCATTCGCATGTAATGGCAGCAACGGTGCGCTTTGCATGTGGCAAGAGAGCAAGAGGTGACTGTCAAGGGATTGTGGGACATGTTAACGTTATGAGGTTGTGTTAATGAAACACCGCCACCAAGTCTTTTTACGCTCTTGGCTCGAGTGCCTCATTTATGCTCGTACACACACTTTGAACGTGCGTGATCATTAAGCCTAAAACGCACGAGATATACCTGCTATCATCAAAAGGGCCAGTATGTGATCGCGGTCCGTTTAAATAAAGGGCAAATGCTTCAAACATTGCATACATGGCCATTGTCATCAGAAACCGTTATTAAATTGTGCGTGAAATTTCACTTTATTTTCTATCATACACGATTGGTAATAATATGTGTACACATCTCAGTTTTTTATATTTAAAATTATAGTCTCTTGAAAAATTACCAATTGCTCGCTGGTTCGACATTTCCGACATGACAACTGAAACTTAAATTTACGCGATCTAACCCCCGAAAAAAACATTATTATGGGTAATATTTCTAGATTTGAAGCTTTCGTGACTGCAAGGATTAATATTCTTAGGTTTTTTCGGTAAAGTCTCATCAACAAAGGCTCATTCCTAACAGCGTGCTTCAGCCGCACCGAACCTCACAATAATAATATCCAGGTGCCAAGCCTTGGCTCCTCCTACCCTCAACCAGTATATATACAAGGACTGTTTTCTTGGAATGTCTCTTACTTGATGCAGCAATCTTGCTGTGACGGTTCCACCTGAAGACGGAAGCTTGTGTTGCCTCCGAAACGTCGTGATTTTTATTAAATTTTTATGTAACTTTTATTATTTGTAATAAAAAAAATTTACCTACGTGACTTTACCGAAAAAACCTAAGAATATGAATTATGGGTAATATTGGTCGTGGAAGCCTACGTGGTAAACAACTGAAACGATTGCTTGATTTTCTTTACATCCCCAAAACTCTGTCGACCCAGCCAATATGAAGCTCCCTCTTCGTGGAAACCCTTCCAGTGGCATGAGCGATAACATTGCAAGGCAACGCTTTTACCTTATCAGCCACGTCGTTTGTTGTTACATTTATAACCCAATGTGATTTGCCACACCTCCAATTTGCACGGTTGGCAATGTACGGTGTGAAAGAAGTTCAACATACACACACTAAATGTATGCACTGATGTGTATTTTTTTTCATTTGGGTGCATCAAGTTAACTATATTTATGCTATTTTACTATGCCCAATTGCACTGCCAAATGAAACAAATAAGCTTTCTGTTATGCACTTATACTTGGAATTTACCAGAATTGCTGTTATATTATTTTATATATATATATATATATCAATATTGAGAATACCAACAATAATAGTTTACTTGGTATATAGTTTTAGTATTCTTCATGGTAAACTTTAGTATTGACCAAAGTAATGACTTGAACTAACGTACTGTACACATTTCATCACACTGCTATGCAGATTAAACCTAAATATATCTTCATAGTTTAATTGCACGGACCAAAGTGTAGGGATGCAGTCAATTTTAAGTAGTTTTTTTAAATATTTAAATTGGCCCTCCAAGACACATCCCACCAGACACAACCTTTAAGCTAGAAGCTCATGAAAGTGAGGTTTCAATCACATTGGCATTCAAGAGTGGTACCCATTTATTGTATCATGCAAAATGCCTTGTCGTTCTTCTAAGTTATGTTTTATAATTTGTATTTATTTCAGATTCAAGTACAGCTTCAAAGACACGATCATTGAATGTATGTGTGAGTCCTTTCGAATCCGAAGTGCTGACCTCAAACGGTGCGTGGTGATAACACACTTAAACAATTAAACACTCATGTTTTCACAGTCCCTGGATAAAAATTTTTTAACAGTCATTTAACAAATATAATATTCACTTCTTCCTCTGCTACCACCACTGGACGGAGCTCGCTCCTGATAGCCGTCCATGTTCTTTATTCCCTGCGGCCCTCCAAGTCAAGGCTCAAAATCTATTTTCTCTTTTTTGCCGATCTATGGATGAATGTCTCTTTTCTAAAGCTGTAAAGGGTATATTTATCATTCGAATCCAAGAGGCCGCCGATTCATTCTCCCGGCATGGCAGTTGAAACAATGGGGCGAGTTTCTTAAATCTCCATCCTCTGTTCACCCAGCAGGATAAAGCATGTGGAATACCACCTTTCTCAAGACATCTGTCCAACATGCATGTATGTACGTTGAACATCTTTCCCACCATACGCAGCCAACCGTGTGAACCGGAGGTGCATGGAAGAGAAGGCGAAATGCCCTCTGGAAAACATGTGGGTGGAGGCTCTTCCTCCGGCAGAAGCGCGAACAAGCAATTGCAGGGTTGCTCCTTTACCTTTTGTATACGTGTCAAGTACAGCCCATTGTCATCTACTGCTGGATAAAGGCCTTCGCATGCGATTTCAGTCATGGGGGGGGGGGTTATTGGGCCATACTTCACCACGTTGGTCAGTGTGGATTGGCGAAGGGAGGGCCTAGGACCAGTTCAAAAATTGCTTGCCGCTGAAATTAGCCTGGAGCGGGAATCAAACTGGGGTCGCTGGGTAAAAACCGCACTGTGTTGGCTACTGCACCACCACTCCGCACCATATTGCATGTGCATGTACGAGTCCTCTACCCACGTGATGCATGTTCCGGTGTTTTGAACAGCGTCTTGAGATGCGGCGAGCAGATACCCTTTGAAACCAAAACTGTGTTTTTATTTCATGCCAATCCATTTAGTTAACCTGTGCCACTTGTTTTGTCTAACACGTGGCTATTGGCAGTGTAGTAACCGATAGTGGAATAGTAGCACCCAATATAGTTTCAAACGAATCATAAATCAAATGTCATTGATGATTTAAACAAAAACGTAATTACCAGAGCATATTTCAAGAGCACTTTATAATTGTATTAAAGGTATATAAGATGAAAAATTCACATTTCAAATTACTTTGAAATGTGCATTTTTCATCAATGTTAGGCATTTAGAGTAACCTTGTTTAGAATTGTAAAAAAAAAAATCTATACATATCCAGCATCTTTCTCGGTCAGTTCACTGCTGGATGAAGGGCCTTCCAAGCTGACACCGCCTCTCACGATCCTGCGCTGTAGCAATCTACTGAGTACCTGCACATGAGTCGATTTTATTACCCCCCCCCACCTCCTCCATGCTCTAATAGAAGTCCGCTCGGACGCATTCCATTCCTTGGCTACCACTCCGTCATTAGTCTTCCTGGATATCTGTGAAGAAAAGCTGTATAGCTCATCGGTTTCCTTCAGTATGAATACATATTCTCATTCCCAATCTTGACTATTAGCCATCATCCCTTCTAGCGATATCTCCTGCCCCAGCACACTTACTTTTCTTTACAGTTTGGATGATCGCATCAACATGCGTATCTCCTCTCATCCACGTGTTCCCTCTTCTGTCTCTCAGCGTCAATCGCCAAGTGTGCCTCTCAATGGGGCATTTTTGTTGTTGTCAATGACCATCTTTCTGAACCATACCTAACGGCGCATACGCACCAATACAGATATGAAAAAAACATACGCACGAATTAAACGTACTTAAATACTCGATTTTAATGTAACAGGTGATACTATTCCACGATTGGTGCTTTGGTACTCAAAGGGGGCTCTGCCTATAACTGCAGGGCGAATTGCAATGTGCAGCACTCGACTCCATTGCTTCAAGTGGGTGCAAGTGGCGCGACTTGTCCCATGAACAAATTCCGAGGATTTGGCCTTGGGCATTGCAGGTTCATTGCAACATCAGGCAATGAAACTTGACTGAGATGAGACGAGAATTTAACCTGTCCCATAAGAAGCTCTTTAACTTGCAGATATAACAAAGCTCCCTCTGTTAGCCTCCAATCAACTGCGACTGGCATTGCGATGCGAATTGTGGTTATTAAATGTTTTATTAAATTTATATATATTTTTTATATATATATACCTGTGGGACGATTGTTGGAATAAAAAAAAATCTTCACCGCTGGTTGTATTTGAAGAGAAAAAAATCATCTAAATTTGTTAAGCTGCAAACTAATGCTGGCTCCCGTGTGTGTCTGTAAATGTGTTTATGTGTGCAGTGGTTAGCGCGCTGCGCTATGAACCCGGCGACCCGGGTTCAATTTCCGCTCACGGCAAACACCAGTGACGATTATCTGAACCGGTCCTGGGCCTCCCCCAGGTCGACTCAGCCTCGAAATGAGTACCTGGTGCGGTGTGTAAAAACATCGCCACTGGGGAGGCAAAGGCGGTCGGGCGTGGTGCTGGCCACCCACCCCACGTGTACCATTCCGGCCTTCATAGGTGCGCGCTAACAGCACTTGCCCCTACAGTCTGTCAAGGCTATACAGGGGATATTTGTCTTTGTGTGTGCTTAGTGTGGGGAGTGATAGTGCAGTGGGTAGCGCACCGCACGACAAATCTAACCGGTCCAGGCCATCTCCTAGGTCGACTCAGCCTTAAAAAAGTACCGAGTGCAGTGTATGTATGGACAGTCCTCGACTTACGAATGGGTTACGTTCCTGAGATCCGTTCGTAAGTTCATATGTTCGTATCTTGGAACGCAACATTTTATTATACATATGATCAGTATTATAATGTGTTCTGGCTCAAAAAAGAAAGGGAAACATTGTTAAACTCATAAATTGGAATCAATATTGTACATTTGCATGTAATACTGTAAAAAATACTCTACAGTAAATATAACCTAAAATAAACGAAGACGAAAAGAAAATATCGATTTTATTTTCCACCTACCTTGAGTCCTGATGCTGCCTTGCTTGTCGGAAGGGGCGTTTCCAGGATGCTGGGACTCGCGAAGCATCGCTCCGCCGAACAAAATAGTTCCACGGTTCGGTCCGTAAGTGCGACCAAATGCTCGCAAGTCGCGGTTCAAATGAATGACATCTTATGGCGGTTTGTTCGTAAGTGCAGTAGCTTGTCTGTCAGACGTTCGTATCTCGGGTACTGCCTGTACATCAGCACTGGGGAAACAAAGGTGACCGGGCGTGGTGCTGGTCACCCACCCTCTCGAGGGGTGAGTTGGCCTTAATAGGTGCTCGCGAAAAGCAGATACCCCAACAGTCTATTACGGCTATAGGGGGGATCTTTGTCTTTGTCTGGTGTAGGACGCGCGACCTCCACCTGCACCTGCCACTTATTATACCATCCACGACAAAAAAATAAAAACCTCACCCAGAACTTCGTCACAACCCAACTAAACTGTTGCAATTCTCTCCTCTATGGTCTCTCCAAATGCCTCGCCTGCATACTCCAGAATTCCAATGCCGCTGTTCTCGTTTATCACACAGATAAACGAGATCACGTGACCCCAATACTGTTCTTAAATTCCCTCCACTGACTTCCGAAAATGTCCTGAATCAACAACAAGATCGCCCTCACCATCTTCAAGATCCTCCGTGGACTCACCCCCACATATCTCTCCTCTTTCATCTCACTATACTGTCTCCCCCACACTCCAGCAACCAAGGTCTTCAATCAAAGTCTCCATTTAACCTCATAGCTACCCTGCTGTCTAGAACTCTCTCCCTCTGGTCATCTGCACTGCTGAGTTATTTCACTGTTTAAGTCCGTACAGAACACGCTCTTGCTTCCCTCTCTGTCTGTGACTGTTGCTGCTATTTTAAGTGCCTTCATGTGCACCATTAGCAAGCTTTCATCTCCTTTCCCACTCTGCCCTGCTGCTGCTACCGCGTACAAAGGAATTCCTTCTCTCTTATTAATCGAATTTCGATGAAACTGCGTTGGCAGTGGTACACGAGCACAAGTAACAATACACTCCACAGGTATGTCACAACGCCGCCTTGAAAGGATAAACAATAGAGTCGGCGACGTTTTGGGAAATGTACAACTTTCATGGCAGATAAAAGAGAGGTCAACGAGCTAGAGAGGATACGAGTGAGACTGCAATTTACACCATGGAGCCTGATAATTATTAAAGTTGAGAAAGGTTTTCTGTTCAACGGTGTTTAAATTTGCCATACGAATAGTTAGCCATTAGAAGCTATTAACAGACGAATCCTCCGATCATTAAATATGCATGAAGCAATTCATATTGAATGTACAATTATAGAATGTTGCTGGCACATTGCATTATGGGTAACCCTTATTATTTTACCAACGCCCTCGATATGCATGACCCCAAATTATTGCACCATCTTGACAAGCAGTTGCATTGAGATGTGTTATGCATCAAACTGTATTGCATATTAATACCTATGGGTCTCATGCGGCTATAGATACTAAAGTAAAATTCGTATCAGATATTGCAAACTCGATGAGACTGAAAGTCTGTTATGAATACGATACAACCAACGTTCTTTTAAGTATCTATCCATGACATTATCTCAAGACTTGTTCCATGGTTGTTACTGGCCAGGAGTTAAATAAATAGACGTAAAATATTTTATGCATGCGCCAATGTATTTTGTTCCCGTACAAATGTTTACAGGATAGGATGCCAATTATTTAGCATATAATCCCACTTTACAATTATTCAAGAAGGCAGTTGGGAATGAGTATGTTATTTATAACGAGCAGTAAGAAATTCATATTTTCATGAGCTGTGTGTGGACAAAGTTTTAGCTTTGACAATATATTTCCAGTGAAGTTGCTCTTCTGTTCATTACAAATTCCCTTCAATAGCAGGCGGTTGTTGATTTGACAAAAGTCCTATATCTTTGAGCTCACAGCGTAGAACTTTTGAGCCTCGTGGTTTTGCTTTCACTTGATGTTTTATTTAGCACCTTTAATGCTCTTGAAAACTATTTAATTTGTCAGGCTCAATAAAACGCATTTTGAAAGTTTCAGTTTAAGCAGAATGCCATTTTTTACTCTCTCTTTTCCCTCGCGATGCGTGCGTTGTCAAAGAGCAACACGCTTTGCCTGAATGTGCTTTCAGCGTCAGCCCATTAATTTCACCCATTCGCTTACCAGGTAATGTCCCTGCTGTGATATCCGTCTTGTGACATGAATGTGGCAACTGAGCACAATCCCAGTGCTCATGCTTATTTGGATAAGAGTGAGATCATGAAAATTGTGTCCAGATTCCCAATAAAGTTGTTCTCATTTTCATTGACCTAGGAGAGCCCTCTGTTAACCCGTCCAGGATATGAACTTAGAGCCGATTGCAAGCCACACACCCTACCGATGCACTACCCTGACAGTCGTGACACGATAAAAGATAAAGGTACAACCCTGAAACTGCTCGCTCATGCCAATGCTAGCGGTAGGGCCTCCCCTAAATGGAGCTCAAGAGAGGCTCTCTAGAGGGTATTTGGCCTTCTCTTCCATGCTCCCCAAAGCTCTTGGAAGAGGTTGGAGTATCCACACTTTTCCCTAACAAATTTGACCTGCTGATCGATTGTGGTGTACCCATTTGTTCTTTTACGAAACTTTCCGCTTCATTTCAACTGCTGCACCGGAAGATTGAATCAATCTGGCGACCTCCAGATTGCAAGTGACGTGTGCTGACCATTACACCACGGCAGGATCCTTCGTGGCATTGCGAAGATTTGTTCACAAGACCATCAATTATTTTGACCGTTCGTTATTAAATGGTGCATCGATACCATTGTTGAAGGGGGAAAAAAGCATTGCATTGAATGAAGCCAAATTCAAAATCACAGCTTTGCCTTGCACTAGAATGACGGTGTACAGAAGCTGTGTAGGTTCTAGAGTCAGGAGGCAGCAATAAGAACACTTTCCCATGCTAAGGGCCTCTGTGCAAACCTGTCACAAAATCACGTAAGTCAAACTGCAAGCTGGCATTTTTTTTAGCACACACGGGATGCGATCCCATGCTATTAATACAACGCCTTCGTTGTGACCACACAGCAGTTAGCATTGGCTCTCCTCAAGAACTCTGCTGTGTGAGGGTGCATTTTGAAGGGTGCGATCACCGGCACGGGTCTGTGTCCAGGGCTATAGTTTTGCAGCCTTCCAATCGCAGCTAATTGCTTGAGGTGCTTCCAATCGTAGGCTCTGAGGCCACGTGCCAGGGGGCATGGCAGGGGGGAACAAATGCCACAGCACAGACACTTGGCAGACGGAGAACTTGAGGAGCCGGTCAAACACTCGGCTCCATCTGCCGCGCAGAGTGTGTGCCGCCACGCGGGTAAAACGAAGCCCAACGCACAAGGTACGGGGTACAGAGCAGAAGGCACCATTTGTAGCACTCCAGAAAGCAGCAATGTTGAATTTGAGCCGCCACTGACATCGGGGTCAGAGGGGATTTCTTTGTTCACACGCTGGCAGTAGACGTGCACAGTAAGCAGACTTGGAACGACGAGGTTAGCAGCCAACGACACTTTGGGGCAGAAAACAAGCGGCGTCGTTGGTTAACCACTGATTAGACCAGCGTTGGCACTCCGTTTAGCCTGAACTTAAAGAAAAAGCAAACCAAGAAGACACGTACAACAAGCACAAGCTGTACACGATTGTAATACATATTCAAGCACATACCTCCTAACTTTGTTTTGATACGATTCGAATCTAACAAATGCATTTCTTCAACACGTTAGTGTGTAAAATGCACATTCGCTTCTCTGCATGAGTAGAGTAGATTTGTCGTGAATTTTATCAAATCCCATACTGCAAACAGCAATTACACAGGAATATTAAAGCAAAGTGTTGCCTTCTGTGTTTTTATATATTACTAGCTTGTTATCTCGTCCTAGGACGGAAGCTGTAATATTTACGAAAAAATTGAGCAGAGTATAATTGCATATTGTGTAAATTTAATGGCAGTGAATCTTGCACAAAAGTACGTCATAAAACACTTCACTGCATTTCACTGCAGCACTGTATTAATGGCAGTGAATCTGGCACGAAAATACGTCATCAAACACTTCACTGCATTTCACTGTAGCACTGTATTAATGTCAGTGATTATTGCACGTAACTAAGTCATAAAAACTTCACTTCATGTCACTGTAGCACTGTATATAACGGACCTTCAATCTGTTCAAATTCACTACTCTGATACTTTATTCTTTTCTGCGTTCGGTCGCTGGGGTTGAAATAAATTGGAAATCGATACAATATCTGGAAAATCACCGAGAAATGTCTATTTTACTATAATGTAGAAGCATAAATTAGACTTACCTTTTGTCTCAAGTGCTGAAGAAATAAAGACACCAAATTCACTTTGTTGCTGCGTAGAATTATTTATTAGATTCACTTTCAATAAAGAAACGTGAAACTTAAAGCGAATTTGCAAAAAGAATATTTCCACTCGACCTTCTGCGTGAGTGTAAAAAGCCACCCGCTCATGAATATGAATCACGGGGGGGTGCGGCATGTAGAGTGACGTCACACGCTCATGCATATTAATGACGGGGGGCGGGTGCTGCATGTGTAGTGACGTCACGCGCGTTACGCACAAACAGACATTCTTGGCTCATTATCGTAGTAATGCCTCGTTAAAAATCCTTTACAAGATTCAGCAGATCTGAGCATTGCATGGATAATGACTAACAAACCATTTTTCGTTGCCGTATTTAGATGTTCTTTGCTTAATGACATATTCAAGCCTAGGGTAAAGAGAAAATTTCACAATATATGGGATATGAAGTCAATAATGGTGACCCATTAACTGCACACCTACCGACATGTACTTAGACCGTCGTGCATCTGAAACATAGCTGCAGTCACGTGTTAGTGGTGTGGAGCGTGCACCAAGCAAACTGTTGTGATGATCTGAAATTCCGTAATTACACTTGCACGTAGGGCACATGCCTCATTCGCACAACGCCTGAAATTAAGACTCTATGCAGCCAGGGAAGACGAAGGCCCACTGTCTTCACTTGACAGTAAATGTGTGTGTGTGTATGTGTCAAATGTGGGGGAGCGGTGGCGCAGCAGTTAGCATGTTGTACTACGAACCCGGGTACCCGAGTTCAATTCCCACTTATGGCCAACACCAGTGACGATTATCTGAACCGGTCATGGGCCTCCCCTAGGTCGACTCAGCCTTTAATGAGTACCTGGTGCAGTGTGTAAATATCGACACCGGAGAGACAAATGCGGCCGAGCGTGGTGCTGGCCTACCACCCCTTCGTGTGTTGTGCCGGCCTTCATCGGTGCGTGAAAACAGCACTTGCCCCAACAGTTTGTTTAGGCTATGAGGGGAGATCTTTGTCTTTGTAAAAGGTGTCGATGCAGCCCTGCATGTTCATGCTCACACTCGTCCTGGTGGAATGAGCTCCTGTCGAGGGAGCCTTAGCGAGGCCTCCCGTATTTTTGTCCTACTCTTCCACACTGGTCAGATGTTTTGGAAATGGTGTAAGTGCCCAGAACCCACCGCACGTGATCGGCTGTTCAACTAACTCTGGTGTACACATGTATACGTGCGTGGTGAACAGAGGCGGAGGGGGGGGGTAAACAAAAAAAACGCATCGTTTCAACTGCCGCGCAGGGAGATCACACCGGTGACCTTGGGATTGCAGAGTGTGCTAACCATTAGACCATGGCAGCATCCAGTCTATAAATACATGTTGAAATGTAAATGCAATACTGGGGCATTTATTTGCTTGCCATACATCATTTATTTGGTGGCTGATGGGCCCATGGACACTTGTGCAGCGCATGGAAGGATAATGCTGCAGTTCAACATGGACAAGGCATCATAGAGCTCTGGGCAAATAAATGCGGCTCAAATGAAATGCCAGCCATCAGTTTGCTCAGCCGCCAAATTGACAGCGTGACGGCAGCAAAATTATCGATGTGGTTTCTCATAATTTTAAAACAGTTATCCTGCAGAGATGCTTGATTTTTTTTATCTTTACAAAATCCATTCACTTGCCATGCATGACAAAACGGGGCGGTCTGTCATGTGCGGTTGATGCCCAACTTCTTCTCTCTAAAAGAACTGCTTTTGTAATTCTCCTTCCTGTCCGTTTTCATTTGTGTGGAAGTTCTGGGCAATGTGAAGTTTTCACATTTAATATTTAATAATAACCGGGGAAAGGGGGTATGTTGATTTAAAAAAAAAACATGTTTATTTTAGCTGGCTTATATTTCTTTGGAATCAATCAACAGATTTGTGTTACCATGGTTATTAATCTCACAGCAACATTGCTCTATTGATCCACTTCATGGGAATCACATCGAGTGTATTACATAGGCTGTGCCTATTATGCTGTATAAACGTAAAAAAAATAGATGGCATATCGTGGTGACAAGCAGCAGTATTAAATTCACGCCCAGAGCTAGACAGTGCAGTATATATCATGCTAAAGCACAAACAAGCAATATTCTATGTGGGTAGTTCAATAAGTCAGCCGCCGATGTGCATTATAGGTCACTGCTAGTAGAGTATCTAAAAGGGCCTGTTGCCTGTAAATTGTTTCAGCCAAAATAAAAACATGAAATAGCCAATAGCCTCTGATGCCTTTTTGTGAATCCCATTTTGCCGTAATCTGTATTTGAATTACGAGCGTCGGGGAAGCAAATAATAACTGATTAAAATTGTGTTGTGCTTCTGCTTTTGTTTTTCCCTTCAGTCAAGGTCAGGGAATCAATAGAAACCAAAGAATGAAATTCTTCATTATTATGTTTGCAACTATTTTTGACGTTCCACCGGCACATGAGAATATATCTCATCAACTACCAGATTCGTTTGAGGTGCACGATTGACCCAAAAAACGGACACGTGCACAGCTTGGCACAACGTTATTTGGCATTGAACGGCACAGTAATTTAAGTAATTACATTTAATTGGCCAACATACTATCATAACCTCATAAGTATTGCTCATTTGCAATGTTTGACATCAATGGCGTTAGCCACGATGATCCTTGGACCTTGATTTGTAAAGCAAAATGCATTCATCTTTCATATCTGGTGCATCAAACTTTGTACCATAGAGGAAAAGAGTTGGGGGGGGGGGGTTAAAAGTTAGTTTTGCTATTGTAATAAATCGCTCAGGGGCCACGCTGTTAACATCATGCGAGTATATTGAAATAATGACACGCCGAGGTCTGACTCAATGTTTCCTTAATGAGGCACCCAGGTCACCAGTGTTGCTCTCATCAGCGAGTGTTCCTTTCTTAAAACCCCTGTGTGGACACTTACACTTTGAACCGCTGAGACTCATATCTGATTACTCCTTGCAGACTTGGGGAATGAGAGTGTCGACTTTTTAAAATTAATACAGTATTTATTTTCATTTCCCACGATGCATGGCAGTGTAGAGCCATTTACAATGTTTAATAACCTTCGAAATGGCACGCACACAAAACTCAGACTTAAGGAACAGTCTGTGCGTATTTGTGTATATATATAAATTTCTGTTTTTATTGATCTATTTTTCATTTTAACAATGCACAACATTGTGGTAATGTTTATGATAAACAAAAGCCACGGAGCCTGTTGCCTGTTGTGTGTGTTCTAGAAAACAATAATTACATCCAACGCCTAATTGTGGTAACCCCTGGGAATTGTCAAGTCCAATTATTTTTTTCACCTCTTGAATAAATAACTCGACGATCATAGGATGAAACAATGCACAGAAGTTGTGAAGAAATATTTTCAGAGACACATTTATCCTCAGAAGCATAGCCTTAATTTACTGAATTGTTGATTAAATATCGTGTTGGCCTTTGTACTCTTCCGGTGGCGACTTTCAGCCTGGCTTGTTTTGTAACAATGCAGCTTTGGGGTTGCTACTCGTGGCGTAATGGTTACTTACCAAAGTGCACCTGCAATCAAGAGGGCACCGGTTCGATCTCACGGCACGGCAGAAGCAATGTACACGTTTCTTAACACCTCCCCCCCCCCCAACATCCTCTGGTCACCCAGTAGGATAATTGGGTACACCACACTTCGTTTGATTGTGTAGTATGGTAAAGTTCAGTTACAAAAATGGGACCTTTTTAGCCAGTATCAAAGTATGAACATTTTAATTCTTCAGAAAAGTTCAGTTACTCCCACCTCTTCGAAGACGTCTGGCAAGCATGGAAGAGTAGGCCAAAATACCTTCCTTGAAAGGAGCTCTATTGAGCTCCCTCTGGTTGAAGTCCTTACACGATAAGGCAGTGGTATGAGCAAGACACTGGGATTTTTGCACACAGCGTTGGTGTACGGGGTTTTTTTTTTCTGCAATAGTTTCTTGGATTTTCTGTTTGCACTCAGTCACATATTCACTTTAAGATGTTTTTTGTTCATGTTTTAGTTTTTTGTTTGTTGCGGTTGCACCCGATTCAAGAGCCGAATGGCTCACAGGGCTATACCTAATAAATGAACTTGAACTTGAGTGGCACCCCTACGTATGTCGTCAATGCACTTATAAGGATTCTAAAGATACATCTGTGAGCTATTTTTATTTGCTTGTGAAAAAAATGCCATAGTGAACTACATTTAAAATTAACTGAACAAATGAGGATTTAGCAACTATCGTTTGGAATAGTTATGGACGCACCTTGTACAAATAACTTGCTACTAACGTTAGCTTACGGGCTGGGACACAAATAAATAAAATAGCAGTAAAGCTGACACATTTAGTTTCATGTTTTACATCTTGCGCAGATGCATTTAATGCTGATAAAGCACGTGCAAAAAATAACGGCAATAATACATTATTTAAATGCAGACCTTTTTAAGCATCCCCTGAGAGTTTAGACGGGGAGTGGAGCAACTTGTTAAGCTCAGTCTGCCTCAAGGTAACAATTCACTCGATCGTAGATTTACATTGGAATTCACTTTACAATTTGTTTTTTTCTCTCATATATTGTGTGCTTAAATTTAGACGCGCACATTACTGACCGCGTCAATATTTGTTGTGAAAACTCCATTATGATTTAGTCTGCGTGTATACTTTACCTTGGGTCCAGCACACACACACACACACGCGCACGTCTTTTTAAATCCTTTATATTAAGTTCACTTGCTTGCTTGCTTGCGTGCTTGCTTGCTTGCGCGCTTACGACCGTGCAAATCTTTCGGTCGTTTTTTAACCCATTTCCCGTGATCCAATCGAGCTGACATTTTGCACACTGACTCGATGTGCGTGACAATTTATTTTCGTGAAAAAAAAATTCCCAAATGTTTACACTTTTGAGGCAATTTTTTTAAATATTTAATTACCAATTGCTTAATGGTGGCAGGTAATCATCTGACCCATAGGTGGCAGCCATCTCAAGCCAGAGGACGAGAGGACTCTAGCCGCCACGCATATAAAGGCTTTATAGTGAAAAACTTTGTTTTTACGGGTTAATTTAAAAAAAATGTTTCCGCTCGTCGATGCACTATTGCCACCTACTGGCTGCTCTGCTTTCACGTCGTGGAGAGCGTGCCACGTTTACATTTCGCTGCAGACGCCTTTGCCACTCTACTGCTGGATGGATGTCTCCCCATCTCACACACGCGCACGCACGCGCACCGCATCTTATCGTGGGGACATCGCTTTAAAATCGCCCAGAGGGCATCGGTGACGTTTGCGCTGTGGCCAAAGACCGAGTGACGTCACTCGCGAGTGAGTGACGTCTGCTCTGGATGGGAATCAAAGCTTGGTTTTGGATGCACAATGCAGTGAAGCTAATCACTGCACCACTGCTGAATTTCAGAGAGCGGATAACAACGTCCAAAATTCACACTGCAGTGGTTATTATCATTCATCTTCCATGGTAGCTCGTTTCAAGTCAAACCTTGTGTTGGGTACCATGTACACATTTGTTGATTTAGGAAACCAATAACCATCATTGTTATGGTTGTCAGCCAAAGCCAACCCACTGTTGGACAGAGGCCTTCATAAGTCACCATAATCCCTCACGAGCCTGCGATGTAATAATGACATAAAAACTATTTTTTTTATTTTACCAGATAAGGCGGACTGAGCTGTGTAGCTCTTTTTCAGGAGCGACCTGGCCACCAATCATAGCTCAACGAAGTGGCCTATCACGTGGAGTTTCAGAGCAGCCAAATACTCGAAACGCGCGTTGATTCTAAATGTGCAGGGGAAAACCATAGGACCCGGAGGAAAAATCCACACGAAGACAGGAAGAGAGAGAGAGACATGCAAACTCCAAATATAGAGCAAGTGTCAGGGTCGTGATCGAACCCACGACCTCCTGTATACCAGGCGAGGTAGTTAACATCTCGCTACCGCGGCGACAATCGAGCCAATTTCATTACTCCATCTCCCCAGAGAACGTTCTCTGGGATGAGTTCCCTACCTTGGCCATCATCTCTTTGAGTGATCATGTCCTGCCCAAGCCCTTCTCAATTTTCTTCACAGCTGTGATTTTATCTTTAACCTTGCGTATGCTTTCTCTGCTGAATCAAGAAGAAGAATGCACATTAAACTGGTGAAAATTCACATGTAATACATATATACATGTACAGTCTTTGTATCCATTCAATGCTGGATGAAGGCCTCCCCATGCCTTGCAGGGAGTGGGGTTGAGTTTACTCGATTTTTACCACGTTGGTTCAGTGCGGGTTGGCGAAGTTGGGAAATCTAGATCTGCTAATATTACACAGAACAACACAAGTATTTTGCTGCAGTGCCTTTTGCGGTCTGCCACGTTATTTATTATAACATACACACGTGCCCTTTATGAAAATGCTAGCGGTGAATGTATACAGTTTTATATATAACGTAGCCGTGGTTCAATAGAAAGACCTGTTGAACTTAAATAATAAGAATAACAAAAATAGCACCTGTAACTCGCAACAATTTGCAAACGGACTAAAGTTGAAATGGGATCCGAAGGTTTGGAATATATGTAACACCAATTTCACAGCTCAAAAACACGATTATTTGGTGTTTCACTCCATTGCTGGCGATGGAGATATCACACTTTATTCTAAAAATCAAACTAAAATTTAATTTATCGCCGATGCACGAATCAGGAACACACTGTCCACCTTGAAGAGAACATTTTATCCCCCCCCAATATATATTTATATTTGTGCTTTTACCTAATGGAATGAAGATAATACGTGAGGCCAATAGGTTAAGTGCTGTTGCATTAGCTTTAGGGGCTATGAATTGTCATCTCCGTGAATGCTGTAAGAAAGCAACACCGCCGGATTGACGGTCTGTGGTTTGTGCCAGACGGGAGTGCAACGCCCTCCATTCATTTATTCTCTTGGAAAGTTCATGAGCAAGCAGGTGATTGGGCCCGTGCTATAAGTGGCACGCTGATGATCGGCATGCTTTTGTGATTCTCAAACATCTCCGCAATCTTATAGTGTATAAGTGGCTTAGAGTTTTCAATCACTAATACTGCACTCAGCAAACCGCTGTGGTGACCGGCTTATTATTAAATTGCATTTCAGCGAGGGGAAAAAAATACATTCGAAATTACAAATTACCCTTTCTTCGAGCTGCCCAGGCCCATTTACGACGGTCCATAAACTTCTGGCAGGAGCAGGAGTTCTCCACTGTTGGCGATCAACAACATCATCATCATCATCATCATATTTGTATCTAACCTGATTTCAATCCTCTTCGTTCTCGTGCCTCCTCGTCCTCCATCCCAGCATTCCATCTTTCCTTTTTCTTGCTTCTCCTCTGTCCCCATTACCTTCCGTTAGCATTGCCACTGCTTCCGATGAAATACTGGAGAAATGCAATGCGGATACAGACGATCAATTAACTGCGCCTCCTGTAATTAATATTTTTAAAGTGTTAATTTCTTTCGGGTGAGTGTGTACGTGCGCATGTTGAACTTGTTTCGCACCGTTCGTAGCCAACCGCCCTAATCGGAGGTGCGGGGGGGGGGAACACAATAAACTAAATAGCCGCTAAATTACTCATTACAATTAAAGATACCAATTACAAAGTACAATTGTAATTAAAAAATACATATACGTATAATTTTGATTATTCTGATATATGAGCAGCTGTAATGCCGTGACACGTGTGTATGTGTGTGTGTTTCACAAGCCTCATTTGCCTAAACCCTGAAATGAAGCGCCCAAGCAAACTACACAGAAGGAACAATTATCATTGTGAGGGATGACAAAAGCTAATAACGTGTCTATTTGTGAACGGGTTTGTTCACAAGCAGGTGTTTCAATGGGTCTCCGGTGATTTTTTTTGCTTTTCATTATTCACGGTCACATGGGGGTGGGGGAGATGTATTACTTGAATGTAAAAAAAAATTACGCAAACGAAGTGTGTTTATTTACACGCATTATTTACATGCAAAAAAGTAAAAGACAATCATTAGGGCACTATAATTTGTCAAATAGTTGTTGTTTTTGTTATTAGTTGCAGTGTTTCATTCTCAAGAGGTTACGCTGGTTTGATATTGTGCATGAATGTAACGTGCGGTGTTCGTGTAAACGTCGCGTTATGAGTATATGTGCGGTGGCGTAGCGGTTAGCGCGCTGCATTACTGATCCCAGCAACACGAGTTCGATTCCCGCTCATGGCCAAGACCAGTGATGATTATATGAGACAGTCCCGAGTGGGCCCTCCCCAAGGTCGACTCCGGATTACATGAATATTTTTTGCGAAAAGAATAATTGGCACTTCTGGAGCGCATTTCACCCGGAGGTCACGAGGTGCTGTACGCGCGCAGGCTCACGCCAATACAATCAAACCCCAAAAGAAAGCGTTCAAGAAATAAATAAATAGGCGAAAAAACAAACTTTCAATGCACATGCTTTTATTTGCACTTTAAAATAGACTAAATAAAATTCGATGTGCTGAATAAAAGTGGGTTGCTTCCTTTTGATATGTTTAATTTTGTTTATGCAAGCCAGTCACTTTTATTCGGAACATCACATTTGATTAATTCTGGGGGCAAAATAATGTCTATTCTACTTTTGAGTGCAACTAAAATTGTGTGCATTGAAAAACGTGTTTTTACCGAATTTATGTTAATGTTATTCTTGTAAAAACTATTTGTATATGGACATATTCATTCTAAGATCTCAACCCAGACAATAACAATAGTTCATTCTTGCCTGTATAATTATAATATGTTTTAAATAGTGCAATAATAAAGTCAGTCAAAAATATGAAGAAACCCAATATCGGCAGAAGCTGGACCGGTTCTTTAAATTAAATCTTAAATCGTCACGCGAGACGGCAAGTCTGTGTACAAATGTTCAGCTCGTTGGGCTTCGTAGATACGAAGATATTAAGCGTCAAAGATTTGAAAGAATACAAACAGACAACAGGGCAAGTTAAATAAAGGTGTGTAATAAAAGTGTGTAAAAAAAAAGCCCTTAAACATAAGAGCGTCTTAAGGCGCGATTTAAATAAAACGAGGGAGTCAGCAGAGCAAACGTCCAGTGGAAGTGGAAATGCACAGCCTGGGGGCCACACGAGAAAAGGCCCGGTCCCCCCATCATCATCGCACAAAGACGTGACCTTGGCACACACAACAGGCCAGGCTCAGAAGACCAAAGTTCTTTTGTTGGAACATGGGGGCGAAAGGGGTCTTGTATATATAAAGGAATAGCAGCTCCCTCGTGGCGATGTTTACACAGACAAAGGCAGCCGGGCGTGATGCTGGCCACCCCACCCCCTCGTGTGCCGTGCCGGCCTTCAAAGGTGCTCGCTAGCAGCACTTGCCCCCAACAGTCTCTTCAGGCTATACGGGCGATCTTTGTCTTTGTCCTCAATGCTGGCTCATCGTGAAAAAGCACAATGACATTCAAAGGTTTCATTAATGGTATACATTTAATTAATTTAAAAAACATTACCATCCATGTTTTATCCACTGCTGAATGAAAGCCTCCCCATACCATCGTCACCCCACGCAGTCCTGTAATTCCATCGTGGGTATCACCTCCCTACGTCAGTCTATCTCCGCAAGTGGTCGTTCTCCAAGGCGTGCTCTCTGCTCTAGCTGCCACTCCGTAGCCACAGTTAACCACCAGTCGTCGTCCCCTTCAGCAGCGTGTCCTCCCAAGCGTTCATTAAGAGTCGCCACGTCGGGTGCAGTGCTCGCCGAGCCGCATTGACTTTGGGTTTGCCAAAAACGGAGAGCTTATCAGGTCGCGCTCATTGCACACAACAACGTGCTTGGCACACATGGACCGAAATGCGTTTGCTGATCCCGTCAAGGAGCGTAAACCATCACGCGAACTCCGGTGGTCATCCTCGTAGCAGCTGCTTTTGGTTTGCCGTCGAACAAACACGGTCGCCGCATGGCGCGCTTTCAGATGCGCTTCTGTTAGCCGTCTGGAACGCTTTTCCTTCCGATCTTAGGAAGCCACTGGAGCTATGCATTTTTTTTGAAAATCTGATTTGAAACCTCATTTCTACTTTTTGTGTTTCGTTTTTTTTTATCCGTCCACCACACCTCCGATTAGCACGGTTGGCTACGTACAGTGACAATGGAGTTCACCGTACACACGCTGTGATGACTTGTGTGTTTTCCCTAATCCGTGTGTTCATATTTCGGTCTCTCAATGTAAATCCAAGAATGTGCCTCGTCATGCCTCTACGGCGCTTTCATTCCACATTCGTTGTCAACGTGCAATGTTTCTGATACACGAGTCGTGGCAGATAAATCCACGCGCACCAAATTCAACGAATGTCTTCCGCGGGCACACAGGCACGTCGGTGTGTTGCATTTTGGCAGCTTTGCCGGGTAGTTTTTTTCTCCCCCCATTTTAGTGTCAGTTCAATACTAAGAGCGCGTGCTCTTAATATTGAGCGCATCCGTCGGTGGTCACGTGCTGAGTTGCGCGCCGCTCAACTCGTCTCGGTGAACAGTCGCCACGCAAATGCGTTGTTTGCGCAGAGCCGCAATTGCCGTGTGGGTTGTCATGAAGAGCCCGAAACGGTCGACTCCGCTGTAATCTTGTTAACACGTAGGCTTTCGCGACCAATGGGATACATACTTTTTTTAAAATTAGGTTATATCACGTAAATACATTTATATTTACGCGCTAACCTATTTTTACTGGAATAATATTTTTCACAGATGTCAAGTAGGGGCGGGTAGGCATGTTAGAACAATAAACTTAGCTACAGTATATAGCTATCCATAATATAGTTTATGGGTTAGATCGCATAAATAAATGTACATGTTTTATATGTTTACGCGATCCAACCCCCCCTTCTATTATGGATAGCGATATACTGCAGCTAATCTTTTACTGGTAGTAACCTCCTGGTTACACCAGCCCACAGGGGATTATTGTGTCCGTCCGTCCGTCGTGCAGGGAGGACCTGGGTGGGGAGGGAGGGGCTGGGTGGGGAGGGAAGGGTGGGGAGGGGCTGGGTGAAGAGGGTGGGGCTGGGTTTGGAGGGGAGGATGGGGAGGGGCAGGGTGAGAAAGGTGGGGCTGGGTGGGGGGTGGGAGGGGTAGGGCTGGGTGGGAAGGGGCTGGTCACCCCGTGGTGCCCTTATAAAACTCAACGTTTAACCTACTCACGCCGGCTTGTGCCCGCCCTCACAGTCGACCATATTTGCGGAATACACCACGCTGCCGTTGACCCTGGCCATTGACCGAGCAACCCAACGTCCCTACCAACTCCCTCCGCATTAATGTGTTGTTGTAACGTCCTGACCCGCCCCTACAGGACATCTGTTAAAAAGAGCTTCATAGCTCATCGGATTCTTCCAGTATAAATAAAGATTCTGACTAATAGGTGAGCTGCACAGAGAACCTGCTCAGCAAGGCCGACTGATAACGGTGACTTGATGAATTACAGGCTCATTAACCTCTTATCGCACTGCGTAAATTATTCACGAAGATCACTGGGGAGTAGAATAGAATGGAATGCGGAGGCCAATCAACCACAGGCGAAAGCACGGTTCAGGGAAGATGTCTTACGATCAACTATGGAGGTAATAATATCAATCAGAATCTGATAAGACGAATGAATATCAAATGCCACTGTGCGCTCTGTAGATTATTTTTAAAAAGTCATTCGACTGAGTGAAAATATATACATTACCTATCTCGCACGCATTTGTCTGTAGAACATTGATTTAGAAGGCCTCATTGGCCGATAGGCCTAATATTTTGCACACAGATGTAGGTCTCTTTTATTTATTCATTTATTTATTGTTTTGTTGTTGTTGTTGTCATCATGCCTGAGTTCTGTAAGCCTCTGGATCACTCCGTGGGAATATTTCCTGTCACAATTTATTGCCGGAATTCTTTGCATTCATTCTCATATCAAGCGATCCATCGCAAATCACTGCTTCCGACTCCGCTGTCGTCAGCAGATCGAATATTTGACAGCAAATGTCACATTAACAGGAAATCTCTCCAAGTGCACCGTGATGAAGGCAGCTCTCATGGCAATTCTTAATTAAACAATGAATAACCTGATTATATTAACCTGGTTTGCACTGTGATTATATACTGTACCTCGTCCGACATTGAGTTTGTTTTTTTTCAATTGGGTCACTTGTACTGCACCACAATGAGAATACTAAATGTGGTTACCACCTGTCCAGATTTTTCCAAGATCGTCCTCTTTTTAAGTAGCTATTCCGTAAGTCTTGCTGGGGCATTGAAGGTTGCAGTATACGTAAGTTGTGTGCTAATAAAACGCCAAATCAAGGCAATATATTTATATGTAATTACCCCCTCGTCTGGTATTGTGAAATGTTTTTTTCTGAAACCTTCCATGTCCCGGTTTATTGTTTCTCAGAGGCAGCACCCCTATTCAAAATCAAGCACAACACAATTCAATAACATTTGCACTCTGATGAATAATGCGCATTTGGTGGATTTATATTAGCAATATGATATGAACATTTTGCAATGGAAAATCTAATTCGTCACCAACCTGCACCACGGACCAGAGTGGTGAAGTGTGCTCAAACAACTGATATAAACTAAAACTACAAACTAAACTATATTTTTTATTTACCAGGTGAGGCCCATTGAGCTATACGTCTTTTTTAGAAGTGACCTGGCCACAAATGATAGCTCAACGAAGTGGCTTATCAAACACAACAGTAGATATTACACTACTGACAATGCGCTCCCCAAATTTTACTAGGCTCACTGTTCATGAACTCTTGGAAGTGCTTGTACAAAGGATAGTAACATCTCATCCTGTGTTCTTGTAATCAGCGTAGTCACTTGCAAATACCTCTTCGTCCGTATTTTTTATATATATATATGAATATATCAATTTGATTAACGTGCTTTTTGTGCTAAGAGTTAGAACCTACTGGATTGCGTGGATCGGTCGGTGGCTCTTAGCCACGTAATATCTACACCATAAGTTCTTAAGTGAGACACCACAGAGCTTTTCCTAACATTTAAACAATTTCAATTTCTCGAGCAGCACCGCTGTGCAACCACCTGCTTCAGACGTTTCCGTCTGTCCGCCACCCGCGTACCCACCACGGCCCCACCGCTTGAGCTCGAGTGTTGCCAAAAAGGAGTGCAAACACCACCACTGACACACAGACTGATCTCTAGATATCCCTCGAGGAGGAGGGAGGTGGGGGAGGGGGTTCAATAAATCCATAAAAATTGTCCTGAATCCGACACTGCATTAGGGAGGGGTTTCCTAACTCCTATGGTTGGGGAGTTAGGAGAGACAATTTAAACTGGCTGGATGCAAGAGCTGGTTTGTTTGCGGAAGTATTAGTCGTGTTATTATGCTGGGCCTCATGGTGGCGGGATGTTAACTACCTCGCCTGGTATACAGAAGGTCGTGGGTTCGATCCCGACGCTGACGCCTGATGTACGTTTGGAGTTTGCGTGCGTCTCTCCCCCTGGATTTTTCTCCGGATCCTCCGGTTTTCCCTTCGTTTAGAAGGAACATCACGCTGTTTATGGTATTTGGCGGCTATACATTTCCACGCGATTGGCCACTTCGGTGGACTATCATCCGTGGCCAGGTCGCTTCTGAAAAAGAGCGAAATAGCTCAGTGGGCCTTAGCTAGTAAAATAAAAAATATTTTAGATCATATATCTAAAACCAGAAATAAGCAGGACTCCACCCGGTATCTCCTCGTATTTGTATTCTCCTTCTCGCGGCCCACTGTACCTAAGTTGTTGTGGGATTTGGCCACCTTCGTTTCTTTCAACCACTTCCTTCTGTGGAAGGCTTTGCACTCCCTCCCTTCCTTATTCCACCAGCAACTTACAAGTCCCTGTTTGTGTTTTCCTTCCATCTCATCTTTTCTTTTGTTTACGATCAGTGGAAACAAGAAGATGCTCGGTGTAGTCGGCACTTTGCTTCGTTCATCATTTCGTATTTTTTTTCTTTAAACTTTGCTTTATGTAAACCCCCACCTCTCGCTCCCTCTCCTGTATACTTTTTTTTTACTCTATGGATGACGTTTCTTGCCTCACTCCGCATCATATTAGGAAGCCACTGGATATATACACTATTAAGTCTAAATTGAAAACTCATTAATTTAAAAATTAACCCGTAAAAACAAAGTTTTTCACTATAAATCCTTTATATGAGTGGCATCGGTTTTATTTTATTATTCATTTCTGTTTTTCTTGAGTAAGAGTTTCATTTTTATCACATTGGTATTTTAAATTAAATATGAAAAAAAAAATCCTAAAAAGTGGAAAATTTTGGAAAAAAATTTTCACGAAAATAAATTGTCACGCACAACGAGTCTGTGTGCAAAATGTCAGCTCGATTGG
>CM025619.2:10002067-10062006 GCA_014621495.2 Entosphenus tridentatus | reverse complement strand
GCAAGCAAGCAAGCAAGTGAACTTAATATAAAGGATTTAAAAATTGCTTTGTGTGATTAGTTTTTTTTGTCCTTCCCCGGCACCTCCGATTATCGTTGTCTACATGCGGTGCGAAAGAAGTTCAACATACGAGCGTACATATGGCAAAACCATACGATTATTGCTTCACTGGATTTGTTGACAATGATGCGTGCCGCCAGTTTTTTTCTGATGTTCCGGGTCTGTATCTCCACGTAAAAATAACTAATTAAATAAAACATGTTGGGTCCATCAGACCATTGGGATTTCCAGACAAATATTCTCCAGCAACATTTGTTTAAGCAAGCAAACTCTGGACCGTTTTTTTTTACCTCCTGGGTCTTATCAGCAGAGTCACGTTTATGTTTTATATACATGTGTGTGTATCACCCAAAGCTGCCGCTCATTTCAACAACACCGGCTCACTTCTATGCCTTGGGCATTAGCCTCGCATATAATCCATGCAGGATATGTGTTGAGTGAAGCATGCTTTTTTTTGCATTAATCTAGAACAAAAAACGAGTTGCAAATACTTTTTTGGCATGAGTGCAAACGCACAAATAACAACAACAACTCAACACATGCATCACTAAAATAAAGCCTTGAAAGCAAATATTTATTTTCTTATGCGACATTTCAGACAATAGCAAGTGCTGGCTGTGTTTTATTTGTTTTATATAACAAACATGTTTGATCTGTTGAGTATGTTTCTTACTCATTTAAGGGTTTATTATATCCCCAAGTGCTCCATGCATTTCATTGTATTTCTATTAGTATGCATGCTGTGCACGAGACAAGCACGGTGAAGTACAACATTTCATCGATTGCAGAAACACTTCGTAGTCGGGTGCACTTGTTCGGTCTTTGCAGTGACCATCTGCGTTTCCAGGCGAAGTGTTGAGTCGGGCTGAAAAGGTAAATTCGACACCAACATGAAAACGACAACGCAGCTTGCACATGCAATTCGCGTCGTGTGTTTGCAGACTGAAGTGCAGACATTTTTTCAAAGCAATGCTCCCTATAATAGCTGTGTGTGTGTGTTACAGCTCTAAATAATTGAAAACCAAGTTCATGTGGGAGACAGGGTTGATATACATGAGCAGCCTCGTAGTGATAGTGTTGGTGGGGAGGTGGGGCATGGGGTCTGCTGAAAGCTCAGCCCCTACTTCTCAAGTCGAATCGACTACGGGTCAGCCTGATGAGCAGAACTACCCAGTAGTCTTCTCCATGTAGCCTCTCACACACACAAAGATCTCCCGTGTAGCCTTCACTAACTGTAGAGGCAAGTGCTGTTAGCGAGCACCTATAAAGGCCGGCACGGCACACGAGGGGGTGGGTGACCAACACCACGCCCGGCCGCCTTTGTCTCCCTAGTGACGATGTTTACACATCTTACCAGGCACTTATTTGAGGTTGAGTTGACCTAGGGGAGGCCCACGACCGTTTCAGATAGTCGTCACTGGTGTTGGCCGTCAGCGGAAATCGAACCCGGGTTTCCACGCTCACTCACACACACACACGCACACACGCGCACACAAAAACAAACGTGTTTTTGCTAACACCGAGTTTTACATGTTTAAATATAATTAGTATGCTTTGTTTAATGAATTGAACAATTTGTTTTGTATATATATTGTTATTTTTTTTTGTGGGGGGGGTGTGGTTTCATATAAACCCTCTTGGGTTTCCAACCTCACCTGCACACCTTTTAACTTTTTTTTAATCTGCACTGTTTGTCTTTTTTGTGCGAATAAAGAATAATTCGCTGGTACAATTTTGCGTTGTATTACACCAGCGGCAAAGAAGTCACGGGGGGTGCGAGGGGTGGAGCAGATTTCACGATAGACGGATTCATATCGCATGGTCTCTCATTCTGTTCAGCGTTTAACATTTGTTTCAAGTTTGTTTACCATTGACCGTCGTGACGTGTCCCACGCACCCTCAATTGTCGCGTGCCTCCAACTTCAACGGGGTCACGCTACGCGTTGAGAATGAGCATTTTTCTGTAAGATTCACCATTCGCCTTTAGAGGATAACGCATCTTATCCGTTACCCTAGTAGCCATGATTCAGATTATTTGCGTGAGCTGTAGAGTCCGCAAAATTCATGTTAATATTTCTATTATTTTCCATTCTCTGTGATAATTACTCCCCCCGCCCACCCCCATTAATAAGTGGAGTACATTTGCGGATTACCTCGCGGATAATAGGATCCACGATTATGACCCCCACATCACAACAGGTTTTAGCAGGAAAATATATTTTAAAAAACCTTCAAAAGGACGCCGATCTGCGGCAAAGTAGAAAAAGATGCTATTAAATGATCAATTTCAATGGAATAAAATAATATTCTCATTACTTCATTTTGAATAATGCGTTACAAGGTTGCCTATCAAATGTAATACACCCCCGCCTCCACCCAAGGTTGGCATAACAGTGGTTTCAATGATGCTTTGATTCCACTCTGTAATATAATTATTGTTGCAAGACCCTCCCATTACGCACGGGTAATATTTGTAAAGGTTTCTTAGCGGAGAAAGAAGACACAAAGCTTTTGTCTACCCATTAATAAGTGTGGCTGATCAAACAAACAATAAAGAAAAACCCATGGCAAGAATTTATATACGGCAAATACAGTATGTATTTGGTTACATTTTGACTTTAAACTTCCGTGACTGCAGGAATTCATATTCTTTGTTCTTTCGGTAAAGTCACGTAAATAGAAAAAAAAAACAAATGTAAAATAAAATAAAAATGATAAAATTTAATAAAATTGTGATATTTTTTTGCTATGTTTTTTTTTATATGATTTTAATTTTATTATATCATTTTTTAATATATATATTTCTTCTATTTACGTGACTTTACCGAAAGAACCAAGAATATGTATTTACTTTTTCCTGGTTGAACAAACAGCAAAGCTATTACGATAGCTGTGGTAATGGGAACGGAAGAAAAAAAATTTGCCAACATATTTAATGTAAATCTGAATACATTGGGCAAAGTTTTGAATTTAGATGTGCTTTATATTGCCAATGATCTCACGCCCTAAGCAGGATATGGCTTGCAGCACGAGGTTTAGTGCTATTATCATGCAGCTTTGATGCCTTGGGAAAAATGGTCTTGTTCCCAGAGAAGCAGATAATAAGGGCGATCGCTCATTGATTTTCGCCAGCCGCCTCTGCTTTGCTCTGCTCTATGTTCTCCAGACCTTGCCGCCATGCCTCCAACTCCCCACACACTCTCACTGTATCGCCCCCCCCCTTCCACCCACCTCTGCCACCGCCATCCCCCAATAACCACAAAACCCGCAACATCATCAGGCCCATCAAAAACGTCTTTTGTCCACTAGCCTCTGATTGGACCACCTTACGGTTACTGACCTGGACGGGGCTTTGTGTTTCAAGAGATAGCAATGCGAGCATTATAATAATATATTACTAATGAAAGTGTGTAAATGGAATTGCAAAGCTGGAAGAGGGCCCGAAAGCAATTGGCCATGTGAACGAGGTAATCATGGGCATTGATTGCAGTCTAGCATGTAACCTATTTTATGCTGCAGCTCCAACTAGGCAAGGTTGCGCATTCAAATATTCAAATGGATGTGGAGAAGCTTTTAATACCCCAGTGGGGCTATGTTCGGAAAATGCTAATAATTAGTTACGTTACAGTACATGATAATTGCAAAGTGTTTATGCAATGAATTTCTAAGAACTTATTAGTGAAGAGACCCACGCTCAATACTGTATTGATCAGTCAAATCAATTTGGCCAATGATGTATGGCCTGAAAAATGAGATTGAGTGGACAGTTTTCAAAAATTGAGAACTTGCAGGAAAGGAAATGAGACTTTCTCAAGAAGAAAGTCAACATTATTTATTTGCCCCCAATAAATTTACTTCGTAAGAAATTCGAAGCTTAAGCATAAAAACAATCCATTTCAAGAATTATATTCCAACTTTGGTAAATTATCATGAAATAACAAATATTTGCAATTATGTATATTTAATTGTACGCCTTCGCGTGTACAAATTGCTCATATTCATATGTTACTATTAGCCTTTAAAGAAACTATATTAAATGTGGTAGACAAAGTTTGATGTGATTCTGCCTTTTTTTCACTGCACACACCTCTAAAATAGCAGCCGATAATAAGAAACTAATACTGGTGTAATGTTTACTCACACTTGCCCTAAGGGAGATATGTAGATTAATGAATAAACTGTGAACTGCTTTACTTTCTATCTGATTGCATGATTGCATCAAGCAACATTGGTATGCAGGAACTTTCTGTCCTGATGTGTTGTGTAGCGTAGCCAGTGAACTGAACAAGCGATGGATGCATTGAGCGTGTGCCATTGGTGGCGTGAGACACACAAAAACACAGCAAGAAACGGAATGAAATTTTCCGCATAGTTTTTAGCAAAATCAGCTACATCCAATGCAATTAGTTGCTGAAGAGAAGAAACAGATCGCCTACCCGTTTCCCCCACCTTAAATTATACATCTGCATATAGATGTACGCATTCATTTGCCTTGTGTTCACGTTTGCTATGGTCCGTACGTCTTATTAAATCTTTCTCGAGGGAGACAACGAATAAAATATGACCACACATTTCTGGAAATTCCTAAGACTGTGATACATATTCAAATTATTCCTTGAATTTAAATTCTGTCATTTAAGGGCCCAGGACTATGAAACTCTTCTCCAGACTCAGACGTACATCCCGATTAATTTCACGGTTTGTTAGTGGCCAATAAAGTATCATGGAGCCCAAGATAATCTTCTTAGCACGAAAGGTCAACACAGTGCAGTGTGCTGAATCGAGAAGTCAGCTTTTCGCACGAGCACCTCTCAGCAGCTTTTCTTAACGCTCCAGCCCTCATAATGCATTGTGGAATAATTTCGCGTCTAATGTGGGGCGCCTACAAAAAAAACAAGAGAAACCATCGCGGGATTTTTTTTCTCCATTCTCGGTGGATGTAATTGTGCTGCCAAAATACAAATGTGTGTTATTTCAAACAAAACCGATCACAAGAGACGCATGCAGGCGCGCCCCGCGTACACACACACACACACAGGCTCTACTCATTCACGCGCTAATGGTTTTCATGCATGCCTTCTAATGGCTTAGAGCTGGGATTCGGCAGCTTGACCCCCACCTTCACCTCGCAATGCTGTAGGTCATTATCAAAGCATGCCCTCCGCCATTAAGCGGACATTAAATACCATAACACTGTGTAACGATTTTTATTTTGTTCCTGGGTAGTAAGTGTTATTTCCTAATTGCTTATGCCTCAAAAGTACAGAAAATGGCTATTATTCCGCACAAACTTTGCTTTTGTGACCAGGACATTGATCTTTTTTTATTTACCTATTTTCCAGAACATTCCAGATAGATTCAGTGCCGAGTAAACTTGTAGTAACTTCTAGAGCATTCTAGAACTTTTCAGTAATATAAATAGTAGTATAAATACAGGGGCCTTACGCCCACCAGTTCAGTTTAGTTCCAGCTGTCTAAGTGGATACATGTCTGCATTTTTCTGAGATGGCATCAAGAGGCTGAAAGTATCCGGCAGACGCATTTTCCTATGTCTGTGGCCAATTTATCAAGACAAGAGCGAAAAAGTACTCTGTGGAAGCATCTGCTTAGATGTATGAGGCCTACAAGGCATATGCCTGTCAGAGATCAAGACAAACCCTGGGCATTTCATTTCACCTGCGAGCAATTCCAAAAAACTCTGGAAGGTAAGAAGGACAATTGTTGCTCGGAATTTAACATTATAAAATTTGTTTAAAAATTTTCAATTGTAAAAGTTTTGAATTTGAAAATGTTTAACAATTTTCAATGTTATTGAAAAAATATATAATACTTGAAAAATGTTGCGAGAATCTCTTACACATTAGTCATGGGTGAAATACATGCATTTTTGTAGGATGGTACAGGGGGGAAAAGAGAGCCATGAAGTTCGCTATCCCAATAATTTGGTGGGAACCTACTGACCACTCAAGCAACTGCTACTTCTGCATGGTGGACCCTTCCAAAAGTCGGACTGGCAAGAATGCACCCGCTATCATTCTTGCATTAGAATATATAGAGCAGTTCATATTTTGATGGTATCATGTGGTAATGCTCCATCACATCTTTTAAATCTATTACACAGTGAATATTGAACTGAAGCTTGACTTTAAAAAAATGTAATCGCAAATTAAATCACAATCACAATATCTGTCAGAAAAATCGCAATGAGATATTTTCCCCAAATCGTTCAGCCCTACTCCCCGTTCCCACTCCTCTGTAGAAAGAGCAGCCGTCTTTAGAAGAGAGCAGAAAGTCAGCGAGCGAGGAAGACGTTGTAGATCCAGATGACAATTTGAGAGGTGGAGCTGAGAGAAACCAATACTACCCCAACCAAAATGACCTCAACAACTTGATCAGAGATCTTGGTCTGACCAAGACCAATGCCGAGCTTTTGACGTCTAGGTTCAAGCAGTGGAACTTGTTGAATGCAAGTGTGCAAGTCGCAGATCAGAGGAAGCGTCACCAACCTTTTTGCAGCTTCTTCACCCGTCAAGATGGGCTCTGCTTCTGCCACAATGTGATTAGTCTGTCCGAGGCAATCGGAATCGCCTGTAACCAGAATGAGTGGCGCCTCTTTATTGATAGCTCATCCAGGAGCCTCAAAGCAGTGCTGCTCCATAATGGTAACAAGTACCCGTATCTTCCCCTGGCTCACTCGGTGCACCTCAAAGAGGATTACAACAGCATCAAGACCTTGCTGGACGCCTTGAAGTATGATGGCTGGGAGGTCATCGGACACTTCAATATGGTGGCATTCCTGATGGGTCTCCAAGGCGGTTTTACCAAGTTTCCCTGCTATCTTTGCCTTTTGGACAGCAGGGACACCAAGGCGTGCTACCACAGGCGGGACTGGCCACAGCGGACCGAGTTCTTTGTGGGGAGGAACAAGGTCAAGTAGGAGCCACTGGTGGAACCCCGGAAGGTGCTGATGCCACCACTGCACGTAAAATTGGGCCTTATGAAACAATTTGTCAGAGCTGTAGATAAGGAGTCGGCTGCCTTCAAGTACCTTCAAGACTTCTTCCCTAAGCTGTGTGAGGCAAAGGTCAAAGCCGGTGTCTTAGTCGGACCACAGATAAAGAAGATCCTGGAGTGCAATGAATTCCCCAAGAAGCTCACTAGTAAGGAGAAATTGGCTTGGAACAGCTTTGTCGCAGTGGTTCGTGGCTTCCTGGGCAATCACAAGGTCGAAAACTACGTGGAGCTGGTTCAAAGTCTTATTGCTCATCTTGATAAATTCAAGGAGAACATGGGAGCGTACTCGGAGGAGCAAGGCGAGCACTTCCAACAGGATATACCAGACTTTGAACGCCGCTACCAAGGACAGTATAACGAGAACATGATGGGAGACTACATTTGTGGGCTGATTCGTGAAAGTGATTTACATTATATTTGTAAATCTCGAAAAACTACTCACTTCTAAATCTTTTTAGAGTAATTTTTGTATTTCTTTAGTATAAATACATGTTAATTTCTATTCACATGTCGTTTTTCTGACTTTATGTGAACGAAAAGACACAAATTCTCCAGTTTTCTCATTGAAAATAGGTACATTTTAAAATATCACTGTCCTCATCACAAAAGTAAAGTTTGTGGGAAATAATAACCATTTTCTATACATTTTAGGCATAAGCAATTACGAAAAAACACTTACTACCCAGAAACAAAAATTGTGTTACATAGTGTAATCGTCCAGAGTAGGTCATATCCTGTTGGTGTAATGGCTGAAAATGTACAATTTTATAAGTGTTTTCTTGCGTTCTTGCCAAGATAAGATGCCCCATTTCAGAACACATTTAAACTTCATCTCGTTCGAATCATCATTGACGATTAAGTTTAAACTTTCCATCGATAACTTCCACGTCGTAAAATGCTCATGTTTTATTTTTTTGCAGGTAGTGCACGATAGTATCAGTAATACATTTCGAAAAAAAGATGTTTAACCCACATACAATTTTTAAGGTTCAATGCATGACAATTTTGCTTGTCATACTCAGATACAAACAATGTTATGCAAGTAACAAGCAAACGGGGTTTTTTTTTTTGTTGACTTACTTTTCCATCGTAGAAAACGTTGGCATATAAATGTAACCGTTTCCTATGCAATATACATATACAAATAATATGCATATATAAGCTGGGAGCACTTAGAGGATCATAATAGAATTTGTAAATTAATTATAGTTTATTTCGCACGTTTTCAGAAAATCTCAAGGCGCTTTATATCAATGACAATGGTGGAGAGGATGACTAAGAAGTGGCTAATTTAAAACTGGAAATTATATCTGAAAGAGAAATGATTTTACTTGAAGGTCCCAACGGAACCAGACTGCCATGACAGCCTTCGGCAGAAAGGCCCACAGTCCAAATTCCACGGAAGCGATGGCCCAGTGATCGCCCATGAACTTGAGCTTCCCTCTGACATCCTAAGGGCACCACAGTGGCTAGGAGATGTTATCTCCCTCGTTTGGTATGCAGGAGGTCACGGGTTCGATCCGACCCTGATACCTTCATATGTGAAGTTTGTATGTTCTCCCCATGGTCGCGTGGCTTTTTCTCCTGGTCCTTCGGTTTTCCCCTCCACCTTTAGAAACATGCGTTTAGGTGATTTGGCTGCTATAAATTCCACATGATAAGCTACTTTGTTGCGCTATAATTTGCGGCCACGTCGCTTCTGAAAAAAATAAGTGACCTGGCCGCATTAGCTAAGTGGGTCTTACCTGGTAAACTAAAACTAGTAGTAATAATAGCAATAAACCCTCATGACAATTGTGATTTTTATTCACGTAAATACAAATTCAGATTTATTAGACATGACAAATCTGTCTAATTGGCTGTGTCGGAGAGTGACACATTTATACTTACGCAATCTCACCCAAAAACCTCAATTATGGATCATTCATGAATGGTAAATGTAGCAGGTGTGAGAAGACTGGCTGGCTGGCAAGAGGACACTAAGGCTCTTGCGTGCCTTTAAGTTGAGACTTGCAGGCTGAGTCTAAAACCTACATCCATTGACTGCAAAGAAGAAAGGAGTATTGATTTTTCAATAAGAAAGCCTCTTTTGTCCCTTTTTATATTTCAAGCTCAGGCAGCAGTACGAGTGAAAAGAAATTGACCAAAAGGAAACCGCAGTGGAAAGCTGAGCATCTCTGTGGGTGCTATTTGCGGTTGCACTACAAGATCAAAAGTTCAAATGTCGACGGCGGTTTGTGAACATTGTATATGGACAGGAAACATAGCATTCATCTATACAGTTCTAAAGTTGACCTGGATTCTTTTTTACACGAACATAATTTTAATATTGGGCCAACTCAAGTGAAGGCCTCTGCATCTGATAAAGTAGGCGCTAAGATATTCAAATGAAACCTTTAATGAACCTAAACTTTTTGTTCTTTTCATTTGAATATGTTTAATGTCACCCAATGTAAGATTGCAGAAATGCCAAAATATTTCTAATATGCTTTGGAAATGTGGTGATTATATTTTTTTACCGTGGAAAAAATATTCGAGACATAATTTATAGGAATACTTTTCAAAACATGTAAATAATAGCTATGCTTTAATGCATTTCAAATCTTTATTTTTTGCAATTTGTCTTTGTTAAATCTTTATTTTGGACAGAGAAGGTTATTATTTCATGTTACCTATAGCTTACATCACCGTGTTGCTTACATTTCCACACCATCTAATGAAACTAACAATCATTTATATTCTTGGTTCTTTCGGTAAAGTCACGTAGAAGGGAAATAATAAAATAATATACATATAAAAAATAAAAATTATCACGATGTTTCGACTGCAACACAAGCAATCATCATCAGGTGTGAAATCCACAGCAAGAAAATTTGAAAAAAGTGGCGGTTTGTCCGCCACTTTACCGAAAGAACCAAGAATATGAATCTCTGCAGTCACGAAAGCTTTACATCAAAATTTCATAATCATTTGTTTTTATATAATGCCCTCCTTTACGTTGGAGTGTCATAACAATTTGCATGCGATCGAGGACTTATATCGCATCTCATCTCAACACATTTCAAAGGGCATCCTCAGTGGCAGCTGCACCTGTGGACACACGGTGACACAGCAACCATCCTAAAATTGGGTATCAGTCTGCAAAAAAATGTAAAGAGTGATGATTTGCGATCTGTAATCCCAGTTGAATAATTCGAGGGTCATTTCTGTAATTTGGGCTTTAATTTTTTTTTACCAAAACGCCGGCAAACCATGGCCTGCTCTTGTTAATGAAATCAGCGGATCTTTGATGCTCACTGTGAGGGAGAGGGCACGTATTTCTGGTGAACGCATCTGCTATTTTGAGTAAGGCACTGTCTTTTCACTGGCGACGTCTGTAGCTTAGCTCTACTCATACCAAAGTTGGCATACTCTGGCGATACTATTTAACGAAACTATGTTTTATTTCTAAAAGTGAAGTTTTAGTGACTGCAAGGATCCATACTTTTTGCTTTTTTTGGTAAAGTCACGTAGGTAAAAAAAACTAAATAAATAAAAATGAAAACAACTAAATTAAATCACGACGTTTCGGGCGCAACACAAGCGTCCGTCTTCAGGTGGGGACAGACACAGCGAAAGAACAACCGCTTAAGTAGTTTAGTTGTTTTCATTTTAATTTATTTTGTTTTTTACCTACGTGACTTTACCGAAAAACCCTCAAAGTATGTTATTTTTGAGCATGTAAGGCCCACTGAGCTATATGGCTATTTTCTGGAAGCAACCTGGTCACAAATGATAGCCCAATGAAGTGGCTTATCGTGTGGAAATGTTTAGCAGCCAAAAAAATGCTTCTTGCCTGTGGAGGCAAAAACCGGAGGACGCGGAGAAAAATCCACGAGACCATGGGAAGAGAGACATGCAAACTCAAAATATACAGGCATCAGGGTCAGGATCAAACCCACAACCTCCTGTATACCAGGCGAGGTAGATACGATATCGCTAACGTTGTACGGTATAAGGTCCGCCAAAGACGTAAATAATTCGTTTGGCAACATTGTTATTGTGGCCAACAGCATTTTTCGTTCATTTATATTTGTCCTGAAATGTCTGAAATTACAAGATTTTGACATTGCTAAGTAATCTCCAATTTCCCACAATTAACTAAGTGCTTTGTAAACTGTTTATCAAAGTAATTCACAGCATTACTGTTGTATGATGGCATTTTATTAGTTTATTGTTTTGTGTAAAATTATTTGCAATGATTAGATAACTGCAGTTCCAATGTTAATGGAACTACAGTTGGATAACTTTTCAGTAATCTTTATTCTGTCTGGATATGCAGAAAAAAAATGTGAAATATTGTTACACAGCGATAGGAAATTTATATCGCCATAATCGTCATATCGTGAACATGTACATTGTATCGTAATGTGAAAAAAATTATATAGTGACAACCCTAGCTAATAGTGTGGTCTTTTGCTGAAGAGTATGGGTGGTTTATGACCATGTATGTATGTATGTTGAACTTATTTTGCACCGTACGTAAGCCAGCCGCGCTAATCGGAGACGGGATACACTAGGGTTGCACACAGAATGGGTAGTGTTACATTTGCATTTGGTTCTTACATTTGTATTTGGTCCTGACAGCACGTGAAAACCGTGTGTGAAAGTGCTGCTGGCACGCTCTTATTGTCAGGCTGATCGACATGGCGTCCGCCTCACTCGCTCCTTCACTTGGTCTGCGGCCTGTTCATGTTTCACACTCGTATGTCTCTGCTTTTATTGTGGCCATCGCCCAGAAAATAACAGACTCTCTCCTTTGCCTTAGCAGTTCTTCCCTTTGTTGTTTTCGTTTTGCATGACGGGATACTCTCTCCTTTCTCTTTTTTAGGGTCAATTAAGGACAGCGCACGGAATAAGTGAATTAAAACAGTGGCACAAATGACACTGGCTGAATTCTTATCCACGATAAAAGAAGGACATCTGACTGTGGGCAAGATTCTCTCATCTTTCCAGAGAAAAGAGAGAAGGGACCTTTGTTGCTACCCAGAGGGATTACCTGCAGAGCAATGCCCTACAGCCACGCAGCATGATCTCCACTGCCGCAGACTAAATCTGTTTTGTGTCGAATCAATATTGGTTGGTACACCAGCATGGCACTGTTTACACCGTCGCAATAATTGCCACATATATTCGCGATGTTAAAACTAGTTTGTTCCAATGCATAGTTTAAAAGCAATAATCGCAATGTCTATTCTTTATCCAGGGGCAGCCTCACTGAGGCCTGCATTTGAATGTTTAGTAGATTCCATTGTCTAAGCGATTGGGTTATTCGGTGGAAACAGTAGTACATGGAAGAAGAAGAAAAAAACACACGAGGTTACGAAATAACCAAAAAAACTCCACACAGATGAATTCAATTCGTTGCAGACTTCGCAGTTAGACGTGCTTAATTTCATTGGGAATTTCCATAAAATGGCTTTAATGGCATTTTGCCGCTTTTTATGAACGTCGATCTTTGACACTTACGTGCAACCTACCCTTCCTTACTCATGTCCCTTGCACTCTCGTTCTATTATTCCATGGCACCCACAGATCAATGTTAAAATACGACAATAAACCATTTCTTGACTGTGTATTTACTTGGGGAGTAATGATTCACATCCAGCCCCAGCCCTCCCCCCCCCCCAACCCAGCAGAAGTCCACTCAGATGGTTCCATTACTTGGCAGCCACTCCAACATTCGTCTTGACCATCAGCCATCATCCCCTTCTAGCGATGTGCCTTGAACCAGCACACTTACTCTGCTTCACAGTTTGGACGATCTCATCCACTTGCGCATCTCCTCTCTGATTTGCACGGTTGCCTGCATACCGTGTGAAAGAAGCTCAGCATATATAAATGCATAATCCACGTGTTTCCTCTGTGCATCTCTCAATGTTTTTTGCAAGCGTGCATCTGAACGTTTCAAATTAGTTTTTATCAATGACCATCTTCTTGTACCAGGAAGATGATTAAACATACCTCCTGGGCAATTCTGTTAAATGTGTGCAATTGAGTCACGATTACATTGGGAAATCGATCTCTTGTATCGCATTATGGTGAATCTTTTCGCCTCGAATCGCCTCTAGTAGCGAATGTGGGGATTACATAAAATGGCCTCTGCGAAGGGGTCATGCAAATAAATTACATAAAACATATATACGAACAAAAACATTGATTGTCAAAGGTGTGATTCGATGCATGTATCATGGACCTTGGGAATCAATATGAATTGATTATTCAGTGCAGCCTTACACCCAGAGTATTTGCAAACGTGAAGTTGCTGATGTTCCTTTGCGTCTCGTTGAAAACCCCCAAACATTCTGACAATACCCCGTGCTGAGTGGCGAACCAAAGGGCCCTGTTGGATTGGACGAGCATCCTATAGCTAACGTGGAGTATTTAAAATTCCAGCAGAAACCACTGCTGTGAAATCGCTATCATAAACATGTCATGTGTCAGCCTAATGGTCTTAAATTTCATTGTCAGGACCTACGTGACAGAAGATAGCCGCCGCCACCTCGTGACAACCCAAAATAGTTTCCATCCAGTGTCCTGCAGATGTCCCATGCCTTGAACAATTTTGAGCATCAGATATTGTAATGCTGCACTATGGCATGAGTATGAAACGAATAAGAACACTATTTTAACTAAACCATTTTATTTTTTACGAGCTAAGGCTCGTGGAGCTATATAGCTCTTGTTCAGAAGCGATCTGGCCACAAATGATAGCTCAACGAAGTGGCTTATCATGAGGACATTCATAACAGCCAAAACTCCAAACACAAGTTTATAAATCCAGAGAAAAATCCACGCGACCAGGGGAGAACACGCAAACTCCAAATATACAGGCGTCAGGGTCTCAATCGAATCCACAATCTCATGTATACCAGGCGAGGTAGTTAATATCGTGGGACCTTTTGACTATGAATGTTCTGATAGTGGCATTGTCTTTGTACTGTTCGCCTTTTGGCGTTCTATGGTCTGACACTGGTGAGACTAGGCCATGAAGAAGGCTCTCTCTGGTGTAGGCCACATCCGTTTCAAAGACAATGCCCATATATTATCAGAGCACGTTTATTTGCATGTTCATCACAAGCACGTGTGGTTAATGCAGATTCGATTTCTTGCAAAAGGTTTATATCTGGTGTTTGAACATCGTGACGCCTGTTTTGTTGCCAGAAAGGGTGAAACCTCTCCTTATTTTTCATACGAGGAGGTTAACGTCTCGCCAGCGTTGAGAAGCTCCCCGCCACGTGATGCAGCGCTGAACGGCATGCGGCGCAGCTCGGAAAAACGCCGGGGAGCTGTTTAGAGCGCACGAGCACACAACCTGCAACAGCTGTCAACATATATATTTGTTTTGTGCAACAGCATTGGCAGTGGTGCATAATAATAATAAAAATTACCACGAGAAAAATAGAATACGTTTGTCAATAACACTGCCCGAAAAGGAAAACAATTTCTGAATATAAAGTAAAACGTATGATATCTGACATTTATATGTGACATGAGTAAGGGCCAATGGCCAAACCGTCACCTACATTTTTGTTAATTTATTTTATTTTATTTTTTACCTACGTGACTTTACCGAAAAAACCAAAGCGTATGAATCCTTGCAGTCACGAAAGCTTCAAATCTAGAATACATTTTTTTACTTCTTTGGGCCCCAATATTATTGCTGAACGTGTTGAGTTTCTGCTCAAAAGCACTACGAGGTAGGTGTCCGTACTTGGTATGGATCTGCGGTTGTGCTGTACAGCTCTTCAATTCATACGACCCAAAAAATAGCCACAACAGATCGCAGATATATTGTATTTTTCTGTTCCATTCTGGAACACTTTAATTCCACAGTTCTTTGTTATGATGAACCGTGCAGAGCCCCGCAGCTCAGACAATTCAAGGAAGGATCATCCAAAGGTGACCTAAAAGTAATGTGGAACCAATGCAATTATTCACATATGACATGGGTAAGTCTGCAACAAGGAGGCTTCACAGGTAAAATATATAGGCTCGCAAAAGATGAAACATTTTCATTTGTTGGCTTTCTGTAGAACTAAGTGGCTGGGATTTGCATAGGAGTAAAATCCAATGCAGTTGCCTCTGTCTAAATTGTTGTTTTACACGTGCAACTGATATAGCATGCTCCTGGCGTCTTAAACGAGTGAAGGTGTTCAATGTTAATTAAAAAGAAAATTGATTAAACAATTCACTGTTTAAACTATTTGAATGCCTTGCTGTTGGGGCAATGGTGTAATTGCCCAACTGATTGTTAACCTCACTTTGAATTTTTTTTGGGAGGGGGGTGGACGGGGGGAGAATTATATATTTATCCAGATAAATCTTCAAGGTGCAATAATGTATCATCATAACAGTGAAGCACGCTTACAGCTCACTCCTCGTAATTCCGTCAGTATAGATTTCCGCCGCTGTGCAATTTTGGCGCCGTGCTTTCTGAGCTCGGTTTGCCGTCGTCTGCAACGGAATATCATGAAGTGAATAACTTCTGGCTGTCTTGGCCCAGTAAGCGGACGAGTGCCATGTGGTGCTTGCGGGGACGGGATCATGCCCCGTTTTGCTCTCTCTCCTTTTTCCCCCCTTCCGATCGTCCACCACAATTCAACCGTGAACTCTCCCGCTCAGCATCACATCCTAAATTGATCACATAACTGCTGGACGAAGAAATGATTAGTAGACTCTTACGCCCACAACCTTACCCACCGTGCTCCACCACACGCACCTCCCACCCAACCTCTTAAAAATGAAGCCTTTGTCACTTGCGTGACCGCCTCTTTAATCATCTCTTGAACGGCAATTCATAGCAGGGCTGGCCTCATCAGCACGTTTGACTAAACTGCTAAATGTAGTTAAATAACTTGAATCGTGTTGCATGTGGAGTTTTAATGGTGTGCCCTTTGGAGATGTGTGTGCTTTTTAACGGGCGAAAATGTGCAAGGAAAGTGTTTGTGCGTAGACATTGATAACAGCAGCAGCAGCAGCAGCCATGGTCAATCAACTGCTGGATTAAGGCCCCTCCCAAGCCACCTCTCTCCTATCACTCTCCTATCACACGATTCTTTGTAATACGAAATTAATTTAATCCACACCGTAACACACCTGGCTCTGTTGGTATTACCATTGTTACGTAAAAAAATATTTGCACAGACGATATTCATTTGTGAACGTCTGTTTAAATTCTAATCTCCCTCTTGTTTTGATTGTGATTTAGTTTTTGTATGTTTTTTTACGCTTACGTTTATGTAAAATATATAAAACAGCAATCATATTTTTGAGTTAAAATCTCATACATATAGATTGCACTGCCTTTCATTTTACATCAAGTCAAATTCCCAGGGTAGATCCAACCTCCATCCTGCCTGTATTCATAAATACTCTGAGCATAGCAGTTTCCGAGAAGACTGCAGATCATATTTTTTGTGTGCGTTTTCAGAAATGTCCATAAATATCGCATATGCATAAGCACAGCAATTGCGAGCACAAACAACATTATAATTTAAATTGCGCGTGTCGTAAAACAGTTTCATGTGTTATTTAAAAGTGAACTAACCTGATTCACAGATGGTCCTTTAAAATTTATAAAATGCTTTTAATATGCACTGTTCGCCATCTCCCATGCAAATTACACGTCTCTTCATTTTTTTTGCTAGTCTGCAAATGAATTAATGCAACATCAAAGGCTTTCTTCTCTCATTCAAAAAAATTAGAAGACAAATGCCTACGTGTAAACATGATGTCCTTGATCTCAGTTTTTTTTCCTCTCACAAATATAAATGACCGAATGCAATTGCTGTTTATTAGACAAAGCAAATTCGAAATAGAGCATTATGCCTTTCATGAAACCACATTTTTTTTCATAACGCGCTAATTAAGAAGGCACAACTGTGAGAAACTTGAACACAGCGAGGGAACCACACACAACTGGGACGCAAATTAAATTGTATTTGCACTCGTCGCTTGCGGAGCCAGCCTGTGCAGAGAGTGTGGTGTGGTATCCAATGCCTCTATCAGATGGCAGTTTTAAGCATTGATTACTGCTCTGTGTTACTGCACAGGTAGTGGTAAATTAGGGATCTCTGGCGGCCCTTGCAAGTCTTAACATATGCTTATAATGCACAATTAGCTGCTTACGGTGTAATGCGTCCATGAACGAGGCTGTAGTGCCTTCAATCACACTTCGATCGTTCTGCAGAGCTTTGGAGCGGAAGGCACGCAAGCCACCACTTATCTTTGTCAACACAGCCTCGTTCACTTGCTCATCACGTTCCCTTGCTCGCTCCGCGTTAATCACCCTCCCCTGTATTTTACTTTTTCCTTATATTTTATGCATTCCTAGTGCTCACTTCTGAACACTGAAGTAATTATCCCCTGCTTAAGCTTGTCCTTTTAATTTTCATTAGAGCGCAGTATTATTGTTTTAATTGGAAATTCAGCTATAAACAATGGAATATGGTGACGGCTCGTGTGTAATTATTCCCACAGTTACCTATGGTTATTTAGTTATTTTAGTTTTCCTCAACCACTTGAGGTAAAATGTTTTAAATTAAATCAAAAATGAGGTCCAGCAAATTAAACGTGGGATTTTCTGTTTGAATCAATACAGAAATGTTTCAATGATGGGTTAACAGAAATTTACATTTGGTGAAATAATGGAAATGTAATTCTGTATAAGAAACACGATGGGGGGGGGGGCGTGGGCTGAATTCTAAAACCCTTGGAATCTTGATCCATAGCCAAAATAAATGAAACACTCCATACGATGTCCATTTTTGTACTCGCTTCCCTAGAGTGCCTGTGGTCTTAAGGCTGAAACGTACTTAACGTTTCACACTTCTCGGCTTGTTTTACGAAGTTATATTTTTTTATATGAAGAAAGGATGAGATGACAATAAAAAAACAGCCTCTCTGATATTTTACCTGGTAAAATATAGTCGACCGAATCAATATATTAATCGAAATTGGTTACAAAAAAAACATGAAATAATGAACACATATGGCGAAAATGTTGAGGCTGCAGAAAATGAATCTACATAGTTGTAACTTGCACGTGTGCAATGAAATGTATGGTGATTGCTTTTAAAAAGTGACTTTACATTGAAATAAGAAAGCCCATTTGTAGCTGGTAGGCAGTAATATCTGCAATGTCACGTAGTAGCACAGAATTCAATCCAAAGATGACAAAATACGTGGAGAAGGCAAAAAAATCACGAATACAAATTATCATAACATATATGATTTCCTGATGACAAAATTTTTACAAATTTAGGCAAAGACAATGTTCTTCTCTTCTCTATCACATTTTTTTTTTATATGCTCCAAGCACGTGTGCTGTTCCATTCAGACGCTGTCGCCTCGACAGACCTGGTTTCACCTGAAGACGGCTGCTTGCGTTGTGGCCGAAACGTCGTGAGAATTATTTTATTATGTTTTATTATTTTTATTATTTTATTACTCCCCTTCTACGTGACTTTACCGAAAAAACCAAGAAGATTCTCTATCACATTTCTTCAAAAGGATAACCACTGGGGGAATGCTCTATTTACTAAGCTTTGTGTAACATCCGCTGGCCAATACCACTCCCAAGAATGTTTTCTGATGCCTCAACATATCAATCACTTGTAGGGAATTTGTCACGTGTCCAACCAAGACAATTTTTTTTTTGCCGGGGGTATGCATGCTATTTTTTATTTTTATTTTTCCGTAGGTGTCCAAGAAAATGTGTTGCTTCTCTCGAGCCTTACGAAGCCCATGCTCCACATGCTCATTCCGTTGCTGTGGTGAACGCTGAACATTGGCCTAATGAAGCACCAGGCACATCGCGATAACAAATGAAGTAGCACATGGAATGCGTTTTTCTTAACACAAATGAGTCGTGCAGTTGCGTCGAAAACGAATACCACACACTCCAATGGTAGCAGCGATCACCACCATGGAGTACAAGTGTGGGGTTTGCGAACACATTTTGAACACAGCTGGTGTAAATCGGTCCTGTTTGCAAGCCCAGAGTCCATTTATCCATCTATTATTTATGCACTTTATCACATTTACATTGCTTTCTTCCGTGTCAAAATACATCTTCCGGCACGTTTTTTTTTTGTATCTCTCCACACCGAGTTTGACCGGTTAAAAGGTTTGGTAAATAAACTTACAGCTCGTTGCAATTCAGCAGGTGACTGTGTTGCCCCGAAATTTTGTCTGCACCTTGAATCACCTAACGGTCTCTTATACAAGCCAACAGCATGACTCGCATCTGTATCTATAACGGTCAGTTGCAGTGGAAAACTGGCCTTCCCTGTAACAGGGAAATAACTTGAATATGAGCTTCCAGTTTGCTTAAAGAAAACGAACCACCCTGCTCTATGCAAACAATGCTGCATGCGTACCTGCTAAAGAAGCGGCTGAAATAAGTATAAACAGCTCACCGTGAAGCGTTTCAAATGTTTCTACGCGTTTACAGCAAGTGACACATAGCTCACAGAGGCTGTATGTTCACTTAATGTTTTCATCTCTCAAGGTAGCGTCAGACAGCGGCACGTAACATCGCCACCATAAATCGTTAAATAATTTAATAAATGTACAAATGCACGGACGGATGTGGAGTAGCAATGTTTCAGTATTTAGGTTACAATTTTTGTCGGGCGCCTTTTTTTTAGCTGTATAAAATTTGAAAAACAAACGTATGACTACGTCAAGTACACGTATTGCATTTTTCTTGTTTACACTCCTACTATTCCACGAGCATATGGTCACACGGCGTAGGAGCTGCGCCAAAGTGGTTAGCACACCGCGGGAAGAACCTAGCAAGCTGAGTAAAAATATTTGCGAGCTTTACTGCTTGTGGTTCTCCCGATCACAGGAGTGAGCCTAGCAACCCTGCGGAGAAGCCTCGCTTTGGCCCCTTGTACCCGCGATATCATCCTTTCGGTCATCACCCAAAGCTCATGACCATAGGATGGGAACGTAGATCGACCTGTAAACCGAGAGCTTTGTTCGAGAACTCGGCTCCCGCTTTACCACCACGGATCGGTGCGGCGTCCGCATTGATGCCGACCGATCTCCCGCTCCCAGATAGCACCACTCGTGAAAGAGACCCCGATGCACTTAAACTCCTCCATTGAGGGCAGCTGTTCCCCCCTCACTTGGAGAGCACACTCCACCATCTCCCGGGAGTGAACCATGACCTCAGATTTGGAGGTGCTGATTCTCATCCCAGCCGCTTCACAGTCGGCGTCAAACCGCTCAAGTGCGTTCTGGAGATGACAGACTGACGAGGCAACGAGGACGACGACATCTTCAAAAGCTGCGACGCCACCTCCATGCCCTCGTACTGGATACTCTCCCTACCTCGGCTGCGACTTGATATCCTGTCCATGAACATCACAAACAGGAGTGGAGACGAGACGCACCCACGGCCGAGTCCAACACCCACAGTGAACGACTTTGATTTAACACCAATAATACGGACACAGCTCTCGCTCCAGTTGTAGAGGGACAGGAAAGCACACACAAAAGCGGCACCGGTGCATCATCCTCCCTCAGCACCTCCCACAAGACATTCCGTTGAACACGGTCATATGCCTTCCACCAAATTCTTAGGTTTTTTCGGTAAAGTCACGTAGGTAAAACATTAAAATTAATAAAAGTAAAATAAAATAAAAATAAAATCACGACGTTTCGGAGGCAACACAAGCTTCCGTCTTCAGGTGGAACCGTCACAGCCACGACAGCTGTATCAAGTAAATGAGAGATTACAAGAGCTACCACTCCGTATATATAATTATTGGAGAGGGGAAGGGCCAAGTACGGCACACTTTTTATTAATATGGTAAGGTGAGGCTTAAGACTAAGAATAGACTGCACAACAAAAGTCTACAAAGCAGAGGTAGACTGGAGAAGGATAATCCTATAACCCCTCAAAATATCTGTGAGAGAGAAAAGAGCTGGTCCATTGTTCCACGACCCTGACCGGAAGCAGCCTCCTTTCCAGCACTCTGTCACTGGCTTTACCTGGGACGCTGAGGAGTGTGAAATCTTTGTAGTTGGAGCGCACTCCCTCTGGACCCCTTTCTTAAAAATGGCGACCGCAACCCCAGTTTGCCAATCCAAAGGTACTGTACCAGCCTACCGTGCAACATTGAAGAGGCGTGTGAACCATGACACTCCTACAACGTCCTCAGTCGCTGGCTACTCTTGGAAACCACGTTGTCTTTATATCGTTATAGGTTACCACGTGGATTTAAAAATCATCGTAGTTCTTTTATATTTACAGATTCATATGCAATTATTCATCAACGACTTTCACGTATGATATATATCACCCATTTATTAATCACCTCGCGTACCCCCAGGGATCTGCGTACCCCCGGTTGAGAAGCACTTCCCTACACAATAGTCGACTAGCTTAAAAGCTTACATTGTGAGAACAAGTTTAATTGTTATTATGCGGAAAGGCATGTAAAAATATGCAAGCATGAGGATGTGGCTCATGTTTGCTCGGGAATTTTAAAAAATATATATTTAGCTAATGCCCTAAGTTATATTTAGCAGCCAATGGAGAATACATTGTACCTGTACACATTCTCACGGATGATATATTTTATTGCACAATTGCACAGTATGATGTTGAGATCGTTGCTGAGCTGTAAAAAAAACCCCACACATTTTAAATCCACAACAATTAAATTTTAAAGTTCTCGGTTGACCATATCTGGAATTCTGATTTTCTTTTCAGGTGGGAAGCTTACCAAAGGCCCCTCGCTGGGATATGTTGCTGACAGAACTATAATAAATTTAAGGGCCCAGAAGCGATATTGAAAATAAAGTCACTGGACAAAGGATGTGGCGCACGTGGCTGTGTGTGGTGGGCAACATAGAGATGTCATTGGGGAAAATGATTTAATTTAACTATTTTTACAAATAAAAATGTTTCCCATCTCACAATTGGAGATCTGAGGTGTTTATTGATATATAGTGGGGCGGTGATTCCCAACACCCCCTCCACCTGACCCCCCCCCCCCACCCAGTTAAAAGAACCCCAAGCAATACCAAATAATCATTCCATCTTAATCATTGCAATTTTGAAACATTTCCCTGGCATGCTTCAGGATGCCAACCCCAGTGTCAAGACAGGCTATATTTTGTTTGTCCTTTCTGAAATCCTTTAAGTGACTGTCTTAATCGCATTGTCACTGGAAAAATCTTCAGTTTTGTCACAGGAATGATTGTTCACTGTGACTTAAATAACATATTGTCACAGTCTGGGGTATTTCCACATGCACAGCACTTGCCGTACAATGACCATATTGCATTGATTCATGAATTGTGGAGATGTAGTCAAAATTAAAACCATCATTCACAGTACTGTCAGTGATATAACTATAATAGGCTACACAATTTTTTTGCTCTCCTCTATCCATAATTTAATTTGACATTTACCTTTCAAAACTTGCCTGGCTAAGTTTGACTTAAATTGTATCTCTGTGCGTAGCATTGCACCACGTGGCACGGGCACAAGATGTTACCTTAGAATACCGTGTAGGCAGCTGACAGATTGATTTATTGAAGGAATTCATTACAGTCATGAGATGCATACATTTGTGTCTTCCAAAAAATGACAAAGAGCTACGCATAATAAATCTCTTTTCTCTTTTTACAAATCAGTTCAGTATATATAAAAAAAAAGTTAAGAAGTTATTGGTTAAATAAATGTATTATGTAAGATGGGAATATTTACATCATGGGTTCTCCTTTGCCAGTACCAAAATATGAGAATAGAATAGGTTTTTGTTTGCATTCTGACCACAATTATAAGTGGTTAATGCAGACATGATTCCTTGCAAAAGGTTTCAGTTCGGTGTTTTAACATCTGAACACCTGTTTTGTTGCCAGAAAAAAGGGGAAAAACCTATTCTCATGGGAATATTTAATAAATGTAATATAATGCACATACTAAGAGAAGATGATGAAACTAAAGTTAATTGAAATGTAATCATTACAGCCCATCATTCCGCTGCTGAATGTAGTCCTCTGCATACTGTATGTGTGTCGAACTTCTTTCACACCCTACGTAGCCAACTGTGCTAATCGGAGGTGCGGGGGAATGATAACAAACGAAACACAAACATATATTTTTAAGAATTCAGTTTTCAATCGAGATTTAAGAGCACATAGCTCCAGTGGATTCCTAATATCGGAAGGAAGAGCGTTCCAGACGGCCGCATAAAGCACGTGATGCAGTGACCTTCTTTGTTCAATAGCTAGCCAAAAGTCGCTGCTGCGAGGATGACCGGAGTTTGCGCGATGGTTCATACTCCTTGTCGAGATCAGAAAGGTATTATGGTGGTTGTGTTGCTCATAGCGGTTGTCTGACCATACTTCACCATTCTGCGCATCATTCATAAACATACCATTAATGTTCAATGCATAATATTCTAGCCTGGCCTTCTCTCAATAAATCATGAATGACATTGCCTTTAATCGGATTGTACAAATATTCAGCGAGGTCAAATAAATGCAGGGGGTGGAGCCGTGGTCTCGTGAGTCCTAGTCACGGCTAACATCAGTGGCAAGTGATATCGGAACGAGTGCTCCTCACCCCCCCCCCCCCCCATTTTTCACCAACCTGTACTGACCAGCATGGTGAAGTATGGTCAAAAACACTCTCATGACTGAGGTGGTGTAGGGAGACCTTCATCCATTGGTATATTGGTAATGCTAGAGTGTATCCTAATTATTTGATTTAGTTTTTTTTTATAAACGTGCGTGCAGAGGTTATCCCATTTGACAAGCACGAACCATAAACACAATTGACATTCTTCTTCTTGGTTCTTTCGGTAAAGTCACGTAGAAGGGAAGTAATAAAATAATAAAAATAAAACATAATAAAATAATTCTCACGACGTTTCGGCCACAACGCAAGCAGCCGTCCTCAGGTGAAGACCAGGTCTGTCGGGGAGACAGCGTCAATTGACATTCCTGCGACCACCGCAACTCCGATTAGCACGGTTGGCAACTTACGGTGCGAAAGAATATAATAATAGGGGTTTTCCCCTTTTTATCTGGCAACAAAACTGAAACCTTTTAACAATGAATCATGTGTTCATTAACCACAATACTTTTGGTCAAATGCAAACAAAAAACACACTTTGATAATATATGCATTGTCCTTGAAACGGATTGGTCCACGGCAAAGAAAGCCGTCTCTGGTGTGGACCAATCCGTTTCAAGGACAATGCATATATTCATTATCAGTGTCTTTTTTATTTGCATTTTGACCACAATTATTGTGGTTAATGCACTAATGATTCCTTGTAAAAGGTTTCAGTTTTGTTGCCAGAAAAAAGGGGAAAACCCCTATTATTATATTTTGGTACTGGCAAAGGAGGTATAATGATGGGTGCGATAGAAGTTCAACGTGAAGTTCAACATACATGCAACCACGTTTTGCATTCTGTGGTAGGTTGCCACCCCCGTACAGTGTTATCCTCTGCAATGTAACATATTATCCATTATGTAGATTGCCAACCCATTATACTGATCTACTCCTGAACGAGTCACCTCCCCTGCCATCTAAAGCATCGGTGTTGCCCTGTGCATCGTTTTTGCCAGCCAAGTGACCATGTTACACTCAATGTGCAGTGTGTGCACGCACACACACACTGCATAGACGCAGCATTACTTTAATTTGCGTAATCTGACCAAAAAAATGTCAAATAGCCAGCCTTAAGGACATTGCAAATGGTAAGTGTAAGCTTTGTGGCATCACCGCAAGCGATTTTAGCAATTGCTCTAATTTAGTAAATTGCCTCCATCAAACGCACTTTCATGGCTTCATAAAGCTACATTTTGGTAACAACAATTAAGACTTTGAAGGTCGCTTTGATTAAATAATAACAAACGGAAAGAAAATGAGCGCTGCAATCAGTTTTCTTACAAAGAAAGTCCCTTTGCAATATATGTTCACTGCAGAAGACTTGTAATTGGTGATGGAATAAAAGGGTTATGTATGTACTGTATGCTGGAGAAAGAAAAAAAACACTTTAAGTGAGCAATTAAAGAAAAAGAGGATGATAATTTTCAAATGTTGATGAAGGTTATGTTTAATAGGACATGATCTCATTTGCAGGAAGCCAACAATATGACAAGTTTGGAGTTTCTGTGAAAATTACAAGTAATATATTTTTTTTTATCCATTACAAAATTTTAAGCGTTACTCCAACTATATTTCATTTTTCCACTAGCTACAATTATCTATTCTCCTTTCCGTATCATCCTTGTACATATTTCACGAACAGGCCACTTGTAAGCAAAATATAGAGTATGAGTTAGAACGATTTATTGATTAAAATTGATTCTTACGCCCACAAAGCTTGCATATAATTTTGCACATGAAGACCAATTATTTATGATCCCTGCAATCGATATGCAAGAATGAGAACGACAACAACAATTTTGCACCAGCCTAGAACAGAAACAGAACTCTGTCTTCCTCCCTTACTGGATTGTTCGATACCTAAATGTCGCATGGCTGAACGTCCAGTTCTTTACCTCGCTCTAATGGATATAATTTAACATGGGACAGTCAGGTTTATTGATGACCAAAATCCTCTTCTTGGTTTTTTCGGTAAAGTCACGTAGAAGGGAAGTAATAAAATAATAAAAATAATCAAACATAATAAAATAATTCTCACGACGTTTCGGCCACAACGCAAGCAGCCGTCTTCAGGTGAAACCAGGTCTGTCGAGGCGACAGCGTCTGAATGAAACAGCACACGTGCTTGGAGCATATATATAAGCTGGGTTGGGAGGGGGGGTGAAGGGGGGGGGGCGCCTTAGCAAAATAATTTGCATATCAAGAGGTATGTAATTAGTGCTACTTGTGTCCGTGCATTATGCAGGATTAGCAGCATCCAAGGGAGAGGATATGGGAAATGCAGGTATGTAAATAGTGTTACTTTGCCCGTGCATGATGCAGGATTAGCAGTATCACAGGGAGGGGGATGGGGGTAGCATTAATAAAGGGATGAAGTGTTAATAGTATGTAGCTGCAGTAACTAAAACCACCACGTAAACAACTAAAGTATAAACTACATAGTATCATAATTATACTAAATATACTCTACAATAAGCTGAGTTACTAACAGTAGGTAATACATTACAATTCACTCCAATCGCTCGCTCACCGGCAATCAGTCACCTCCCTAGCACTCTGCTATCGCTACTACCCAGGTTGTCGCGATTATTCCACCACGCACGTTGAGGAATCGATCTACCAGGCCACAAACACCGCAACTGCAGGTCACAACACGTCTCCCTTGTTAACTTACTCGCAGTGTGTGTATGTTGGACTTCTTTCGCACCGTACCTAGCTAACTGTGCTAATCGGATGTGCTTCGCTTTAGAATCACCTTCCATCATCTATTTCCACAATTCCATCGACAGCCTTTGGTCGATTCAAGAAGCTTGTCAAGACTCGTTTGGATGGGTGACCATGAGATTGCCCCAGCTATTGCAGTTGTGGGGCTGCAAGGTGGCCAGGAGATGGTTGTGCTGAGTGTCACCCCCTTTCTACGAGCCGATTTTCTACGGGTACTCCTCTTACATAGGTACCAGTCAATCATCCTAATACAGGACCCTCTTGAAAAAAAATATCTCTAAGACTCCTATCGGCCTTTCGAAGTCGAGTTGGCATTATTATAACACAGTACAAGTGACTGCAGCCGTAACTGCGCCAACCCATCTCTATCATGATCCTCAACTAGTTTTTTCATTTAGTAGAAAGATGTAATCAGTAACTGATAACCATGATGTAATTATATTTTGCAAATCAGATGACACTGTTGCCACCTTATCGCACGTGACATCGCATTTGGCATTGCTGACTTGGCCAATGAAACCCGGTTTGGTGTTATGTAAAGCCACAAAACCGCACTTCCATATAACTTTATTCTCCTCAAAGTAAATGTTCTTATTCTTGGAATATGTAATGCGATTTTTTTCTATAAACAGTCAATCATTTTTCTACACTCGGGAGTTACATATTTCTTTAAATACACGTCTTTGTTGAGTTAAAATCTTTCAACTATTCGTATGGCAGGCTCTGGGGTTTTTTAATAGTAGATTTTGTTATGCATTACCTTCATGAGCATAAATTATTTATTTTACATTGGATTTTGCAGATGTCAATTTCCTACTAGGTCCATAGCTGAGAAAATAAAAAAAGCATGCACTCCAATGTAATCCATGAAAACGATGGTGTTGATCGTTATTAGTATTCAAACACCCACATATTAAATATGTGCTCTACAATCTCAAAGTGACATACAACCATTACACATTGGTGACCCCGTGCGTATTTGAGTTTGGATTCACACAAGTTAAAGCATAAGTGAGAGGTTGACCTTCAATCGCTGTTTACTTACCAATGTCGGCCGCGTAGAGCGGAGGCTGGGCGATCGCTTAAGCCCTTGGCCTCCACTCGACGTGTGCGCTAATGGTTACGGGCACGTGCCCTTTTGAGAAACCGCATGCTCTTATTGCACCGGCCGTTGGAAGCCAGTTCAGCTGAATGTGCGCTGACCCCCCCCCAGCTGCCCTTTTCTACCATGCGATGACCTTCCACCTACCCTCGACTGCCCCGCATCGTAAAATGGCAACGACAAGGGACAGCCCCAATATCATTGGGGGGTTTGGGGTGAGGTTGGCTGGAGGAGAGGCTGGATTCCATCTGCTGCTGAAGACTCAGCCCCCCCCCACCCCCCCCCACCTGTATGAATTCTAATCGTCTTTACTAATTGTTGGTTACAGGCTGGACAAGTTTGAGGAAAATTAAGTGACAAATTTCGCGACCTTTCCTCGTATGGAGAGGGCGTGACAGCGAGAACAGAATGCACGAGAGACAAATCAGATCATATCCCCGCCACCATCCCAGGTATGAGTTTATGATTATTTTTTAACGTAATATATTGGCATCTTGGATTTTTAGGCCAAATTTCTGATTATGTTTTTGTATCTTTGAATTGTATTTCATTACATTTTGTGAACGTTCAATGTTTGCGTGCAAAATGTAGTCACATTAACACATTTAAGTATCAATCTTGATTTGAAGCTTTCGTGACTGCAGGAATTTATACTCTTTGGTTCTTTCGGTAAAGTCACGTAGGTATAAAATAAAATAGATTACGACGTTTCGGGCGCAACACAAGCGTCCATCATCAGGTGGGAAAGCGTGGCCTGCTGCTGATGCAGACTGTTTAAAAAGGATTGAAATGGGTGTAGCCCAAGGGTCATAAAGAAGTGGCCGGGTCTAGTGATGTTAGTGTGATAAATTAGCATGTATCGACAGTTGAATTAAAGTGGAAACATAGTTCCCGCAGTAAAATAATTACAGGTTGACTTTTTTTCATATTTGTATTATTTAAGCAAATGTGACTTCACAGTCATCAAACGACGGTCTTCCGATAGCACTCTTGGCGAGACAAGCGTGGAAGCGACCATATATACATAATGTCACTTCGGATCAAATTGAAACATTTTCATTTTTCCAATCACCCAAAATTCATGTCTAGGTTAAATTATAACTTTTCTCTTTCTTTCTGCAGATTCATCCAAAATATTGGGAACACGACCCGAGCGCCAATCGAAGTGGTGCCTGACTTTCCTGCAGTTCTTGGTGAAACTCGCTCTCCTTCGGCAGGGTGTGGTGGCATACGCCAATAAACCTGCAGTTCGGAGGTCGTTACGTTAGGTAACACATAGATCGTGCTCATGGAACAATCGCTTGCGGGGTAATGAGGTGCCTGCTCGAAGCAGTGCAGCAAGTAGGTTTGCTGATCTATTAATGTGGAGTTTATAAAGTCCCTCGTGCAAATCCGTTGATATTCTACATTACGTCTGGGTTTTTTTGCCCCAGACATTTAGAATTCCAATTGTGCACGTAAGTATAGATTTGTTTTAATATATATTAAATTTAAAAAATGCCTGAAACACAGTAAATACCCTCATTAAAAAAAATAAGCTCTAGCAAGTAGCTATTAAAATATGAGACAATAATTACATTGAGTTAACGAATGGCACTGCATTAAAGTTTTTGGTTTTTTAATGTGTTACATAGCTGACTCAATTCCAAAACTAGATTAACAACCGTTTTCATTTGGTGAACAGGCCGGCAATCTTCAGCTATGCAAACAAGACCTGCTCGCAAATAAATCTGTCTGCAGCACTTTTCAGTTATCACATTAAGCATGTTGTCGCTCACGTATTATTGAATGAATAGTGTTGACTGCTTACCCAGGAAGAAACTGGAAACCCCTGAGGTTCTACCACTGTGGTGAACTACAATAGATTAAAATACAGAAAGTGTGGCCATGACTACCGCCCCAGTGGTGCATTTGAGTGTGCATGCATCAATAAGTGTGTGGATGTGTGTGTGTGTGCCCTTTTAACTTATCCATCTGCCGATGACTGGTAACTTATCCATCTGCCGATGGCTGGTACCAACGGTATCAAGATCGGCCTCATTGGAGGACGCTTGTGAAGGACGCTACTTGGCAATTAGAGGCAGTCGCCCTCGAAAGGCAGAGGAGTGATACTCACAACAACGAGCGGAGCGCCGGGTGGCTAAAGCACAAGTTGGCACAGTCGGGGGCACAGGTGGTGCATCGGCCAGTCATCTCAGTCAGTCGACCTGTGGCACCTGGCTCTGCCCCGTGACCTCCTGCCAGCGGGTGTTCGACACTTCACGTAGCCTCAACGTGCACATAGCCTGGCACAAGCGCCGTGGTGACGTCACTGCCACTAAGTGGCAAATGGCGGTTGTTGTTTTTGTGCCCTTTTGCGGGGAGCGGTGGCACAGCGGTTATGGCACTGCGTAAAGAACCCTGCGACCTGAGTTAGATTCCCGCTGACGGCCAACTCTGGTAACGATTATCTTAACCGGTCCTGGGCCTCCCCTAGGTGGACTCAGCCTCTAATGAGTACCTGGTGCAGCATATAAACATCGCCACTAGGGAGACAAAGGTGGTCGGAAATGGTAATGGCCACCCTCTCCCTCGTGTACCGGTCCGGCCTTCATAGGTGCTCGCTAACAGCAATTGCCCCTAAGGTATCTTACGGCTATACGGCGGATCTTTGTCAATGTTTTGTTTATGCATAACCTCAGGAGGGGGCAACGGGCACATCATGGGACAGAGACGAGATGGGCTGATGCGGTACAGAAGGATGTGGAGCTGATCGGGCTTGTCGATGACTGGTACCAGTGTTGTCAAGATCGACCTCTGTGGAGGATGCTCTTGAAGGACTCTACTGGGAAGTTGGAAGTAGTCGCCCTCCAACAACAGTGGAGCTCCGGGTGGCTAGAACACAGCACCGTTGGCAGCACAGCTGGTCCATCTGCCAGTCATCTCAGTCAACCCATGGCACCTGGTTCTGTCCCATGACCTTCTGCCAGCATTGAGCCTTTAACACTTCACGTGTTCTCAAGGTCCACATAGTCACGTGGTGGCATCGCCACCACTTAAACTAAAAACTCAACAATTTGTTAATTTTACCGGGTAAGGCCCACTGAGCTATACAGCTCGTTTTCAAAAGCGACCTGGCCACAAACGAAAGCTCAACGAAATACCTTATCACGTGAAAATGTATCGAAACCAAATACTCTAAACGCGTGTTTCTATATGTGGAGGGGAAACCCGGAGGACCTGGAGAAAAATCCACGCGACCACGGGGAGAGAAAGACACGCAAACTTCAAATACACAGCAGGCGTCAGGGTCGGGATCGAACTCACGACCTCCTGTATACCAGGCGAGGAAGTTAACATCTGGCACCGTGGCACTTCGGGGGCGAATGGCAGTTGTTTTTTTTGTAGTTGTAAACTCAGGTTGGCTGAGTTATCCATTGTCAAGCATGAAATTGGCCTGCATAGTGTGAGCACACCCTCGAGTTGTAAGTTGAAAGACACAGGACCCGGCGAGTGGTAAATGTTTTATTTCCCATTTCCCGAGCACAGCAGCAGTGTTGGCCTGATTAACTTATCCATCTGATTGTTCTCAGTGTGCTTGCGTCCTGTTACGAAATTATCCCAGTGACTAACATACACATCATTTCGATTTAAAGCTTTCGTGACTGCAGGGATTCATCTTCTTGGTTCTTTCGGTAAAGTCACGTAGAATGTAAATAATAAAATAATAAAAATACAACATAATAAAATAATTCTCACGACGTTTCGGCCACAACGCAAGCAGCCGTCCTCAGGTGAAGAACAGGTCTGTCGAGAAGACAGAGTGTCAGAGTTGGGACGCATCAATTTGGCCTAACTCACTCGCGCATGGCTTTGCAGAAAAGTTCCATGTAAAACTAACAAAATCACAAATGTCAAGGCAACACTGCGGAGTGGTCCAGGGAAATGGAGATTTTGATGCTGCTTAAAAAATGTGTTTAGTTTTGACAATTTTCCACCATCTTATGCAAATGAGTAAAGCTGTGAGGCGGTATAAAATGCAAATGGGTTCCGCGTAAACAATACCGCGAGGATATGGCAGCACACCGCTGTTTTTTTTATCAAGAGGCACAATGACTTGTCAAATGCGCGTCTTTGCCAAGGCCACACTAATCCCCGTACCTGCTTGCCTGATACTCGATGTGCTTAGTGGCAAAATGCGCGCACAGCATTTTCATTTCACAAGCGGATTCACGATAACAAGTGTCAAAGCGTAACCTTGTGCCGTCATCATACGGTGTGTGATTCTGGCCATAATCCACGTGCCTTAATTTTCATTTTAAAAAGTTCGTTTCCGTCAGGAAATCCCGCAGCGAACGATTGCACGGCTGCGTCGTAAATTCTTTGAAACGAGATGCGGCAGCTTTTTGTGCTTTTTTTTTACATAAATATTGCATGCGATGGCTCTGCATCGGAGGCTCGCATTATACGCCGCGAATAAAAGCGGCTTGCCTTCACACCCCCAGCAAAAATTCCAAAGTGTTACCTTGTTTTGGTGGCGGAGTAAATACACAATCATTATACAGATTTATTCACACTTGAATAAAATTATTAACACCGTTATTCCGCAATGCCTCCGGGAGCAATATTCCACCGCTAAAACACGCGCGCCAATGATGTTGCGGAGGCGATCGGCATCGTCGGTGACAGGCTTATGAGCTTGCAAGGCAGCAAGCCTGCAGAGGACGTCAAGAATCATCACCGTCACTCTTCGGCTGTGGTGGCCTCATGAAATCGTGAACGCTTCACGCCACCGAACTCAGCCAGCGCGGCCCCGAGTTTCGCCGCGTTCCCGCGGGGTGGAGGGGGGGATGGAGGAGGGCTTCGAGGTCACCTGCGTCAAGGGCGCCCTGGATCTCACGCCGGCTGCCACTGACATGAAGATAGCCCTAACGCAAACTGATGGCTTCATTATGTACCCTGTCGCCTCAAACCTCGGCCATGCCCATTAAAGATGGCTAATAAGTCTTCATCGGGTTTTATTATTATGATGATGATGATGATGATAATTATTATACACGCATAGAAAATATTAGTTTTCTGACCCCCCCCCCCCTCCATCGTTAGGGTAGGAAATGCAGTTAATGAATGTCATAGTGGACATATTTTTAAAATGGTACGGTTGTTTTTCATAATTAAACTTTGGTGTCGAATGCAGGTTGGTGGTGTGGAGGCCTGGGACTGGTTCACACACCACTGGGCACTGATATTAGCAAATACTGAGAAACTAATTTAGATTTTCGGAATAATTGCGCAGTGCAGATCTGCTATGGCACCATCCAATCCTGTAAAACATATACTGTATATAGCTACATATTACCCATTTCTTAAAGAAGAAAGCGTCTAATCAGTTAATATTACCTGTTAGGACATGGACATTAACGAATACAATTGAACACCAGCTGAAAACAGGCCAAAGATGCGTGGAGAAATATGCATGCGTGGAATTGTATTGATCCACTGATAAACATCCATTGGGCAAAAATTGCACATTGTCACATTTTCGTCCTTTGACACAGATAAAATAACAATTGAATAAGAATAAACATGTGCAAGTTCGAGATCCATAAGGTGTCTGTTTGGTGCTTGGACATCTTAACACCAGTTTCATTGACAGAAATTGTAAAACCCATTATTATTTTTCATCATTTTTGATACTGCCAAAAAAGGTCCCATAGATTTGAGACTCATATTGATTGTTAACAACGGGAAGTAGGCTTGGGCAGGACAAGCCACTAGAAGGGATAGTTGCCTGCAAACAAACTGGCCTGTACATGCTTTGTGGAGATGGAGCAATACAATCTGCCCACGTGAAGATGGTTTGTTGCTATCGCATGAGTAAGAGTTATGGCTTCGGGAGGCCTTTATCTAGCAATGTATATATCATAACTCATTCTGAAAACGTTCATCCCTTTTAAGAATAATCAAGTCACACGGTACGGGGACAACGTTTTGCTGGCTGGCCGGCACACAGTGGTGACATCACCGAGCACCATTCGTCGTTATGACGTTGCACGCACCCCACGGCATTGAGCCGGGTTCGTACGTCGCGATGACGTCACGATCCTCCCACACCTTCACGCACGCAAATGCAAGGGCAGTGCTACGCTAGATACATTTTATACATTGGCTTTGGCGACCAATATTATGCTTGAGGATGCTGGTTGCAAGTGATAGCTAAGCATCCCATAAATGTTGTAACATCGCTCTCCAACACACCGGTGGTGTTGAAGCAGTCATTCATGCTTTGGCACGTTTGTTCACGTGACAACTTTATGAATTGGCTGTGTCGGGTGGAGGAGGGTTTACAACACACGTTTAATTTACGCGATCTAAACCGAAGATGAATTATGAATAAATATGCATACATTGCAACTTGCTCTCGTACAGCCCAAAAACATACAAATGCACCTACACGTGTTATTATGTATGTACAGTACTATGTATACATGTGAAGTTGAAATGAAAGAACCTGTATGTATGTATGTGAGTACATTTCAATGAGACGATTTCTAAGGGCGAATCCCACCTCTATTCACTTCAGTTTATTGGACCGTGTGTAGTGTCCTTGTTTTGTGGGAGTATTTTTTACGTCCTAACGAGCATTTCATTAATTTGACCACTTATAAATGCCAGCGGGAGGCCTCTATTAATGAGATGTTACGTGTTTTTTTTTTATTGCAAACGCATGGTGACGTTCACATTCGCTCACATGTGCTCAACAGTGAGATTTTTAGCAGCTGAAGTGTTTATTAGAGAAAAATAAATCCTCGCATAATTAAATTCAATGCGTTCATGCAATGTACCAGTGCACACATTCTTTCTCTCCCGAATGCATGTATTATTATTTTTGTTCCCAAGGTAGACGCCAAAATGTAATATATTTCGCGTTAAATGGCAGGGCCTATGAATATGCAAATGTGTTTGCCCAGGACGTATGTATGACTGTGTCAGATATCGCGTGTGCCCTTTCTTGGAGCTCATCACGGCGGAGAAAACCTTCACAGCTACCTTTATCCCTTGCAGACGTCAATTTAACAAAAGCGTCCCTGTTAAGCACTTCATACCTTCATGGTGTCTGTGGCTCCTTATACATTTTTGGTCATTGTGGTTATGATAGCTGTGTGATTAATGTTTGAATCCAGGCTTATCCTTTGTAAGTTTCACTATACAACTATTCTAAACTTAATAAATGGCTTCTAAAGGGGGGACATTTTTTTTGTATTGAAGACGGACAGGATTATTAAAACTATAATTGCAATATCCCTATTGTATATTAATGATGTAATGTTTACGTATGTATGCTGACCTTTTTTCGCACCATACATAGCTAATTGGAAGGGCGGGGGAAGGACAGCAAACTAAACACAAAAAGCAGTTCTAAATAAATCAGTTTTCAATCGAGAAAATTAGTTTTCAACACGTAACGATGTTATAGTCTCATGGAATGATGCTGGACTTATGCAGTTAGTTGTACGAATCAGCCCCATTGTGTTGGTGGTCGAGGGAGGGGATGATGAAGGCTGAGACGACCCCACCACCCCACTCCACCCCACATTGAAGGTTCACCGCCCAAACCCCCTTTAAAATTCTTAGAGTGAAGTGAAAATATTGGTTAGAGTTTGCCGTGCAAAATTTGGTAAAATTAAGGGATGAACATCAGGCTATTCATCGTGTACCCACAAAGCCAACCGTGCTAATCGAAGGTGCTTTTACTATACAAATGTAAGTTTATTTTCTTTTTATGTGTAAATTGATGTTTCTATTTAATTTCTCATTGGGTTTTATTGAAAGGGCATGTCGTCCATGGGATTTAAATAAAGTAAAATGTTGGTGACTTAAAGCTTTTGTGACTGCAGGAATTCATATTCTTTGGGTCTTTCGGTAAAGTCACGTAGATAGGTTAAAATAATGTAACAAAAAACGACGACGTTTCGATCGCAACACAAGCGTTCGTCAACAGGAACCCTTGTGTTGCGATCGAAACGTCGTAGTTTGTTGTTATTTTCTTGGAACCTATCTACATGACTTTACCGAAAGACCCAAAGAATATGTTGGTGTCCTGTGAGCATATTTAGATATTTGGGTCTGTACTCATTGCATGGACTATCGCCCGTATCCCACTACCCTATGCCCATAGATAAGATAAATGCGCAGTTGGATAAAGGTCCGGGAGTTAATCTCCTTAACAAAATGCAAGCACACACGGCGCGCAATGACACACCCGCTACGCTATTGACGCCGATTAAGCGCTGTTGTGTACGAGACCAAAAGGAGTATACCAATCAGCCCTGTCCCCAAGGGATCGCTAAGGAGCAATCGATTTTTGTCCCACCGACCTATCTGTTTCACCGCCGTTGCCCTAAGTATTTTACCGCCAAGCGACCTACGTTTCCGCAGAGAGATTGGCTGCCGCTTGCCATTGCTGCGAGCATGCAACAGATCGGTCAGCGTCGCCGGCGACAAGCGGAATGGCACACTGGGCCACATGGACGCGGCGGCGCTCTCAGCCAAAATTGGGCTCCGGCAGTGCCAGGTTATCCGAGTAGCAAAAGTAGTTACATATGCTACGGGCCCCGCACTTTAAATGCCTTCAAGCTATCAACTCCGTTTCAGTGATTCTACACTTGCTATATTACTATAGTACTATACTGCCTTCAACTTGTATGAACGCCTGGGTGTTTAAGGTTAGCGATGTGTCATATTATCTGGCTGTATAGCAACTGAAAAAATACAATTAATTTACTTTGCAAGTAAAAAATGTGTGTTTTAATATTTGTGTTGTTTTTTATTTAGGGCCCCTTCATAACATCATATGCTACAGGGCCCGCACTAGCTTCATCCGGCACTGGGCCCCGTTTGGCAGTGGTGGCGCCTTTTCATTAAAGGGGCCCGCTCTGAAACCGCGAACCATAGACCGGGAAATAGTGGTAGCACACTTTGGTTTGGGACCAACCTGAGCCATAAGCTCACGGGAATAGGAGGGGAAATTCGTGGCTTGGTTTGCCCCCTTTTCAGACAACATCTAATATTAGTTAGGTCGTGATGGAGGGTCGGGAGACAGAGACCAGCGATGAGGGGTAATAACCGCCTTCAGATGAGATGGGAGCTGGACTCGGAGGGCTGGAAGGAACACACGTTCGTCCAAGTCGCCTCTTATGTTGTTATTTTCTGTCTTTCAGGCACGATTCGGGCATGTCCGTCCCTCGCCTTGTCATCCCCTCTGCCTGACTTAAAAACAAAAACTTACCCTTACCCCTCTCGGTGGGGCCTCGTCTGGGTCGGGCTCGCGGAGTGCGCTCCCCCGTCTTTCTACCCCCTGCTTTTCATAACCGTTTTAGTTTATGTGGACGGTGTCGCAGCGTGATGCAACGGGCCCCGCGGATTGCCTCAATAAATAAATGAGCAATGAAACAAGGAGGCCCGTTCGTGGGCCGTGACTCGCGTCCGAGGATGCGCCAATTTGAACGCTCTATTTCTCGCCGCGTGCTGCAGGTCACTCTGACGCAGGGAGATCTCTGCTCAAGCCACCTCATTTCCGTCGCTTTATCCTCGTGCATCTGAGCTGCCCCATTTCTGCCAAGTGGTCTTTGAAAGGCAGCCTTTGAACCTTAATGCTGGAATAATAGACCAAATCACTCAAGGTGGTCTGCGGATCATGCAATTGGGGTGGATACGTGATTCATCCGAGGCAATTTGCATACCTGCACGAGAGATAAAAAGATTGGACGCCCTTTCATAAAGCCTGAGAGGACATACTGATGCTAGCTCTAGAGTACAAGAGGAAATATGTATTATTAATACCCAGATATACATATATATTTTTACATTTGTTATTTTAGGCCGGCTGACAGCCATGCCATTAAATATATATTTTTTATCGTATGTTCTCATTCATGGAGCCGAAAACACGGATTTGAAATGGTCATATACATAGCCATGCAGTTTGGCACTTTGTTTCACTTTGTTTATTTTACGTCTGACCTTCCGAAGCCACATACGCACGCACGTTTGTGAGTTACTTACATATTGTGTTTCTTCCGCAAACACCTTTTGCCTTTTCTTTAATCTGGACCCCCCCCCCTCCCAGTTGCTGCTCATGGCTGTACAAATATATAAATATTCTGAGTGCAGCAATATCTCCAGATTGGCCATGCTGGTTTGCCCAGAGGCACACCGGGCACGTCCAATGCAAAACACGCACAAGGGATCCCTCTGAAGACAGTGAGCAATGGGTGTCCCGGGATCAGCACAGGCAACATGATGTCCTTTGGAGGTACAAACGCGTGCAGCTTGGATGTGCAAATATGCAGAAAGAAGCCTGTCGTTGACATCATTAATTCTAACCAAAATTGTCTTCGGAGAAACAGACACAAAGAAAGTGTTTTTGATTTAAACACACCATAATTATACAGTAAATTATACGATGCTATTTTTTGGTATATTTTGGCTTGTTTTGAAACTTTACGATGCCATGCGGTTCAGTGATTTTTATACGGCAGAAGGTAACGATATATAAATGAGAAGAGACGTCGGAGGAGGTGCTATGCTCTCGCCAAGGTTATGCGCAATTATGATCAAATATATTTTCATGAAAATTATGTTGGAGAAATGAAGGCAGAATGATGATCGGTGAAGGTATATGACCCGTTTCTGCGTCGTTGATGGCATTGCATTGTATTGTTTATTTACACACACAAAATACACAAGCGAAAGACAAACGGTGCAAATAAAAAAAGAGTGTGCATGTGAGGTTGGAAACCGAAGAGGGCTTATATGAAAACCACACCAACAAAAAAAAGAACAATGTATAGACAAAACCAATTGATCAATCAATGAAACGTAGCATATTATTACAATTAAACACATTTTACTCCGTGTTCGCATCTGTGCATATGTGTGTTTGAGTGACATTTTTTTAATGCATGGCAATGAACAACAGAAATCAATTGAGGAACTTCAACAAAAAAAGGCTGCAAGGTGAGATAAATGTATGAAGATAACTCTCACCAAAACAAGTGATGTACAGCGGCGTTCGCCAACACCGTAATTGTAATCATTATCGGTGGGACGCAACTGGAAAAGACACGAGAGCATACATTCCTATGACAGTTATTGAAGGCAGATGGGATTGATTGACCATCACTGATGGAGATCACACAACAGTGGACCGACAAAGGTAATGTATATATTACATGGTTTTTTTGTTATAATTCCGTTCTATGCAGCTCGAATACAATGAACCACATTTAAAAATCACAAAAAAAGTGCATTTAAATGGATTTCTGGTTATTTTAATACGGAAAGTTGATAAGATTGTCCTTCTGAACTCCACCTCCGTTTCCATTGTCCCTGATTCATCCTCTCATAGGTATTGCATAGGTGTTCAACTTACCTTTAAAGCCTCACACAAGCTTATGTATTCATACCGAACAAATATTAATGATCTAAATGGAGCTTCACTCTTACACCAGATGGCTAACACTGTAACTTGCTTTGCTACTCAATCAGCATCAAATCATCAACTTAAAACATATTTAATATGAACATAATTTGTGTTCTCACAGGTAGCAAACTGCAAATGCGCATCTGCTTATCCTAGCAATGGCCCGGAACAACAACAACAACAACAAAAAACGCAACAAAACCGTATTCATTGCGAATCGTGCCATCGTGCACTGGTCATCGACGCAGCATGCTTGCGTGTGCGTGTGGTTGGATGTTGCCTTGGCTGACCGCATTCACTTAAGGAGTGTGAAAGGTCAAGAGAGCCATTATTGAGGCACCACCCGAATCATTGTTAATCCCACTCACTCACCATACTAACCTTTTACCCGGGGACATGGGTGGAGCAACACAGCTGTCCAGATAAGCTATCTCCAACCTTGATGTAGAAATCAATATCGGTGCTGTCAGATGGGTTAGCATGCTGCCTGGAAAGCAAATGCAAGTGTCATTATTTTTCACGCGCACGCTGTCTATGTGAAGAATATTATCGGAAGGGTTTTGGTTTCTTGCAGTTCCCGGATGGTGCCGATGTGGACTCTTTTCTCTCTCTATCTCAAATTATAGCAGGATATCAACTGGAAGAAAAAAACACTTCAGTTTATTGAACATGTCTTTGCAAATGCCGCATTGGCAGTCGTGCATAGGCACAAATAACAAAAACGTAACAAAATGTGTCAATATCACTGCCCCAAAAGGACACAGATCGTGTGCTATGAAGGGTCAATGCCCGAGGCGTAGCCGATTATAAACAAATAAATGTATTGTTTCTTCTCTTCCTGCAACATTATCGACTGTGTTGAATTTTCATTCAATTTATAGAGTGCGCAAATTCGACATTGGAGACCAATCTATACGGAGTGCCCGTCGAAAGGCATCTTCTAAAATATAGACATCCAAACAATATATTTTCTCGATGTAAAATTAGCAATATCACATTTCTGTTTGCTCCATTTTTTTTCTAAGTTTATTTTTTTCCGAAACGTATAGATTCCTCCTAATTTAATGCAAAACACAAAAAGTTCACTAGACGCGATCGATATCCTTCCCAAGACAGGTCCCTATTCTAAATCGAGGCGAATCAATGCGGCACAACCAGACATCATCAGTCTGCAGCGTCCTCAGCCTGGGAATCAAATTACTGGAGCCCTTTTATCAGAGGTGATGAGGATTTACGCTGAGCCCAATGAGTGCTCAGTAGGGCTTAGTTCTGCACCGTTTTTTAATGGGTCTCAAATAGCTGGGAACGTGACCCACGGCGGACGAAAACCACGCGAGGAATTTTTTGAGGGTGCATGCCGTCTCCAGCCATGACTCCCGGGTTGTCGTGTAACAATCAAGGTTTACAGCGTGACTTTGACAAACACGTCGATACTGTCTCGCACAGAAATGTGTGCGAAATGCTTGGCAATGAGGGGCACAGGCCGGCGAGAATTCAGACATGATCACGGGCTAAAACACGCGGTAGTTGCTCATAGTCGAGGTTGTTGGGTTAGATCGCGTGAATATAAAATGCGTCGTGAAACCCGCCACCACCCGACACAGCCAATTAGTAAGGTTTGTCACGTAAACAAAGCGTGGCCAATTGGTTACGAGCTCAGCACACGGCGAGTTTGTTCGTACACAAAGACCCGCGTGCACGGGGAGCTCCGGCCAATAGCATATTGAAATGAGGAAACATTTTACTTCTCGCAAGCCGGACTGCCGATGAGACCCAGGTCTAAACCGCTCGAGGGTGTGCTTGCTTAAAAACAAATGCTGCTTGATAATTTTGGACTGTGAAGCGAAATAGGCTAATGGACTAAGCATGTTTTTTTTATTGTTGTTGTTGCTGCTCTATGCATCTGTGTAGATGGGGGCTGAGGTCTGCTTATCTGTGATAGATATTCAGCTCGAGGTAACGTTACTGCAGTGGGATTGCTGCTGCCTGTGGTCCTTTTGTCGCGCTCCTGAAATAAATGAACACATTTGAATCGTTTTGTGTCATTCCCGTACAAAAGCAGGATTTTCATTTTTATGACAGATCTTGTGGGATTTTTTTATTTAATGTCACGCCAACACCCCTGATGTGTTGGCCGTAATGGGGAAACGTGTCTGTCGCCGATGTTAACGGAATGTCAAATATTGTCCTTTAAATAAGTTCACACACGAGAGATTACCCAGCACGCCCGTGAGGAGTATACGGCACGTCTCTGCGCACGCACGTTACAATATTTTCGCAGTGCCGTGTACACGCACGCATGAAGAGATTCGACGTTTTTGGTGAAGAAGAAGAAGCAGAAAAATAAAACAACAAAATAGCAACGGGAAGCTCCCAACTGTGTGCCAGCATTAAAACATGTTTTCCGCATCCAATTTTGCCGCAACATAAAACCAATGACCAACGGCAAGCTGAACACATCAATATTAACCAATATGAAGTGGCAATAAAGAGAACGGTAACGCAATGAGGTGGGAGGGAGGGGAGAAAAACATTGATTTCCTCCGCTGATTTTCAACTGTGGTTATAGATACATCATTTTGGCGTGGTCTTTCTTCATATAACACCACAACAATTGATCTTGCAGCGTGGCGGCTCTGTATGCTTTTATTTGCCAAATAAAGCCTAATAATAATTTGTGCCATGCTACGACCGCTTTCCCAAATTAATTGCACGTCTAATTCATCGCACGTTTTCACTCGCCGCTCTTTTATACGTTGCATGTTCACAAAAAATAATGGTAAACGGCGCGTGATAATTTTTTTAATCAAGGTTGCATTTAAGACGCTTTTCCGTAAATATATTGTAGCAACATGCAAGACTCCTCACAAGTTTGTTTTGGAAGACATTTGCAAGAGCATGGTACTAAATGTCCTGGTAAATAATATTCTGTGCAAAGGAAATTACACTGCAGGGTATCTCTGCAGCCTTTGAAAATAGTTTAATCTGTCCTGTTAGCTTACTGCAGTTGTGAAAAGTACAGCCTGCTAAAATGCTGATAAAAATTCTGTTTAAGAGATTTCTCATTTCCATAAGTGAAGCCCTGGAGGAATTCAAACCAGTGTGTGGTTTATTTTTCGCATGATTGTGAGAACTCTCTTAGGTGCTATGAAAACGTATTTGCATAACATTTGAGAAAACCACACTTGCCACCAAGATATCCGTTTTATCCCTCGGAGTATTTTGTTACTTTAGAAAACTATTCCTCTCGTTCTTTGGCGCCGCATACCAATCGCCATTTCAAAATGCGCGCTATTGTCCACAAATAATGTAAACAGCACGATGCGACTGGGTAAACCGAAGCTCGCACGGTGAACAGCGCCTGCGTTTGGTGTCAGCGTGGCGAGCGACGCACGTGCCAACCGGCAAGGACCCCCCTCCCGCACACACCACTCACACGGCATGAGCGTGCATCTGGCGTGACACTCCGACACACGTTAAACTCAAACTCAAACATTTTTTTTCTACTTTATTTTACCAGTTAAAGACGCACTGAGCTATAATACCATTTTTTTTCAGAAGCGACCCCGCTATCGCGAATGATAGCTCGACGAAGTGGCTCATCATCACGCGGACATTTATAGCAGCCAAAAGCTCTAAACGCGTGTTTGTTCTAAATGTGGAGGGGAAAGACCGGCAGGACCCGGAGAAAAATTTATCTGCGGCATGTTTACTGCCGACGACTGAACCGTGCAAATGCATGAGTGCATTCATAATTTAAGAGGCAAAATCGTGTTCCCAAGCAGCGTTATAACCATATTTTGCATAGTTGTGTTTAATAAATTGATGCATTTGAATGAGTGGGTGTTTGTGTGTGTGTGGGGGGAGCGGTAGTGTAGCGGTAAGCGCACTGCGCAACGAACCTGGCGACCCGGGTTTCATTCCCGCTAACGGCCAACACCCAGTGACGATTTTCTGAACCAGTCCTGGGCCTCCCCTAGGTCGACTCAGTCTAAAATGAGTACCTGGTGCGATGTGTAAACATCGCCACTAGGGAGACAAAGGCGGCCGGGTGTGGTGCTGGCCACCCACCCCCTCGTGTGCTGCACTGGCCTTCATAGGTGCTCGCTAACAGCACTTGCCCCCACAGTCTGTTTACAGGCTATACGGGGGATCTTTGTCTTTATATATGTGGGAGCTACGAACTCGATGTCCCAAGTTCGATTCCCGCTCACGGCCAACACTCAGTGACGATTATCTGAACCGGTCCTGGGCCTCCCCTAGGTCGACTCAACCTCAAATGAGTACCTGGTACAGTGTGTAAACATCACCGTGAGGGATACAAAGGCGGACAGGCGTGGTGCTAGCCACCTACCCCCTCATGTACCGTGCCAGCCTTCATTTGTGCTCGCTGACAACACTTGCCCCAGAAGTCTATGAAGGCTATACAGGGGATCTTTGTCTATCTTTCTCTCAAATGTGCCTGCATAGTCATTTAGAAGGCACATCTGGCCTCGTGGCTCAATGGTGGAGTGAACAGGCCGCAATCGGAAGGACACGAGTCCAAATCGTGGTTGGGGGTTTGACTTCGCCTATCATCACTCTGGGGTGCAATTGAACAGTCACCACTCTGTTGGGAAGTCTATGGAGAGACTTACCACCAATATAGAATTGTGGAATTTCCATCACCACGGGTGCAGAGTTGCACGCAGGAGATGACCACCACCTGGGTGCTCATTTAGCAGGAAGTCACTTTGACTTTTGAGAGGCACATCCATGCATTCCTAACATGCAGTGGAGTGTGGCGTTTTCCCACATCTAATGGGCAAGTTAAAGTTGCTTGTTATGCTCGGCTACGTTCTCAAAGCAGTCACCACGTGTGAGTATGCTTTCATTATTTAAAGGCGGAGTAGCTCTGCACATGTGCTTGGGTACTGTATTGCACCTAACGTCATCAGATATTGGAAGCGAGACAGGGTTGAACCTGGACAGCGCTTTGATGAGCGACTGTTTACTGGACATCTGTGAAAAAGAGCTTCATTGCTCATCGGATTTTTCCAGTATAAATACATTTTCTGATAGGCTGCATGGCTACCCAAGTAGGCAATAGAGCAAAGCCATAACGGCACCTCAACACTCGCATTAAAATAGAAAAATTGATTTGTAAAAAAAAAAAAATATGACATTTTTGTTGAAACAACACATTTTTACAAATTATTTCCAGTGACGCACCTTGCCGGTGTGAGATTTATTTATTTCATAAGTTAAAGAGACGAAAAATGTTGACTCGCATATTTTTCATTGGCTGCATTCCAACATAATGAGCTAGCGACGCCTGTCAATAGTAAGTTCAGCAAATGTCTTGCTCCGCGAAAAGTTCAAAGAAAGCGGTTGTGTTGCCTTCAATGGTGAGATTTTAAAAAAAAACATCTCAGATGTTTTTCATTACTTTTGTAACCATCGCAGTAATTCATTTCTAGCAGTAGTCCACTTTGGCGCGCATATTAGCCTAATGGATGTTCGGTGTGTTTCTGAAGAGTGGCATAAACAAATCATGCCAATGTATCACATTAATGAATCGCAAGGCATGCGTTTTGTTTCAAGGAAAACTGCAGCTTTTATTTTAAAGCATTAATGCACATCTCTAAGAGCATTTCAAGAGCTTAGGTAGGCCCACCTGCCAAACTCTGACCAACTCACCCACAATGTGCCTGGCTCTTATATCGCATCTTCGAAGCTAAGCAAGGGTCCGACCACTGTACGTGGAGCTTGGATGGGTGACCACCAGCCACGCGATGCTGCTATTGGCGGCATTTCCTGCGCTCCCACGTCAAAGCTCCCCAACTTCACCAATCTGCACTGACCAGCGTGGTGAAGTATGGCCATATAGCCCCCACAACTCACATGGCATGGAGAGGCAATGGAATGGCTAAAGAACTGTGCATGCACATAATGCTGGTTTTATTTAAAAAATACTTCTCTTTCAGAAAGCCATTGTATGTCTTATCTCGCATCAGATGTTGGCAATTGAGTAACCGACTTGATATAACAATGTGCAATGTTAATGCATATTTATAGGGCAATCGTGTGTTAACTACCACAATGTATAGCTATTGTTATGATTTTTTTCCTTCACTCTAATAAGAAAGCCAATTGGTTTGGTTGAACGCCAAAGCAGCAGCGGAACAAATTAAACTTTTAATCTTTTGGTGCAAAGGGTGATTACTTTTAATGTGCCTTGCACAGTCTTCGGGGGTGAGGTTAATTAGGCAGAACGTTTTAATTACCCAGGGTCTCGAGACAAGCAGCTTCCCTAAGCGAATGCGACACAAACGTTGAGCATTTGCCGGACCGTCCTCCTGGAAGTGTTGGCCCCTTGTGTGGATTTTTTATAAAAATTATCCTTCATGGACACATCTGTTATCCGTCAACTTTTCTGATACCAGTACTCAATTAACTTCTTTTTTTTGGGAGGAATTGCTTCGGCGCTTTGCGATGCCCGTATTGTTTGAGACGTCTGTTCTCTCTGAAGCAGGAGGAAAAATGTCGTTCTGCCTTGTTCTCAATCTATTTCTAATATTCTGCGCAAGACTACACAGCTGAGCTGTAATGCAGTCAATTTCAAGGTGCTCATAACGATATGTGTAATGTTCCCTCTACTAACAACAAAAGTTTTACCATGCAAGATGTAAGGTTAGTAAACCCAAATAAATTGCAGAAATTATTATTAATACCGTTTGTACCACTTATGAGCTCTAAAGAGATCGGGCACATTGAGGACGATTTTGGTTGTATGCATTGAAGGTGGATTGATCGTGCAGCAAATGGACCCACAGCAGAGCATTGTGCTGGACACGTAATACTGTGCAGTAGTTATATATTCGTCGCAGGTGATTGGTCATTTTTTCAGCGTAATCTTCACATGTTTGCGTGGGCGGAGGGGTGCGATGTTGCATACGTCCACTGTGGACATGCATGGCCAGTATGGTTGGCATAATATACAGTTTCCACCCCCCCCTCCCCCCATGACGCGCATGTGCCACTACTTCGTACAGTTTCTCGCATGCGGACATTGAAAATACAAATCGTGATGTATCGTAAGCACACTATGTACGCTTCACAATGTATCCTTTTTTTTTAGTTTGAACAGTATCATTTGGATGTCAGATGCAAAGCAGATTTGAGCCTGCTTAGTACTCGGACGGGTGACAAACAGAACTTCCCAGGTGTCGGAGGCCTGCGACTCTGGAGGGCTTGCCAGGATATGGGAGCATTGAGTGTCACCCACTTCGCACATACGCACGCACGTTTGTTGAACTTTTCTCGAACCGTACGTAGCCGACCACGCTATTCGAAGGTGCGGTACAGATCAGCAGTTTCCTCACACACGAAGCCACAGACTCATTCATAGGAATTGGCCAAACGTTTGCAACGCACAGTTCAAGTTCAAGTGCATTTATTAGGTATAGCCCTGTGAGCCATTCGGCTCTTGAATCGGGTGCAACCGCAACAAAAAAAACATGAACAAAAAAACATCTTAAAGTGAATATGTGACTGAGTGCAAACAGAAAATCCAAGAAAAGACAGCAAAATATTGCAGAAAAAAACACCGTACACCAACGCAGTGTGCAAAAATCCCAGTGGGATGCAAGTCAAACAACCAACAACAACCAGTGTGCTCATGGCAAAAAAAACACATCTTGAGACTGAGTGAGACTTTCCTGGGTAAATAAAAACGTGTTATTATGCTTCATAATTGTTATTATTTCAGGTACAATATGAACACAAAGCAGTTTGTCTGTTCAAATGCATCAATCAACGTGGTAGATTACACGTTAGTCTACAAGTACATTCCCAGCTAGTTAGAGGGGCATTGAGAAGTCGCACAGAAGCCATCGGGAGAGAGGGAAAAAAATTGTGTTGGTTGTCCGTCCGTGTGAGTTGAGTTTTGGTAATGAGAAATGGCAATGTGTTATATGAGCACGACTGCAAAGGGTTATACCCTTTTGTCATGGATAGGACACATCCTGACACCTGGACAGATTCAAACTAAAATGGCATTGTCTGTACTTACAAATACCCTGCCAGGCAGATGGCCAAGCCCTCGAGATTACAGAGGCAGTTCTCCCATATTCCACTGCTGAATAGTTCACGTGTTTTTATTTATAGTAAACTAATTAGTGCTAAATTAATTACTGCTGAGAATTGTATTTTTTTATTTCCATTCTACGTGACTTTACCGAAAGAACCAAGAATATGAATCCCTGCATTCACGAAAGCTTTAAATAAAAATGTAATTACTGCTGTTCAGCAGTTCTACGACTATGTCGTTCTCCCTGATGACGATTGCTTGTGTTGCAATTTAAACGTCGTTATTTATTACTATTATTATTATTATTATAATTTTCTACCTACGTGACTTTACCGAAAGAATCAAAGAGTACCAGTTACTGCTGAAAACTTCGAAACAAAACTATTATGACAAAGCTTGCATTTTTTGTCGTCGCTAATTTCTCTCTCAAAGTAAATTATGCATTTTTTACTTCGTCAACAGTGCAGAAAATACCTGTGAAACCTCGCAGTTTGAGGGCCCTCCAAATACTCCATTTGTTGCCCCAAGGGGGCACAAAAAAAAGTCAAAAATCCCCCTGAGCAGGCTACTGGGGAACGCGTGAGCATTCATCGAGTCAGGGTGGCACAGCGCATGTGGGCGTGTTGAGATCAGCACCGCACCCTTTGTCTCCCCGAGTGCCACAAAACCACAGCAGGGCATGTACGAATTGTTGGCTGATATGACCTACGGAAGGTCCAGGACACGTTAAGGTTATTGCCACAAATGTTATCAATGGCCTGGAATTAAACTCAGGGTTTGTGCCGTGCAAGTCACTCAATCACGACATCAGCACTCGTCTCTCATACACATATGCATACACACACACATGCCTTTATCCGTACACACGTATACTTATATATATACATAAAGACAAAGACTGTTGGGGCAAGTGCTGTTAGCGAGCACATATGAAGGCTGGCATTGTGCACGATGGGATAGGTGGCCAACACCACGCCTGGCCGCCTTTATCTCCCTCGCGGTTACGTTTACACTCTACCAGGTACTCATTTGAGGCTGAGTCGTCCTAGGGCAGGCCCAAGACCGGTTCAGATAATTGTAACTGGCGTTGGCCGTGAAAGGGAATCGAATGGGTTTGTAACGCAGTGTTCTAACCGCTACACTACCACTCCCCCTATATACATACACACACATATACTCGCATACATTTCATATGGACGGACAACTTATGATCTTATATGTATAGATTCATGGGCCTATGTTACAATTTTTTTGTTTTAATACGAACCATACAACATATAAAAAAGTGTAATTTTAAGTGAAGGACGGTAATGTAATAGGCCCTATTATTTATTGCCAGTGGTGTTTTGTCACAGTAGGTAATAAACACCGATTAATGCACTCTAATCCAATCTTGCCTGTGTCACTTAAGCGAATATGAAACCCTCCGAGGGAACTAATAACTGGCATAACCTTATAAACGTGTGAGCACATTTTGCTGCAATGGCATTACAACTCCATTCTCGACGCGTTCATTTCGCCCTTTGGCATCCCTGTATTGTTTTCCTCTCACACTAAGCCCTGCCGACCAGAAACACGGACGATGGGAAAGGAATAGGTTGGAAGAGTGGAATGTTTTGACGTTTGGATATATGGCATCGAATGAAAATCCGTTTGACGTATAGAAAATGTAGCAAAGAAGCGTGAGGGTGACTGCAGCAGAAGAGAAGTCTAAACTACTCAACTAAAACTTTTTATTTTATTTTAGCAGGTAAAGCCCAGTGAGCTATATAGCTACAGTATGTTTCAGAAGCGATCTGTCCACAAATGATAGCTAAACGAAGTGACTGATCAAGTGGAAATTGATAGCAGGAAAAAATAATCTCAACGTATGTTTATAACCACGGGGAGAGCATGCAAACTACGCATGTACAACAGGCATCAGGGGTGGGATCGGGCAGAAGATCTGGGTCGGCCATAAATTCGCCTAAGACATCCTTCCCACCTGATGACGGACGCTTGTGTTGCGCCCGAAACGTCGTGATTAATTTTATTTTCGACCTACGTGACTTTACCGAAAGAATCAAAGAGCGTGGATTCCTGCTGTCACGAAAGCTTCAAATCAAGATTAAGACATCTTCATAAGGAAGGTTGTCTGTTGAGGAAAGGGCCAAGGTAGGGAAAGAGAGGCACTGCACAACAGCTGAAGAGGGGAGGGCAAGAGAGCATGGAGAGAGAGACCTTGAACCAAACACCTGCTCTAGGGTAGAGGACCCGAAGGATCTTGCCAACACCATCCCGGCTCCGATTGTCACGATTGTCTCAATGAGCCGGCTGGCCGGTAGTGGAGCTAGGCCCAAGCAAAGCAAGCAAAGGCTAATGGACCCCAAGCGGTCCAAGAGCCCCTCATTGATGAAAACCAAAGACAAATTGCGGCGCAATAATATATAAGCTCAAATTAATATCATGATGTAGATAAGATGATGAACATGAACAGTCAATGAATGTTTTTCACCTCTGTGCTATCTGCATCTCACTTCTCGTCTCGCTGCATCGTTATGTTTGTAAACCTTGCTCTTATCTCACGACATCTCTATCGTCCATATCTCTGCTATCATCTCACTAGGATTGTATAACGTGTCAGGGGGGGGGGGCAGGGGGGAGGGGAAGGTGGGGGAGGCAATAATAATGTCTGCTTCCTCCCCCCCAATTGGCTAGTAGCACCACTGCAGCAGGCTTCCGGCAACACCTGAACACACCTGGGTCAGCCGTGTTGGTCAATTATACATTGAAGGAGAGAATGAACAGCACTGGTTTTGTTTACTCCGCACTGAATACTCGCATTGGAAGCACATCCGTATGCATTCGTGAATTTTTTATTGGCTGTTATAATGTTTACAGGAAGGCAAATGGGGCTCTTGTAACCTTATCTTCAGGCTCCAAACACAATAAAGCGATGCAGTACATATGCAGTTCTTTTAGACCTTTGTAAGAAAGTATGTAATGTATTTTATACATGTGACTAAAACAAATGACACCCTCGTCGTTTTACATAACGGCTAAATCCAATCTTTAAACTTGTGTTAATTCAAATGTTCTATTGTATTGTACTCTCATTTCAATAGCCACTCGAGGTAATGCATTATGGTCTACGGTGAGTGGCTTCAACTTAGTATGACATTTTGTATTTAAATTCAAGTGCATTTTATTATTGGAACATTTTCAATGCCTCTGCTTTAAGAAGGGGTACACGTATAAAGGTGTTGTGCAATATATCAGGTCATTATTTAACAGATTAATATTTACATCAACATTTTTTTTTGGGAGTGGGGGGGGGATTGTGCCCAGTCTACTGCGGCATTGAGGCACGGCGCTAGAGTTTTTGACAAAAACATTTTTTTGGAAACTGCCCTCGATGGTTGTGGCCTCACAGCGTAGGAAGGCACTCGCGCTGATAAAATCATAAAGTAAAACAGATGATTTCAGACACAAAAGGTCACCCTTCTCTTCAGGCCCTGTCATTCCATCGCCCTTTTTTTTCTCTTCAAAGTTATAAATTAAATTTAGTTTCTTTGACCATAGTCTCGCCTTATGGCTTTTCCTGAAGCGTTCCTGGTATCAATGCAGACCAGCTGCCTCAAATGTACAAATTTGGTTTGTACTTAATGCTCAAATGTGCATGCATGAAGGATGGTAACAAATGTATGTTAATGGCTGTGGAAATATGTGCCGTTATTTAATTTCTATTTGACGGTTACTGGACTTGAAATTTGACTAATTCCCATTGAAGACCTCAAGGACAAAGTTTTACCTCAAGGTCAGGCTTTTTGAAAAAAAATATCTTGAATTGTATTAAACAGCAGCAGTTTCATGAATGCACAGAACCCCTAGATAAGGCTGGGACACATAAGGTAATGTCTATTGCTTACAGAAGAGTAGAGCAAATGTTAACATATTGCCTGGGGTAAAAATCTTTGCAAATACTAAATAATCAACTATCAGTTCAATTCATAATGATGAGTCAACATTTGAATTTAAAATATAGATCTGAATGACGATTTAAAATGACGATAATTATGATCATAAAATGTAGGACTGCATGTGTTTAACATTATAGATATCTGTAAGGCTGTACCATGTGAAATATAGTTTACCGCAAACACCAGCCAAAATATATATTATATTAAACATTTTTAAAATAACTTACATCATTTAAGAGGCTTATCCTGACCTACATCTGTGTCTGCTGGCAGTGAAAATATCTGTCCATGTTACGGACCGTCACGCGAGGCACATGTTACGAAGGGTCTTAAAATATTTGTGACCACAAGGCTCGGAGAGCCATGTGGTTTGCCCAATTGGGTTTAATCAGCAGCGTGAAAATGGTAGTCTTTGCAGGATGCGACCAGGAGGCTAAGGGGTCAGAACACCGAGCGGATATCACTGAGAATCCTGGGTATGAATATGAGTGTCAGCCACCGATGTTGAAACCAGGTTCCCAAGTGTGGTGAGCGTTTGGTCATTGTCCCAATCATTGCACAATGAATCATCGTATTTTAAAGATGAGTTTACACTTGATTTGGATATTTTCCAGCTCTGAGAATCAAACGTATCAAATTGACGCAAACCATCCAATTGTATCCGCACCAATCGAAAGTGTGATCCTTACCTGGCTTTTCCACATTCCATGATGTTACTGACACTACTTTATTCAAAGGTGACTCTTGTGCCTGTTGTCGAGAAGTTTTACCTCTCCGAAGCGTACAAAGTCCAGCTAATTAGGTCGTTAAATAGGAAAACACAAATGTCATGATAATTAACACAGAAACCCCTACTGAGCTTGTACGTGTTAATTGTTTGGAGATTACCATTGCCCCAGATGTTCATAAGTTTGGAACACTAGAAGGACAACACACTCACAAACCGGTATACGTACCGTGCTCTAAATTGCCAATTGGATTTGTGTCTAACAACCCAATGGGTTTTGTGTGGCACTGCTGTATCCACACTGCCAATTAAAACGGGCTTTTCTAATGGATCTTGTCGAGTGCGGTACACACACACATTCCATTTTTTTTAAATGTGTCCTGTCTTGATACTGTGGAATACTAATGAACTTGAGCACGCACTCAGATATTTGTGTTGTGTTCAGTTTCACAGTTCACACACCTTATGTAAGAAATGTACATTACTTGTGTGCGTTTAGATGTTTTGAACACTGTTCATTTGCCCTGCGTTGATATAAACAAGAGAAAACAGACAAGCATATGCACATGTAAGTGAGCAAATGTTTTATATTCACACCAAGGCTTTGCATTGGCACATCGGCATCACAGTTTTTTTTTATTTGTGGCGTTATAAACCACACTATATCTGTTATTATTGCTCATATGTAAAATCATTCTTCAGAGACATGTGTTCATGTACATACCAGGGAGCGGTAGTGTAGTGGCTAGCGGACTGCGCTACGAATCCCGTGACCCGAGTTCGATTCTCGCTCACGACCAACAACAGTGGCGAATGTTTGAACCGGCCCTGGGCCTCCCCTAGGTCTACTCAGCCTTACATTGCATTTTAAATTCACTTCTGTGGCTCACACCTTTAATTCTTTAATCCATGAATGAATAGTTGAGGTTTGGAGGAACACTGACATCGTGCAAAACGTGCAAAAACAATGACCTGCTGGGTGGCCGGGAGATAGCAGAAGGGCAAAGAGACTATGAAGCTGTCTATGTCGATTGTAGAACTTTGAGTTGGCTGCACAGCCCCACAATTTTCTTCCACGTGAAAAAAGAACCAGACCTCATTAAAGGGGTTGGTCAGACATCATTCCAGAGCAGTGTTCTTCACTTATTTTCAGAGGGGGAGCCACTTTCGCCGAAAATACATCATCGGTGTGAGGGCCGCCACACATTTGAAACCATTGGGGGTTTGACAGCAGCGATGATGATGGGCTGTGCTTTCACGTGTTGTGTATTCTCAGGGACCGCACTAAAGGCCACCATGGGCCGCCAGTGGCCACCAGGAGCCGCCAGTGGCCACCAGGGATCACCAGTGGCCACCAGGGGTCACCAGGGACGACCAGTGGCCACAAGGGGGCCACCAGGGACCACCAGTGGCTATCAGGGGCCACCAGGGGCCACCAGTGGCCATCAGGGGTCACCAGGGACCACCAGGGGCCGCCAGTGGCCACCATTGGCCACCAGGGGCCACCAGGGGCCACCAGGGACCACCAGTGGCTATCAGGGGCCACCATTGGCCACAAGGGGCCACCAGTGGCCACCAGGGGCCACCAGGGGCCACGAGTGGCCACCAGGGGCCACCAGGGGCCACTAGGGACCACCTGGGGCCATCAGGGGCCACCAAGGGCCACCAGGGGCCACCAGGGACCACCAGGGGCCACCAGGGGCCATCAGGGGCCACCAGGGGCCACCAGGGGCCATCAGGGGCCACCAGGGGCCATCAGGGGCCGCCAGTGGCCACCAGGAGCCACCAGGGGCCACCAGTGGCCACCAGGGGCCATCAGGGGCCACCAGGGGCCACCAGGGACCACCAGGGGCCATCAGGGGCCACCAGGGACTTTACCGAAAGAACCAAGCATATTGTTAAGATGATAACATTAAAAAATACACTGCAGGTGTACTCATGCCTGGATGATGAAAAATAGATATAATAACCAAGCTTAGCATAATTTCATTTCAGTTATAATAATGTATAACCCTATTGTCAATCCACGGATGAATAAAGGCATCCCTATACCGTATCAGTCATAGGTGTTGTTTGACCATACTTCACCATACTGGTCATTGTGGGTTGACGGGGTTTGGGGGAGTGTCCATGCATCTGGTGTTAGCCATAGGGGCCGTCCATAAATTACATCACACGATTTTGGACGATTTTTAACCCCCCCTCCCCTTCGTCACACTACGTCACAAAAAGTCAGACCCCCCCACAAATATGACGTCACACAGCTCTGCCTCCCCCCCCCAAAAAAAATAAAACATGCTTCAAATCGCTTTAAACTATTGTCATTGTAGTGCGTATTTAATGTGGTGCTGCACTCTGATGTTGTAGGAGAAAACATTTATAAATTTGTTTTATTTAATTAAGTAGAACGTGTTGTCTATATTTATTTAAAGTTGCGCATTTTGATGTGACGTCACATTTCTCAACCCCCCCCCTCGTCTCACATCGTCACAAACGTCTGACGCCCCCCCTAGGTGTGTGACGTCATTTATGGACGGCACCATAGAAGTGAATTCATCTCATGCTTTGCTTTCTGCGTTCATATTGTAGTTTGTTCACGACTGTGCCAGTGACCCCCCCCCCCCTGTTCAGCCTCGGGTTTTATGAATGCATTTGCTGTAGCCACCTTTCGGAGGGGGATACAGCCCCTAAGCCTCACTCAAAATCCCCAGCAGAGCAACCTTGACATTCGTAACCCAACGTGGACGAACTCTTCTGGATTTTCCCACTTTTCATTAATAAATGCATTCGCAACATTGCCTTACTTAAAGGAAGACGGAAAAACAACATACAATAATAATAATCTCCAGCATCATCACCACGATCCACGGGCAGATCGCCCGTAGGTGTGCCACTGCACGTTGTGAAATTTGTTTCAACTTGCCTCTCTCTTGGGGGCCGTCCATAAATGACGTCACGCGATTTTGGACGATTTTTGACCCCCCCTCCTTCATCACACGGCGTCACAAAAAGTCAACCCCCCCCCCCCCCGTCAAATATGGCGTCACAAAGCTCTGCCCCCCCCCCAAAACCATATTTCCATTTTGAAAATAAAACATGCTTCAAAATGCTTTAAACTATTGTCATTGTAATGTGTATTTAATATGGCGCTGCACTTTGATGTTGTAGGAGAAAACATGTATTAAAACGTCTATTTAATTAAGTAAAACGTGTTGTCTATATTTATTTAAAGTTGCGCATTTTTATGTGACGTCACATTTCTCAAACTCCCCACCCCCTCGTCACACATCGTCACAAATGTCCGACCCCCCCCCCCCCAGGTGCGTGACGTCATTTATGGACGGCCCCTTGTGCCAATATGCTCGAGTGGTGGCCGCATCTTTCTGGCACCCATCTCTCGTGTTCGCTGTGAGGTCTTCCTCTCCTGCCGGTGCCTTCCATTTCTCTGAACAACAAGAACATGTGTCCAAATAGTGCCTATTTACCTCTCATCGCTGCCTTCATCATCATCATCAGGTCGTCTTCTTCGATGTGCGACCTTGTTCTTACGTCTACGTTGAACTCTCTTTGGGTCCAGTTTCAACGCAGCAGCAGCAGCAGCAGCAATCCTTCTGTAGCAGCGATAATTTCCGAATGCCGACATCTTATCTCCGTCAGTCTGTTTCAATGTCCGAGTCTCCATTACGTGTGTGAGAATAATAATAATAATAATGCAATCTATAACGCGCGCAAATTTGCGGAAGTAACGGCCACAACTCAAAGGCGCGAAGCCAAGCTCAAAGTCACTCGAAAGCACGTGGTTATAGAGGTGAGTTTTTAGGTGTCTCTTGAAGGAGACGATTTCGGTGATGCTGCGAATGTGCAGAGGGGATAGATGGCGTTCCAGACTGTGGGGGCAGCCACCGAGAAGCGGCGCTTAGCCGTGACCGTCCTGGATCCTGGTATCGAGACGGGGTCGTGAGTCGCACTGTGCAGGCATCTGCCGTGTGCTGCGCTGCAAGTCGTCAACAGTGAAGAGAAATACGGGGGGCAGGCAGATGTGAAGGCGTGGTGGCAGGCGATCTTGTAAGTGACCTTGCTGGCAATGGGTAGCAGCCAGCGGAAGGCACGGAGACAGGCGAGTGAGTCTAGACGGGGATGAGTGCGGCCAATGACGACGCGTGCCAGGTTGTTTTGTCGTCTTTGAAGTTTTTTTTTAGGTTGCCAGTGGAGGTCCGGACTAGGACGGAGTTGCAATAGTCGAGGCGAGACCCAACTATGCAACATGCCAATGTGTTGGCAATTTCAGCGGAGATGAGAGGACGTGGGTGTCTGAGAATGAGCGCGTGCAGCGACTCGCGTGACGACGCGACGCTCATCTACATCCACCGACCGAAATTGCAAAGGTCCCACCACCGTGACGCGCGTGACGCGCTCGCCCATTGTGACGCACGTTGCGACCCCTCCCCCACACCCCCCCCCCCTCTTCTACCGCGTGCGTGGCCCTGTGCATGTTTGGTTACGATCACCAGGACTGATTTCGGTTTTTTCCCAATCCACGTCAACTCCGCCGCGTCTGCCGATGTCTCTATCCCCCGATTAGCACGGTTGGCTACGTACGGTGGCGAGAGATGTTCAACGTACGTGGGTACGTACATATGCGCTCACTCGCAGCTGCTTGCCGCTGGAGCGTGCACATTGCGCTTACTCGCCGCTGCAGCGCGCACATTGCACACGGAGGCTAAGCGACCGCTATCCTGACTCTCTGCTCCATTCAACATTGCTCCACCTTCACTGACCCGCCTCTGCTATCTTCGTTCCCGCGTTCACTCGCGTTTCTCCTTGCTTTCCACCTCTTGGCCAACTGCTAGCGACGCTGCAAGTGTTCAGTCCGTGATGTGTGCACTCTCGAACAGCGTTAACGCCTCCACCGACTTGCATAGCCTCGAAACCTAAAACGTAAAAATAGCTCACGAATCCGCAAATTTTCATTTCGGAAAAAAGGGGCGGCCGTCTTTCATTTCCGTAGGAATTCCACTCTCTGCGAATTTGATGGCATTCGGATCCGTCGGCGTTGAACTAAAGTGCGCTCTGTTGCGCTCACCGGCATTCATTTTGCCACGCTCCCACAGTGACCTTTGACCCTCGCTCTCACTGGCTGCAGGGCCTCTCTGAGCCAGCACCGCATTATGACAGCGGCACATCATCATCCCCCGTGGTGTCATCTTCCGTCGTAGTATCAGCTTCCCACATGACCACAACCTCCTTTTCACACCATCGTTATCATCATCGTCATCTCCAACCACACGGCATCCCCTGTAAGTGCTACAATTCAATCACAACATATACATTATCATTTACAACTTATACAAAAAACACGAATGGAGGTAGTTATTCAAGGCACGATTGTCATTTATTAAATTGCATGAAAATAATAAATATGAAGGGTATATGTTGTTTGCAAATGCCGCAGCTAAAATGTTACATTTTGACTTTAAACTTTCGGGACTGCAGGAATTCATATTCTTTGGATCTTTCGATAAAGTCACGTAGATTAGAAAGAATAACAGTACATAAAAAAAATTAGGACGTTTCGATCACAACACAAGTGATCGTCATCAGGAGGATAAAGGGGGGGGGCGATCGCTTCTGTTGTGATCGAAACGTCGTATTCTTACTTTTTTTTTCTATCTACGTGACTTTACCGAAAGATCCCAAGAATAAGCTAACATGTGGTTCTGGACAGGCATTGCGGAGAGAATAAACACAGCTATTAGTTTGATGCATTTATTCCCGTGATGCTTCTAAAACTATAGGAGAGTTGTTATATCTTGCTGATTTCCCATCTTGCCACGAGCCACCTTCCCGTAACAGTCCTTTGGATCGTTGCGAGATGGATTTTTGACCTCTCCGCCTTCTGACCACATTTTCGTTTGACCAAGATATTGCGGTCCATGACCATCTCGGACAATTTCGTCCAGATTAGTCAAATGGTTTAAGCCACGGTATGGTTACAGATGGGCACGCAAACGATATCAATGATGGGATTTTGGAGCACTGTGACCTTGACCATTTGGCCATTTGACCTCCAAAGCAATCCCAAAAGCTAAGATGCGGTTTTCGCTGCTCCTGAAAAATGTTGTCTCGACTAGTCAAATGGCCCGTGATGCACTCTGGCGGATTGGCAGATGGACACAAGGACAAACAAACGTGACACGTTGGCCAGCAAAAGAAGCAGAAGGCCCTTGAGGTGAGTAATAGCCATGGATAGAGATTACAGACGTGCATCAGTTAGGGGTTAAATGTGAAGAACTCAAATTGGGTATTTTTTACAACAGAGGGAATGCCACCCAGCAATATAACTGGGTAAACCACAGTCGCTTTCATAGGGTGGTGTAAAGTGTGGCTGCACACCAACCTCTTCCAAGATGTCTGGCCAGAGTGGAGAAGTAGGCCAAAACACCCTCCATAGATCTCCCTCTTGCGTAGGCCCTTTCCACCAGCAGTGGAGCGAGCAAGCGATTGTAGGGCTGCCCCTCTACCTCCAGAAAGCAGAAATGTGTCACGAGTTGGGAGTTGAGTTTGAGTTGATTTCATTTGTTCCGCGGATGATTCCGTTTCGCCAAGTTCCGAGGGAGACCCGTGGTGCGTGAGCACAACAGCAGCAACAACAACAAAAAGACATTTAAAAAAAATTATAGTGCCGAGGTCGAGTCGAAGAAGGCCTTGAGGAATATTGCACAGCGAACAAACGAGGCATTTAACGGTTACAAACGAAGACGCACGTGAACAGTGAGATCAAGAGGCGCCACAATACGCGTTCGAGACAGATTAGACACAGGTCCTCATTTCAGCCAGGTTGATGAACCATACAAAAAGTCTCCACCCGGCGCACCGCATTCACCATACCTCTCACTATGGCCGTGGATACTATTTGCGTTGTACGACCTCTTCGCAAAGGGTCTACCATAGGGGTTGAATGTGATCTTCAGTTAACCCCCCATCGGTCTTATGGAATATGTCTTTCGCCACCTGCTGGTAGGAAAAGTAGAATGCATACTCTAAACAGCGGGTCAAATACGGTAAAGGGACCTGTGCTAACAGCCTCAAGGGATCGTGGCTTTTATTAATTTAATTATGCAGGTTGTTTCATGCGCCGTTGCATGACTGGGTGGGTGATATTGAAAAGTAATTTCAATGTAAAAGTATAACATTTTAACCGAGTGAAAACTAATTTTTTGTATTTTGCCTTCGGATGAGAGCTTTGATTGCGGTGCCTTATGAGCGGTGCGGGCAGTCAGTTTATCAGAGATGGATGGGTGGTTTCGACAGCCAATTCCCGTGGGCACGGTACTGAGCCAAGAACCCCCTTAACATTCTGACATCACACCCTGTGGCAGACGAGCAAAATATGCGTTCACCATCGTTGCTCGCCATGACAAAGCCACTGCTGGATCGAGGTACTTCCACTAACAGTCACCGTATCCCACAATCCTGCAAATGACCCACCCCAGAAGCTGCACGCAAAATCCATGCAAAAAAAAACCGAGTTACAAAATAGCTTTTCGGACTCTGTTGAAGTCGAGTTCCGGTAGAATATAGACATTGGGCAGTATGACTTTCATAATTATACGCATTCATTGCTCAATTCACTGCTGGATGAAAGTCTCCCCATGCCCTATCACAAAGCGTCACCACACTTGTCAGTAAAAGTTGCTCAAGCGGGGAGCATACCCACAAGAGTATAGTACCGTACAACATTGGATCATGCTGCACTGCCCTCTGCTACCCACTACGTCGTCCTAGAGCCTATAACCACTTATTCTATGCACGAAGAGTCGTCCATCCCAGCACTATCCAGGCCACGCTTTGTCAGAGTGGTCAGTGCGGACTGCCCTCGACCAGTTCAGATAATATCGCTCGCCTTGATGTTCGCCATATTAGAGAATTGAACTTGTGTGGCCCGATTCATAGCGCTGTGGACGAAGAGCTGCACCAATCGGTACATGCTGTGTCCTGATTGCAACAGCGTAACACGGTGGCGAGATGTTAACTACCTCGCCTGGTATACAGGAGGTCGTGGGTTCGATCCCAACCTTGACAATACCTGCTGTATATTTGGAGTTTGCGTGTCTCTCTCTCATCATCA
>CM025619.2:9992017-10002057 GCA_014621495.2 Entosphenus tridentatus | reverse complement strand
TGACAATACCTGCTGTATATTTGGAGTTTGCGTGTCTCTCTCTCATCATCACGGTGGCTAGGAGATGTTAACTACCTCGCCTGGTATACAGGAGGTCGTGGGTTCGATCCCGATCCCGACGCTTGCTGCTGTGTATTTGGAGTTTGCATGTTTTACCCGTGGTTACGTGGATTTTTTCTCCATGTCCTCTGGTTTTTCCCTCCACATTTATAAACATGCGTTTAGAGTATTTGGCTTCTAGAAAAAAAACCATTAAGTTGAGCTCTCATTTTGTGGCCCGGTCGCTTCTGAAAAAAGAGTCATTTGTCTCAGTGGGCCTTACCTGGCAAAATTAAATACTTTAAATGCATAAAATATTTGTAATAGTTTTGACACACGTCCTTGTGCATGCACACCAATTTCAACCAGTTATATGCACTCGATTTTGCCGTGTGGCAAAGAAAGGAACACAATCTGTGACCCGATATGAGTTACAGAAAGCCAACGGTATTTGTAGTGCGCGTAGCAGCAGACCAACAGCTCTGCGTCCCTCTCTCTCTTCCCCCCTCGTAATTTACAACGTGGTGTGTTTATGTAACCCCTCCGCCAGGGTCATGAATTGGCTCCATGTCCCCCCCCCCCCATCCATCCATCTCGATTGACTCCGTAGGCAAGGACTCCATCACGGACGGATACTGGCGTTAGCAGAGGCAGCACTGGGGGCGCATCGGCGTTATGAGTGCAAGGGGCCGTTCATAAATGACGACACGCGATTTTGGACGATTTTTAACCCCCACTCCCCTCTTCGTCACACAGCGTCACAAAAAGTCAGACCCCCCCCCTCAAATATGACATCACAAAGCTCTGCTCCCGCCCCAAAAAAATCAAACATGTTTCAAATCGCTTTAAACTATTGTCATCGTAGTGCGTATTTAATGTGGCGCTGCACTCTGATGTTGTAGGAGAAAACATCAAAACGTCTATTTCATTCAGTAGAACGTGTTGTCTATATTTATTAAAAGTTGCGCATTTTGATGTGACGTCACATTTCTCAAACCCCCCCCCCCTCGTCACACATCGTCACAATGTCTGACCCCCCCCCCCACCTAGGTGCGTGACGTCATTTATGGACGGCCCCCAAGTCAAAATAGCGAAGCTTTTAAAAACCGCCCTCGCCAAGACCATCACCGGAGAACAACAGAAGGCAGGTGCCAAACACATTCACACTGAATGTTACGACGAGACTACCATCGAGATTAAGCCAGCCATTCTCAGTCGACGAGTGGGTGAAGGCCTCCCCATGCCGTGTTCACTGATCATTTTATATTTACACACTTCACCACGCTGGTCAGCGCAGGTTGGTGAGGGTGCTGAATGGGTGGAGGTGGTGGGAGGTGTGATGGGAGTGGGCAGGATCGGTTCTGATATCACGTGCCACTGATGTTAGCCGTGGCTGGTAATCAAATTCAGGTCACCGGGTTTATAGCGCAGCGTGCTGACCACATTACCACCGCTCCACCGCTCCACCCCCAAGAGCCTTTTACCACATTTAAACCCATCGCAAGCCAGGACACGCCGCGTTATTTAAGTGTCAAGTTCCCGGAGTTATATGCGACATTCTGAGAATGTGTCTTCATCAATGATGCTTTACGCAACTGGAAAAAAACATCGTGTCTCTGTTACATTAAATAGCTAATCGCCTCTCATTTATCTAAGACTAGCTGTACTACCCCGGCTTCGCCCGGGACTTGGATTCACCACACCCGGCCGCCTTTGTCTCCCCAGTGGCGATGTTCACACACCACAGTTACTCGTTTGAGGCTGAGTCGACCTAGGGGAGACCCAGGACCGGTTCAAATAATCGTCACCGGTGGTGGCCGTGAGCGGGAATCGAACTCGGGTCGCCGGGTTCGAAGCGCAGCGCGCTAACCACTACACTACAATGCGTTACGCTTCCACGTGCGCGGGTCACGTGACAGATGTGACGTCACAGCTCACTTGCAGTGCAAAAAATAAATGCATTATTGAGCTCACCCCTCCCCCCCAACAAAAAAAGTGTATTTTTATAAGCTTTGCATGGTGTACAGTCTGGAAAGTACCCACATGGCAAATTTCGAGTTTGTTGCATGTCGGGAAGTACGCTAAACATTTTGAACAGACACAGATATTCACAACTTTGCCTTTTATATATATGGAGATGAACTGCATTGACTGCTTGGCATTGCAGTTGTTTATGCATTGCGATCTCAGTTCATATCCTTTTTGGATCCTGCATTCGTTTTGCATCGCTTCTGTAAGCCAGGCCTCCCTCATGGGCACAGTGGGCTGTCTCCTGGATATGAGCATTTGCACGTCTATATAGGCTTAGCCTTTAATTACCCCGCACCTCTGATGAGCACAGTTGGCTATGTACGGTGTGAAAGAAGTTCAACATACGTACATATTACATTAGAGTCATAGACCCGATGTCCAGCCTTTTTGTCTATCCACTGCTGGATGAGGACTTTCTAACACCACACGGGCAATGCGAGTGATTTAGACGATACTGCACTTCACCACGATGATTCAGTGCAGGTCGATCAAGGTGGGAGGCACAGACGTAGGAACACAGAAAGTAAGGTACAACACTGTGTCTTGCTGCAACTTCACTGGCCTGTCGATCACGGAGCCCCACGGCCACCTGTGGCACTCTGGCATGCGTGGTGCTCACCCATCCAGGGCACCTTCCAGGCTCAACCCACAGCTTGTCCTCTCTGGGATCTGCTGACGAGATGGGCTGCATTGAGGGTGGGTTGGTTGTACGGCGTGTGGACAATGTAGACTTGTTTCTCAGTCGATTAGCCAACTCGTTGTGATCAATTTTCCCGGAGGACATTAATTTGTTGACAAGTCTCCAGTCCACATACCGCCCATACACAAACGAGGCTTTAAATAGGATATATTGAAAGGGACACGCACAGTGGGATACACAGCCCGTAGACGAGTGCTGGCACGGTTAATTTTGGATGTTTGCATATAAATTTCAGAGTGTGCCTATTTAGATTATACATTTTTTTCCACTTCTGTACATCTCACTAACACTCAAACCCATACAGCAATAAGCACGGGAAATCTCAGATGTATATTCATAGGCTATGGGCCATTTTCTGAAAGATAAAATCACCGCCTTACACACTATTTATGTATAGTCTCTATGTCTGATGGCCATATAACCTGGAATGCGCTCCATCGGAAAATACGCCGGGCTGATCCTGCGTCGTACTTGCATGGATAACCAACATCGGAATCTATGTAGTGGGGCACACTTTCAATTGCGGCAATATATTATCTCCCTCACCTGGTGTGCAGGAGGTTGTGGCAAAGCTCATGGCCAGCTATGAATTATCATACAATAAAACAGAAACATATTATAAGAACACAATAATAAATATAACGTGTGAAAATATACAAGGTTAAAATACAAAGACAGTAAAATAATTGAAAATTATATAAATTATATATCAATAATAAAGAAATTAAATGATGAAAAAAATCGAAGTATATAGTGCAATTATTTGCCCATGAAAACCTCAACGAGTCTCTCGACTAATATTCAGGGTGGCTTCTGCACTGGCGTGTGTGGCCAATTCCATTAGTGAGTATTTTACAAACATTACAAGCGATCAATGATAACTTTTGCATAAAAATTTTAAATAAAATACATTGACGGAGTTAACCGCTGTTACTTGTATTAGACCAAACACAAGATAATTTCACGAGTAACCCAATTGTTTTGGGTTAAAGAACTATGATGATGAATGGTGTTTTCGATGAACGATGACCGTGATGATGAATGATAGATGACAATGGGCTGTGAATAATGATGGATGGTGGCGTGGCCGAGGAAGCTCCGAGCACGTGAACCAAAACTGTGCTGAACATCACGTGGTTATAAGCTGGCAACACATTGCAGAGAGCTATACCGTGCTGGAACAAAACCGCGATTCCCTACGCAGTAGCAATGCAGTATTTTCCAAGGAGCTTACTGAAAGCTAAATGTCAAATATAAAACGCGGTGTAGGTTTGAAGCGTGCATTTATAACGTTGCATTTTGAATGCAACCCAAACGCCAGGGCATCCCCCCCCCCCCCCCGCCACCACCACCACCTCTCGGCTAAATTAACAAATTCAGTGCCAATTTCTGAAAAATATTTGCTCGTGACCTGTCAAGTTCAACCACCTCGGGCAAGTCCACAAACGAGAGTGAACGCAGTGATTAAGCTCGGGCGTTTCGGTGGATGTGGAACGAATAAAATAAACATCTGTCGATGGATTAGTGATGCTGGCATAATACACACACACAGACATAACACACACACACACACAGAGGGTAGCTTAGGGCCACAGGGGCTATGTGCGTGCTCGCACACGTGTGCATGCATCGCCCAATTTCTCGGTTGCAGTAACCCGTTGCCTCTGGAGAGATTACTTTTTTGAATGAGAGTACAATCACCGCGGTTGTTTGAGCCAGAGCCAGTGCACCTCAGTCATTAAAACCAAGCGCAGTGAACAGACCCGTGGCTCGCGATAACAATGTTGATATGGGCGCCCACAAAGAGACAAGATCAACGTCTGCTCGGGTACGGCACGCGTCTCGTCTATCCGCCTCGCGTTTACACACCTAGCACGCGTGGCGATCGTTGACTGCCAAGGCGTCAGAGGTTATGCACTGAAGAGGTCACGTGAAGAGGTCACGTGAAGAGGTAACGTGACGAGGTCACGTGGCCCTGTAATTTCTAGGAGCTGTAAAGTTCCTCTAGCGTGGGCCTCTCTGCCAGCGCTAGAGGGAGCTCTAGAGAGTCTTTCTAGATTGTATTTGGCCTACTTCTCCATGCTGGCCATCCAGCAAAGACGGTCACTGATTTGCGAGCTTTTGGATGCGCTTTGCGACCGTCCGAATGCGCTTCCTTCCGATATTAGGAATCCACTGGAGCGTATGCACTTTTAAATCTAGATTGAATACTCATTTCTTGAGAACTGATTGTTGTGCTTAGTTTGGTTGACTATGTACGGAGCGAAATAAGTTCAACATGCGTACATATATTTTGGAAGAGGTGGGAGCATGCACACTTTACGCCACCGCACGCGACCAGCCGATTGCCTGTGGTGTATCCATTTATACTGCTCGGTGGACATGGGGCTTTGGGTTTCAAGAAAGTTGCCCGGAGTTTCGAGTGGAGATCGAAACGCGCGACCTCTGGATTGCGAGCCCAGTGTTGCTCACCGTTACTTCACGGCAGCATCGGCGCGTATTTAAAGGCGGCATTTATTGTGGCATGCACCAGTTCATTCATGGGGAAAAGGCGGCGTGGAATTATGGTGGAGAGCTGTGCATTGTTTTAAGTCTAGAATATTTAAGCGAGTGACCTTGACGGCTGACTTTACAGTAAAAAAAATTCGCGAATTCCTTTTCTTTGCAATAGTAATGTAGGATCGTGGCTTTCGCTGTCGCACCTCGGGTTAGCGTGGTTGGCTACGTACGGTGCTAAAGAAGTTCAACATATGTATGTACATGGTGTAGTTGTAAAACGCTGTGACAATTTATTGTACGATTCATGCACGCAACAGCGCAATTCTAAGCACCTCTAGAGATGTGACCAGACTGATTTAATTGGCGTATCTCTCTCTGCAATCTGTTTGCAAGTTAACCAAGAACACCTACCTTTGCACCATAGGACACTTGGCCATTGATCATGGCACTGATTGCCACATGCTTTAGCGTAGGGAGACCTCGCTGATCGGAGATAATTTTGTTCATTTCTTGAGTGATAGGGCTTTTTTATTTGGGTGCCAAACTTTAAAGTCTCGAATCCACTTGTGCAAAAATAGCTGAGAATGTACGATTTTTTTGTATTATTATTAATATTAACAACCTCTATTTATAAAATATATATATAAGCCCATGAAATTCACATGTTATGGCCAAGGTGGTTCTGGCTCGGTGACAACAATTAATCAATTTCCACTTCAATTTACAATGAGTGGCACTTCATGGGTTAACCTGCAGTGCAAGCCTCATTGTCTGCTGTTTGTTTGCCCATTGTATTTATCCGATTGAAATGCACATCGCTGCGTCTGTAAATCTCGCTTTCGTGTCGCGAGCCACGGGATTCGGATCAATGAGTAAATCCAAAGGGCCTCGCGGGTGATGGCTTCCAGTTGTATAGACATTTTTAAACTGCTGCTTTAACGTTCAATACTCGCGAAATGTTGATTGGCTATAGCTCGGTATTTGAACGGTGCACGTTGAGATAGTGAAACAATGTTTATTTTATTTATTTTACGGGGAGAGGGGGAGGGTGGTTTTCAGGATGATTATTTGAAGTGCTGTTGGAGTGAAGTTCTTTCCATCTTTAAATATTTTGCTGGCCCGAAATCCTGAAGGCGTTTACACATGTTTTAAAGAAGTTTGGATGCGCTTAGTTTAAAGTTGTTGGTTTGAGGGTATAATTTTAGCACACAGCAGTGCATAATGAGCTTTATACAATTGCTGTTAGGCACTGACAGCACCCTACCGTGAAGGAAACGTTCTCCTGCTAATATTTGCGGTGTCAGTTTCTAACTTTCCCTCTCTCAGCATCCACTCTGCTCTTAATATTGTCCATCACCATCATCATTATCTCTCTCTTCGGTTTGTTCTCATGGCGTGTCTCTGCCCAATTCCGCTTCAACAACAGCGTCGGTGACCCCTGTTATATCCCTCGTTTCTTCATTTGCCTTGCTGTTAAAATTTAGTGAACCAATAGCGTTTGTTTACAAACAAGTCTGACATTGTTGATGAGACCCAACATGCCGAAACTGGGCCAGAATTGGCTTGGATACATGGAGAAGGCCAAAAAAATTCAAATATGTTTATATGATTTTTCAGCGAGATATGCATACTTATTTATTTACCTATGAATATTCCGCTCACTTCACCCTTGCTTGTCTGCTTATATGCTGATGGAGTTTTTTTTCAAGTGACAGCGAAGTGAAAATTCACGTGCAGGTGAGATGGCATGTGTGCGCTAACGAGCGGTCCCATTCCCAACTGCGACTGCCAATTGAAAAGTGCTCAAGTTAATGGAATTAATTAATCATTTTAATGAAGCGGATGGGAACGGTCACGTAGGAAAACGTGGAGACTCGGGGGGTGGGATGTGCATTCTGTGTTTGCAGTTGCTGCTCACACGATTGTTAGATCCAGACGTCACCGTTTATCAAGCAGCCAATCACAGCTGTTTCACGTGCAGAAAATGGTATATTTGATCAGTGAATATAACAATACAATACCGTTCTAGATTTGAAGCTTTCGTGACTGCAAGGATACATACTCTTACGTGACTTTACCGAAAAAACCTAAGAGTATAATACAATACCGTGTTCATTTACTGCCCTTTATCAATCAACTACTGGATGAAGGCTTCCCCATGCCGTCTTAATCAAAGGGATTGTTTGACCATATTTCACCACCCTAGTCAGTGTGGGTTGATAAAGGGGGAATCCAGGACTAATTGGAATCTCTATCGCCACCAATGTAAGCAATGGCTGGGAATTGAACTCAGGTTTCCAAGTTCATAAGCACAATGTTCAAACTGCTGCACTGCAGCTCCACCTCAGCTGATATACTGATAGTACCGTTCCTGCATTAAATTAATATGTCTTACAGATCGTTGTCAAACCACTGCTAGTTGAAGATTCTATCATTCCATGTCAGTCACAGAGATGTTTTATTATAGTTCACCACGCTGGTCTATTATGTAATTGCTACTATATCAACTTGAATACTGTAATAAAAATATAAAATGACTCAATTGATTATATTTCATAGAGTATTACTTTGCTTAATACTATCACCACTGCATTATTTTACAAAGAATGCATAGGAACTGTGCAATGGGCGAAACTGATCAAATGTTTTTTTTTAGTTAACACATGAGATTATTTTTGCTCAAAGTTAATGATTCCACATTATATTTCCAAGGCAATTTACATCGGTAATGTGGTTTATAAAGTGTGCATTACATTCTTAAATTATTATGAGTCTGCCACTACCAATATCTCGGTGCAAGATTAACTCCAGATGATTAATAACACTTCTTGAGCAGTCTCAAAGGATGAATAGAGGATATTGTGTTTGTTGCTGTGTGTGTGGGACAACGTGGGGAGTGGTAGTGTAGTGGTTAGTGCGCTGTACTACCAACCTGGTGACCCGAGTTTAATTCCCACTCACGGGCAACACCAATGAGAATCATCTGAACCGGTCTTGGGCATTTGATAGATCGATTCAGCCTCAAATGAGTACCTTGTGCGATGTGTAAATATTGCCACTTAGGGAGACAAAGGCGGCCGCGCATGGTGCTGGCCACCCACCCCCTCGTGTGCTGTGCCGGCCTTTATAGGTGCTCGCTAACAGCACTTGTCCCAACAGTCTGTTAAGGCTATACGGGGGATCTTTTTCCTTGTCTTGTGCGTGACATTGTGTGCCTACCAGAAACAGAACCACGGAGGTCAAGGTTTCGTGGACTCCCTGTGATTGTCTCTTCCCACGTTTACCAGTGTTCATTCAAATGCAAATTTTAATTAAGTCACTGCATGTGACTGACTATCGGTAAACATGCCCCAACGCGACATCGAGAATGATGATTAAAATGAAGGTAATGGTCAATCAATTACAATGTTTACTTGTGCTCACAACATTCACGTCGAATTGTTTATCTAAGCATCGATTATTTAGGATATTTTGAATGAACGCGTCTGATAACATCATAGATTTGTACTGTTGAAAACACCATGTTTTAATTCTCCTATCAATGTACACCACTGTAAATAATACATCACATGGGTAAACAAACTAAAAACATTTGTGAACCATGCCTGACCCTGAATAGTGGCGATTCGTGAGATCTAATTTCTTTAACTAAAAAATATTTCACTGCTTTTTGTGTCAAATGTTTGTTGTCCATCCCCCGCACCTCCAATTAGCGCGGTTCAGCTATGAACGGTGCGAAAGAAGTTCAACGGACACAGATCGGTCGTGAATCATTAGATCCCTCGTATCCGTCGATTGTTTGTTCACGAACATGTTTCAATGTAGGTGATTGAGGTCTGCGTCTGTTCACATAATCATGATGTGACCCACTTGTGGCCAAGTCACGTGCCAGTCTTTGTCAAAGAAGCCATCCCATCTGCACTGACGATACACCTTCCCATGGGCTATCGTGTATTTGTATAATTATTACAATTTTTGGTTCATACGTCACGTTACATGTATTTAATTTATTTGTACACTATGATAATTATGTTTGCATTAGTTTATCATTCGGATATTTTAGGCAACATTTAAGAGAAAAAGCGTTGACATTTTTTCGTAGGCAAAATATGACTCGTTGCATACACTATTTTTACTAATGGTGTATGCGACGTTTATTTATTTATTATCATCTATATTTAGTACTGTGCTGTCAACTTTTATGAATGTGTTTTTAGTCTTTGCTTATTTGTTAATTATTTGCTGTTTTTATCCAGAAAAAAGTGATATTTGACCAATTAAATATGTACATTTTTAATCATTACTTGTTCCCCATTTTCATTCCCTTAAAATACATAGTGATTGTACTCTCTATTTATATAACAATCAGCGTGTCTATGTTTATTGTTTGCTAACATTTACCCCCACCCCCCCCCCCAAAAAAAAAATAACAGGAGGAAGCAAATCGCAAGTCTCTCTGGCCAACAGCTTGTTCATTTGGAAGTCACCTCAGTTCCTTAACAGCAAAATACCACTGCATCACATCAATTCTAGATTTGAAGCTTTCGTGACTGCAAGGATTCATAATCTTGGGTTTTTTCGGTAAGTCACGTAGGTAAAAAATAAATAATACAATTTAATTATAATAAATGAAAATAACTCAATTATTTCTCAATTAAATCACTGATATGGATCTTTCATACAGATATTATAAATGAAAATAACTCAATTAAATCACTAATTTAATTGAGTTATTTTCATTTATTACCTACGTGACTTTACCGAAAAAACA
>CM025619.2:9978282-9992007 GCA_014621495.2 Entosphenus tridentatus | reverse complement strand
GATTCGATCGCGACCCTGACGCCTGCTGCTGTATATTTGGAGTTTGCACGTTCTCCCCGTGATCACGTAGATTTTCCTCCGAGTCCTCCGGCTTTTTCCTCCATGTTTAGAAACGTGCGTTTTGGAGTATTTCACTGCTACAAATTCCCACGTGAGAAGCCACTTCGTTGAGCTATCCTTTATGGCCAAGACGCTTCTGAAAAAGAGCTACATAGCTCAGTGGGCCTTTCCTGGTAAAATGAAAATTGTTTTTAGTTTAATTTACACCACACTGCCGAACTTGAGCCCCAGTAGCCATGAGCAGCTGTGATGTGCAGTTCACTCCAATGCTGCCAAACTGTCATTAGCCAAGGCCATAAAAAAATTACCCAATAAAGCCTGAGATTAGTTTCCAGGGACACTGGACCTCATGGATGAAAAAATAACATTGCCATCAGCATAAATTCATCTGAAAGTTCTGTGCCAAATTGACATATTTTCCAACATTGAATAGGCACAATGTCAAATATAATGAATGGGATACAGTATGCTTAAAATATACCTTGCCAAGGGATATTTGTGAATGGTTAAACCTAATACCAATGATGATGGTTATTAAATTATGATGTCATACGTTATTAAAACTCACGTATATATGTGTGTGTTCTTTTATTGGATACAGTATGTACATCTCTTGCCTGGAGCCACAGGACTGTTTCAATTGTTCTGCAGTGTTCGTACACAAAGCAAATGACAAACATTAATAAGTCATGTGCCTATTAAGAACCTTGTAATTTACAATAATGTAATACATCTGCATCCACGTCTGTACGTACAATATGCAAACCTCTTGTCATTCAATTGCCTGATGGGGGCCTTCCCATGCTCGTCGTTGTTTGACCATACTTCACCACGGCGGTGAGAGCGAGTTGGTGAAATCAGGGGGGTGTGAACTTGAAACCACATAAACGCAACGGCTGTTGCTGCACTTGTGTCCAATGCTCACCGCGTAGGCGCCTTTCAGCCCCATGACAACCTGCTGGCACGCTGGCGGTCACTCTCCCTCGCACTTAACCTGGCCCGACGCGCCTCCCTTACCTTCTGAGAGATCAGACGAGACTCGGCGCATCCCCGAGTGAGTTGGTCATAGGAGTGTGTCCATATCATACGACAAAAAAAAATAACCCGTAAAAACAACGTTTTTCACTATAAATCCTTTATATGCGTGGCATGGGTTTTATTTTATTATTAATTTATGTTTTTCTTGAGTAAGAGTTTCATTTTTATGAACTTAATATAAAGGATTTCATTTTTTTTTCTAAAAAGTGAAAAATTTTGGAAATAAATTTTCACGAAAATTTATTGTCACGCACAACGAGTCTGTGTGCAAAATGTCAGCTCGATTGATTTGCACGGTCGTAAGCGCGCAAGCAAGTTAACTTAATATAAAGGATTTTAAAACAATTGCAGCAGCCGCCTGCACTTCTAAATGAAGTGATGGTGATCTCACCATAGTGCTTGTGCCAGGCTAGGTACACTTTGCAGCTCCACGAGGTGGGATAAATCCTCACCGGTAGGAGGTCACGGGACAGTTCGAGATGTCATGGGTTAACTCACCGAGTTGACTTGCAGATGCAAATTTGTAGTATTTTGACGAAAGGTTGTTAAAGTAGTTTTTTTTATTCTGCATTACCGGTAATTAGCCATGAAAAACAATGGGAAAACCCGGAACCAGTTTACCACTCACGTAAAAATGTCTAGCTATTAAATGGTTTACCTCATTAACTAATACACAAAGGAAGCTGCTATGGTTTAATGGTAAGCACACTCGATTTGCAATCAAGAGGTTCCTTGAATCATCCCCGCTTCTGTGCACTCGGCAGTAGAAATGTATAGACCACAGTCAGGCGATCGACAAGTCGCGTGTGGTGGTTCCAGTATGGTCAAGGTGGAAGAGGAGACCAACAGCCCTCTAGAGCTCCCTAGTGGAATCCCTTCTGCCAGCAGCGAGCAAATCCATGGCCGCACCTCTTAACTGAGAAACGTGGGTGAATGTACCACGCGGTCACTTTGACCTGCCGCTGTGTGGTTTCGTTTCTCTCTTGTGTGCCCATCGATGCATTCGTGACTACAATTTCACCGCAATCGATCGCCGGTTCCTGACTTTCACAGTCGATGATCAATTCTTAAAACGATTATCGGTGGAGCTATTATCTTTACTCTTTGGTTCTTTCGGTAATGTCACGTAGGTAGAAAAAAAAATAGATTACGACGTTTCGATCGCCACACAAGCAACCGTTTTCAGGTGGGAAGACAGCTATTATCTTTTCACAACCCTGATTTAGGACTGCCTGATGCTCTCTGAATTGTTTTGAGCATCCCTTGTCCGCTCAACCGCCTTCGGCTTGTTGCCGAAGTGTTAGCAAGAGTACCTCCGATCTTGTCTTGACGCCACTGATTTACCTGCCTTCTCTGCGCGATCCACTAGCATCTTTTGGCTTGGCCATGTTTGTTTGTTGTAGTACGGAGTTAGACTGATGGCCTTAATCTAAGTTGTCTTCTGGTTGTTGTTCTTGTTGTTTGACTTGCATCCCACTGGGATTTTTGCACACAGCGTTGATGTACGGTGCTTTTTGTGGAATATTTTTCTGTCTTTTCCTAGATTTTCTGTTTGCACATAGTCACTTAGTCACTTTAAGATGTTTTCTCGTTCATGTTTTTGTTTCATGTTTTTGTTTTTTGTTTGTTGCGGTTGCACCCGATTAAAGAGCCGAATGGCTCGCAGGGCTATACCTAATAAATGAAACTAAAACTGAAAGCATCAACCTCCAGGTGGACAGATTTTGAGCATATTTTGTGATTTTGAGACTGGACGAAGGATTTAATGTGACGACTGCCCGGGAATTGCCACCGTAAATGGCCACTGATCAGCGTTTGAAAACACCGAACTGTTATCATCTGCACAAAATGTTGGTTTTGTATTGCAAGCCAGAGGTTTCTTTCTGCAAAACAGTTTTGCATACCGGACCGTAACGTATGCGCCCAAACCAATGAATTGCCTGCTCTCAATGCGGTACATTTTGTTTACTTGTCTTTCCCCCCCGCACCTCCGATTAGCGCGGTTGGCTACGTACGGTGCGAAAGAAGTTCGACATACACACTGTCATTCAACCATACACACTGCACTACGAGGGCCTGCATGCAGACACAGTGCCAGTGCTGCCCCCCTCAGATTAGAGGCTGCATCACCACCCCCCCTGGATCATTTCTGTTTCTGAATAGTCTCAAATGATAATTGATGTTAAGCTGGGTGCTTAATCTATCATCTCACTGCACATGCTACAAAGAATCAATTCATCAATTAAAATTGATTCCTACACTCACGATACAACAATTGGATCGTGCATGTAGAAACACTCATGGTTTGTACTAATTAAATGAAAATTGCGCTGAAGCAGTTTGCATGTTATTCTCTATACTCCTGGTTCTATTCCCAGCCACGTCTAACATCAATGGCAAGTGATTTCAGAACCGTTCTTTTATGCTCCTCAATTAAATGGCGGGCCACACATTAACGCAGAGCGTTATCCAGTAATAGCACGAAAAACAATGTGCACATCGACCAAGTCGGTGAGTGAGCACTCCAAAATTAGACGAACATTGTAGCCAGTTTAAAAATATCCCACTTTTAATACCCGATTACTGCCGCACGGCAACACACGTGCAAGTGTACACGCAATTGCACACAATACGTAGCTTCATGTCATTTTTTTAAAATTAAAATGCAATTTTAAAAAGTGTATCTTTCCCCTTCTTGGCCAAAAAACGAGACAAATATTGGCAGTGGTATTGGTGAAGCTGTCGCGGTATGTTTCATAACGATTTTGTTTCGGGGATTTGAAAAAAAACAAGTGTCCCTCAGATGGAGAGACAGGCGGGGAAAGTCTTTTCTGAGCCTGGCAAGAAATAGCCGATCGGCTCCCTTAAAAATAAATCAAGCAAACATTCCCAAGCACTGACCACTATCCCGCAAGCTGGACTCATGTATAAAAATAAATATCCGTGTATTGCGGCTGGGCATTTCATGGTTAATGGGTGCATTGCACGAAAACAATGTTTTAAGCCGTGCAGAATGAAACAAGTTATGGCGTTCTAACAATATAAAGATAATGGTTGAGGCCTCACGATAAAATAACCGAGTCAACTCTCACACGGGACAATTTTGTACAAATCTTTGACATTGTGGTAATTTACTGCTTGAGCATGGGAAGTCGTGGAATGACCGAGTTTAATTCAATAAGACCTGTGGAGAGAGCAGCATGCTAGTTTAGTGGCGTGTATTATTCCATAAACCCGAGAATCATAAATTCATATTTTTCTGTCATGGTTTGTGGAATGAGGAGGGGGGGGGGGGAAATGCCAGCCAAAGGTGAATTTATATATCTCGTATTGTAATGATGTAGCTTAAACAGCGAGAAGCAGTGAAATAGGGAGGAAGTCAATTTTGTGAAGGCTTTCATTATAAAGATTTTTGCCAATATCAGTCTCAGTGTTCTGGAAAATACGAGAAGGTTGAGTCTGAGCGAACAAGGTAGCGAAGCATAAGATCGCTTAAGTTGAGCTGGAATGTGATTACGGCTGAATGAAACAGCCATCGAATGGAGACTTCTCGATGAAATGGGAAAAAAGAATTCCCTGAGAAATGCGATTTGTCCAATTTGTCCAAGAGTAATTTGTAATAAAATGATCAGCCTTAAGAACATGTATCTAATGAGAAGTATGGGTTTAATCCTTAAGTAGAAAGTAGAATTACAATTCTCTCGAATGTGCTCTCTGCACACCATGCTGGGCATTAGACATCCATACTCTTTGTTTTTTTCGGTAAAGTCACGTAGGTAAAAAAAATTAAATAAATTAACACACGACGTTTCGGAAGGCAACACAAACTTCCGTCTTCAGGTGGCACCGTCACAGGAAAATTACTGTATCACTTAATATCACTTGATACAGTACTGTATCACTTGACGGAAGCTTGTGTTGCCTCCGAAACGTCGTCATTTAAATTATTTTTATTTTATTTTCTACCTACGTGACTTTAACGAAAAAACCAAAGAGTATGGAACCTTGCAGTCACGAAAACTTCAAATCTTGAATTAGACATCCATTTAGGTCTGGTGAGCGGCTCGCAATCAGAAGGTCGCGAGTTCAAATCCTGGTTTGGGGGTGACTCAGCCCATCATCCCTTTGGTATTAATAAAATTGGTACCACTTTGTAGTACATAGACTCGCCCCTCCCCCCGCTATAGGAATGTCCACTCATGGCTCAGGGCAGTAAACGGGCCACGAGGAGCCCCCCCCCCCCCTCAATGCTCATTTGAGCAAAGAATAACTTATTTTTCTTCCACTTTGATTTTGATAAACCCTCCACATTCAGTGGGTGTGTCCTTATTTATGGGCCATCAGACCTTTGTGTGTGTTGGCTTTGAGAAGGGACTTTTTTTCAACAACGCCTTCATTGCTCCCAGGCTGATCGATGCCCACGAAGCTGGGTTATGGCATTAATTTGTGCTTGCGCACCTGACAGGTTGACCTCATGAAGGTTGCAATCTTTCACCCATGCGAGTAGTTCACGAGCACCCAGTGAGCATCATCCATAATAGAGGTCAACAAAAAAAAGAATTTTTTTCTGGCCTGGACTTTTGCAGCTGTTTTAGACTAATTTCAGGGTGCTGATTCCAAATCTGATCTCAGATTTGCTCTATCACATCTCATTTTATGCTATCGGCATACCCCATTTTCATTGATTTTACCCTAAATTAACTCTGTCACTTATGATTGCAAGTTGTTGCGAGTCAGTGACTGCTTTAGTGTTAAAATATGGTGCTGTATTTTTAGGATAGTGTGTTTATAATATCATTTTATGTAGATATCCACATTTATTTAATATTTTTCTTCTGCAGTTTTTATTGAAAATTCAATATTTGATATCTCGAAAACCTAATGGGATAGACAAAAACTGATGCCAGATTTGGAATCAGCACCCCAAAATTATCTTAAATCCGTTGGAATACCTTATGCCAGAAAAGGTGTGTTGACCAGTGTAATAGAGGTGAGCATCACTTCCTTATGACGTACCTCAGGCAATGTGGTCTGTTATCCTGCAGCGCAGTAGTTGCGTTCCTGACAAACATCGCTTTATGGAAAAATCGCGTTATAATACATGATACATATTGTATGGTAAAGCACAGTGCGTGATGAAACGCGTACGCAGGCGGAACAAAGACCGAGGCGCGTGGGTAGCATCTAGAAGAATCCAGCAGCATCCCAGCGCCTTGTGTGACGCTAAGCCGAGGCAGCCGTACAACGGATTATTACTACTCGCGTGACGTAGTTCCGCTCGCTCAATCACGTTATATCCAATTCGCATCCGCGTTATCAAAAAAAGTGTTTCCTAATGCTTTCTTCGCATTATATATCCAATTCGCGTGATGAAAACACGCGTTATAGGGGGAAATACTGTACAAGCAAATGCTGCCAATCTCACTTACATTGCCTTGACAAATATGATATATAATGTAGCGTACAGTAATTTAATTAGCACATTTCCACTCAAGTACGAATGGATCGATGCTCATCTTTTGTTTACAGCCCTGAGCAAGTGGTGTACATTCCACGTTTCCGTAGCAGAGGTGAGTCAACCCTTCTGTCCAATCACTCTTGAGTTCCCACAAAGTGGACCCTGGAAGGATGAAATGCTAGCATTTCAACTTGCAACCATCCGATTACAAGACATATATTCCCAGGTTAAAGAGGTCAAGGTGCAGCCCTGCAATTGCTCGCTCACACCAGAAGAGCCCCCACTTGAAGGGCCTCTAGAGCAGCGTTCTTCACGAATTTTCAGAGTGAGGGGCAACTTTCGATAAGATATCATCGGTGTTTGAGGGCCGCCGCCGCACGCGTGAAACCATTGCGGGTTTGGCAGCACGATAATTATGAACGGGGGTGTTTTCCCATTTGTGCATTGTCGGAGGCCGCACTAAAGGCCACCAGGGGCCGACAGTGGCCCACGGGCCTTGCAAGGAAGAGCACTGCTCGAGAGGACCCCTTGCGGGTCCTTTGGCCTCTTCGATGCTGGACGTGCGTCTTGGAAGAAGTGGGTGCACCCACACTTGACCCCACCACACGTGACGTACCAGTAGACTGTGACGTACCCATTTATACTGCTGGGTGGACAGAGGCTTTGGGCATTTCATAAACGTGCCCATAGTTGGAACTGCCATGCCGAGAGATCGAACTGGTGATTACAATTACGAGTCCGGTGTGCTAAGCATTACGCCAAGGCAGAATATCACACGCTATAACACTGTGCACATTACAGTGAAGTAAAATGAGTGTTTGCGTGCGCGTTGCTGACCATGAAACAATGCCCATCCAATTAACGTGTTGCATTCCATGCCAATGTCGGACCAGTGATGACTATGACATGGGCCCAATGGACGTGCGTTATACAGGGGAAGCCAGCTTTGGACGTAAAACTGCACGTTGCTGCCCGCTTTCGCAGCGGGCCGCAGGGACATATTTCATGCCAACCACATCCACACACACAGCACGTTAACGGAAGCATGCAAGCCTTGCCAACGTTCACCGCTTCTGGCGTCGTTTGCGTTGGAGTAGCAGCGATTAGTACCGTGACGCTGCGGCCATGCGTTTCACCTCTGGGCTGGTTTTTCAAATTAACGTTCTCCAAAAGGGGGAATGGACAAACACTCCCGGCTCCGTTCCTCCAGATCCACCACAACGTGAGGTTCGCGGCTCGACAGATTTGATGAGTATAACAGCAGCGGCAGCTTTAAAGTCCCATCAGTAGTGGTGATTCAAGGAATCAGTTAACAACAACGAGGTGGGGGGGGTGGCACGATGTAATATTGTGGGGACAACTCTGTTCACACCCTCGGCAAGATGGTGTTGACCGTGGTTGAACCGTGGGATTTGACGGAACGATTGAAGCGATTGCGAGTCACGTTTGGAATTACCGAAGTGGTCTGTGGTGCAGTACAATGGAGTGGAGCAGCCTGCCGAAAGCGAGTCACAGAATCTCCACTGAATCCCATCGCGACTGTTCGTTTTGACGATGACGTTGATGATTATGATGATGAAACTCGGTGATATACCAAAATCGGATCTTTGCTCATTAAATAATATATGTAGATTGAATTTCTTTTGCACCGTATGAAGCCAACCATGCCAACAGGAGGTGCAGGGGAAGGGCAACAACCTAAACACAAAAGGCAGTTAGAAATAAATGAGTTTTCAATTTAGATGATTTAAAAGTGCATCGCTCCAGGGCCTTCCTAATATCAGAAGGAAGAGCGTTCCAGACGGCCACAGAAACGCATCTGAAAGCACGCAATGTTGTTCGATGGCCAGCCAAAAGCCGCTGGCTAGCCAAAGGCCGCTGTGATGAATGCGAGTCATAGAAGAAACCACGTGACATCAGAACTCAGCAAGCAACACGTCATGAATGTGGCAGAATTCAAAAGACATATACCCTGCTTATTGAGGAGCCATCACACCCTTTTACGCAAGCCTGGCTGTCGTGCTGCAGACTAAGGAAGGAGAAATCCTTCGTGGTGGGTTATTGCCTCTCACACACAACCACAAGTGATGTGGCTATGGAGCCCACAGGTTGTTCGACAGCATTTGGGCCTCCGGGCCGGAGGTACCGAGGTTATAGGGCAATGAAAACGAGAATTGGACAGGAAGACCCATTCATTATATGCACCAGGGCCCATGCCGACCAGGCTACGCCAGTGACAAACACATCTACACATTGTTCAAATGGAGATTCTCCATGGCTCATGTGTCCACGTGCACATGTGAAGAGTTTGCCAACTGTAGAGTTGGAATGATTAGTCGATTGATCAACTAAAGTAATCGTCGATTACTTGCTGCCCCTTTAAAAACGGCGGCCACCCCGACGTCTACAAATCGTTATGATGCAAATTTGCGGTCCCAAGTACGTCCCGCACCACCTCCCGTCCAGCGGCACACGTGGGAACGAATAGATGTGAGATTTTTCTCCCCCCACTTGCATCCAACCAGTTATAATTTTATTCGAGGCCAGTCTCCAGTGCTGTCCCCCTTCTCCTCCCCCCCCCCCCGGTCACCCCCATCATCTCCCAGCACGGCTGCCTCACCGCTCCCGTGCAGTCGACAAAGTGAATGGCAGCTGCAATAATTGCACACCCACCACGGCTCCTTTTAGCACACTGAGAAATTAGTAATTTACTTTTTTAATGCAAACCACAAAAAGCTCGTCATTGGGGAATTTCCCATTGTGCTCTTGATGAGAGTACGTGTCCGCATTTTTTGAGACGGAGATAACCACCGTAAGTGGTCTGGATGGAAAGGTTCTCCGGCGAACAGAACATCGTCTCGTGTTCTTGCGCAGAAATTGTGTCAGTCCGCTGCTGGACGAGGGCCTCCCCACGCCGTGGAGATCATTTTTATTATACTCCACTACACTAGCCAGCGCTGGTTTGTGAAGGTGGCTGGTAAAGGAGGTCTCATAGTATAAATGCTTACCACGAGCTCTCAATACTCTGATAGTGCGCTGTCGATGAACTAAACATATAACAAAAACAATTTGCACAACATTACACAATACAAACACTTAACGGTTTTAACCTCGAGCAAATAAGTAAATAAAATGCAACAGCACGGGCTGTGTTGGGAAACCTTTCCTTTATTCTGCTCAATTTCAGATAGTAAAAAAAAATCATAGGTGTTCACTGCACGTACATGAAAATACCTCCGTCTGAAATTGCTCGTGTGCAAACTTATCTTGATGAAAGTTTGATCCCTCGGGGAGAAACCGAAAATAGACACAGAAAGGTCATTGTTGATAATGCGCCCCACTCATAATGACTTCATTGATCATCACTAAGCGTTGAAAGCAGCCTGCATAATAGAAGGTGCCTTATTGCAGTCCGTGGGCACACGCGTGTTTGTGTGTGTATCGGTTGCAGTAGTGCAGCCAGTTATCGCAGCTCGCTGCACTACGAACCCGGGCGACACGAGTTCGATTCCATCTCACGGCCAACACGAGTGACGATAAGCTCAACCGGTGCTGGACCTCCCCTAGGTCGACTCAGCCTCCAATTCATACCTGGTCCGGTGTGGAGACAAAGGCGGTCGGGCGTGGCGCGAGCCAGATCACACCCTCGGTGTGGTGCGCCAACCTTCATAGGTGCTCGCTAACAGCACTTGTCCCAAAAGTATCTTAAGGTTATACTGGGGACCTTTGTTTCTGTCCGTATATTTGTATTTATGTGTGGTAAACTGGGGAGCAGTGGTGCAGGTTTCTCGCTTGTCATGCCTTATCAGCCAGATCCATTAATGAAGACAATGCATTGTTATCTCAATGCAGCCGTTTGAACAGTTATTAAACTTTGCCATGACTCATACAGCTACAAACACATTACAGCTTTCAATAGCAGACATTTCATTTTATTTTAGACGCTCGAAAGGTAAAAAAAACAAGACGACACATTGCGGCAGCTTTCCGCTTTTCTAATGTCATGGAGCGACACCACCTTTGTTCACATGATATCGTCTGGCGTTCTCGTGGCAGAATATGATAAACATTGCACTGGAGTAGCAGCCAGGATCATGCTCGTTTACTAGAACATATCTTCTTGGTTCTTTCGGTAAAGTCACGTAGAAGGGAAATAACAATCCCTTCTACGTGACTTAACCGAAAGAACCAAGAAGATAATTTATTTTATTATGTTTTATTTTTATTATTTTATTATTTCCCTTCTACGTGACTTTACCGAAAGAACCAAGAAGATGAATCCCTGCAGTCACGAAAGCTTTAAATCTAAATAGAACATATCTCTTATAGATTCACCTTCGTCGCTATGCATATGGAAAACCGTCGCATAATACAAATTCAACAAATAACGGACCATTGTGAAAAAGAAATACATTTTCCGAATTACTCATTATTTTATTATTTCCCTTCTACGTGACTTTATCGAAAGAACCAAGAAGATGAATCCCTGCAGTCACGAAAGCTTTAAATCGAAATAGAACATATCTCTTATAGATTCACCTTCGTCGCTATGCATATGGCAAACCGTCGCATAATACCAATTCAACAAATAACGGACCATTGTGAAAAATAAATACTTTTTCCGAATTACTCAAAGTACAACGTAATGTTATGATGATTTATCGTGTAGAATTTGGAACGTGCCCCGGTCTTCGTTTACCCTCTTAGAGCGAGAATTATTCAGAGGCCCAGGAAAGTGCAGACAAAGCGGGAACGCGCCCAGAATTTGTGCCAGCAAATTTCAAAGCTCTTTGGGATGTTAGGCCAACTCCAGTAATTAGTGTTCATTTTCGTGGTGGCGGCGACATGAGTTGTGAAAAGCATGACGTGAATTGTGAAAAGCAAAAAAAAAACGGTTTTAACTTAATTCGATTTTAGGATTCATATTCCTGGTTCTTTCGGTAATGTCACGTAGAAGGGAAACAATAAAATAATAAAAATGTAAAACAAAACAATTCTCACGACATTTCGATTGCTACACACGCAATCATCATCAGGTGTGAAAACCACAGGTTTATTGTTTTATATTTTTATTATTTTATTGTTTCCCTTCTACGTGACTTTACCGAAAGAATCAATAATATTAATCCCTGCAGTCACGAAAGCTTTAAATAAAAATGTAGATTTTAGAAGTTAAAAGCAACCTTTAAAATGTGTAGAAAATCTTTAACGTAACGTTTCATCACCAGTTTTATATACTGTATACAGTTTATAGATCATAGCACACCACCGATGTGTGTACATGATGCATCGGGGTGTTCAAAGTGTGGCGTTAAATCACTTTGAAGGTATTCAAAAGAAAAACAAACGCAATGAGTCGAGCACGTGTACGAGATAATCACAGCCTACGGGAGGCACGTGGTGGCAGCAGAACCTTGAAACAGTTTGACTCCGAGCACCCAACAACGCCGCATTCAGTGCATGCCTCGAAGAGAGTGGCAGCTCCAATCGCCCAATTCCGCCGGCACATCCGGGAAAACCAAGAAGCCAACACGCTTACCACTAACCGATCATATATATACGGCATATATATACAGTTAAAATAGTTTACAACCTATTTGTCAATCCACTGCTGAATGATGGTCGCTAGGGCTGTCTATGGGGGGGGGGGGGCGGGGGTGCGATGCGGAGCCAGAGGCAAATCCCACCTCATGGGCCAACCGAGGCCTTCAAATTATTACATCTGACACCGTGATGTCGCCCCCCCCCCAAACCATGGGGCCCAGGGCAGTCGCCCCTATTCGCCGTACCATAGGGACGGCTCAAACACGATGGATGGTCTCCCCACACTTGTTTGACCACGTTGGTCAGTGTGGGTTGGTGAAGGAGGTGTAGGGGTGGGAGATGAGGGGGGGGGGCGTGTTCAGGACCGGACCAGATACCATTTGCCATTGATGTCAGCCGTGGTAGAAAATCGAACTGAAGAGTGCTGCATTCGTACTGCAGTGATCTACCCACGAGGCCACTTCCCCACCATGTAATCCACCACTTGTAATATTTGAACAGTTAACCATGTGGCTGAAACATCACGTGGACATGTTTACAAAATGTGTATGTTTCATTAAAACGCATCACCGGTGCAACGGTATTTTGAGTCAAAGTTACGACAATAAGATCGTGGTTTTTTTGTGTTCTTAGTTTGTCATCCGTCCCCCGCACCTCCGATTAGAACGGTTGGTTATGTACCGTGCGAAAGAAGTTCAACATACATCGTTATATGTGCCACCTATTTTGTGGAATTTGGAGGACAGGTTAATAGCAAACGGATATGAAGTGTGTGAATTTCCTCTTTTCTACCAGATGGTGGATTTGATTGTCAATCACTGTTCGCTGTATTGATTTCGCCACTCGAATTCAACATCTTTAATGAGAACAAATACAAAATATCCGCATTGCGTTGAATGTCGAGGTCTGCCGAACATGACTACGTTCATGTTAAAATATATCTCAGCCATGAGAATAATGACAAAGTGTCAGCCAAGGTATGGAACGTGGAGCGATGAAATCAGCTTGCGCGCAGATGCGAGGCGCATTATTACATCGCCGGATCGCGAAAGATGACCAGTTCCTTGGGATGGCCTTGATCCAGCTTCGGTTCGATCACGGCTGATAGTGATATGAATACAGCAATGAAGGGAGTGGTAGCGCATTGGTTGACATAGTGTACTCTGAGCCATACCACGTAAGTTAGATGCCCGGCTACAGCTAACATTGGTGACGAGTGATATATGGACCTTAATCGTCATCAATCTGCCAATAACCAACGTAGGAATGCATGATTCATTAAAATCTATGGCTTTTAACACCGCACGCGGACGCCTTCAACCAGCAGTGGATTGATAGCAGGTTGCAAGCTTACTGGTAATCTTCTTGCTTCTTTCGGTAAAGTCACGTATGAGGAAAATAATAAAATAATAAAAAGAAAACATAATAAAATACAATTCTCACGACGTTTCGGCCACAACGCAAGCAGACGTCCTCAGGTGAAGAACAGGTCTGTCGGAAAGAGAGCGTCTGAATGAACACCAACAAGCTTGGCAGCGTATATTTAAGCTGGGTTAGGGGAGGAAGGGTGCCTTGACAAAGGAATTTGCATATCAACAGAGGAATTTAGCATATTTATGGAAAAT
>CM025619.2:9934608-9977349 GCA_014621495.2 Entosphenus tridentatus | reverse complement strand
CTAGGGCTGTCTATGGGGGGGGGGGGCGGGGGTGCGATGCGGAGCCAGAGGCAAATCCCACCTCATGGGCCAACCGAGGCCTTCAAATTATTACATCTGACACCGTGATGTCGCCCCCCCAAACCATGGGGCCCAGGGCAGTCGCCCCTATTCGCCGTACCATAGGGACGGCTCAAACACGATGGATGGTCTCCCCACACTTGTTTGACCACGTTGGTCAGTGTGGGTTGGTGAAGGAGGTGTAGGGGTGGGAGATGAGGGGGGGGGGCGTGTTCAGGACCGGACCAGATACCATTTGCCATTGATGTCAGCCGTGGTAGAAAATCGAACTGAAGAGTGCTGCATTCGTACTGCAGTGATCTACCCACGAGGCCACTTCCCCACCATGTAATCCACCACTTGTAATATCTGAACAGTTAACCATGTGGCTGAAACATCACGTGGACATGTTTACAAAATGTGTATGTTTCATTAAAACGCATCACCGGTGCAACGGTATTTTGAGTCAAAGTTACGACAATAAGATCGTGGTTTTTTTGTGTTCTTAGTTTGTCATCCGTCCCCCGCACCTCCGATTAGAACGGTTGGTTATGTACCGTGCGAAAGAAGTTCAACATACATCGTTATATGTGCCACCTATTTTGTGGAATTTGGAGGACAGGTTAATAGCAAACGGATATGAAGTGTGTGAATTTCCTCTTTTCTACCAGATGGTGGATTTGATTGTCAATCACTGTTCGCTGTATTGATTTCGCCACTCGAATTCAACATCTTTAATGAGAACAAATACAAAATATCCGCATTGCGTTGAATGTCGAGGTCTGCCGAACATGACTACGTTCATGTTAAAATATATCTCAGCCATGAGAATAATGACAAAGTGTCAGCCAAGGTATGGAACGTGGAGCGATGAAATCAGCTTGCGCGCAGATGCGAGGCGCATTATTACATCGCCTGATCGCGAAAGATGACCAGTTCCTTGGGATGGCCTTGATCCAGCTTCGGTTCGATCACGGCTGATAGTGATATGAATACAGCAATGAAGGGAGTGGTAGCGCATTGGTTGACATAGTGTACTCTGAGCCATACCACGTAAGTTAGATGCCCGGCTACAGCTAACATTGGTGACGAGTGATATATGGACCTTAATCGTCATCAATCTGCCAATAACCAACGTAGGAATGCATGATTCATTAAAATCTATGGCTTTTAACACCGCACGCGGACGCCTTCAACCAGCAGTGGATTGATAGCAGGTTGCAAGCTTACTGGTAATCTTCTTGCTTCTTTCGGTAAAGTCACGTATGAGGAAAATAATAAAATAATAAAAAGAAAACATAATAAAATACAATTCTCACGACGTTTCGGCCACAACGCAAGCAGACGTCCTCAGGTGAAGAACAGGTCTGTCGGAAAGAGAGCGTCTGAATGAACACCAACAAGCTTGGCAGCGTATATTTAAGCTGGGTTAGGGGAGGAAGGGTGCCTTGACAAAGGAATTTGCATATCAACAGAGGAATTTAGCATATTTATGGAAAATGCAGATATGGGATTAGTCACTACTTGTGGAATGCGTAGGAGGTTGGGGGGAGGGGTTCAAAGTCATATTATGCCCGTGCATTATGTAGGATTAGCAGCCACAAAGGGAGGAGCTAGGGTTATCAGTAATAAAGGGAAGGGATTTTAATAGTAATGAGCTGCAGCAGCCAAACCATCACGTAGAAAACTAAAATTATTGGTAATCTCTCATGCATCATGTTATGGGAAGTATACGGCGGCGCAGCAAGAGCCATCGTTGGTCTGTACTTCTATGTTGCCACATTTATGCTCCCTGCCTTCATCCACCCGCACCAGACGAGCGTGCTAAGTTTGCTCAAACAATATCCTCACCAACGTAGCGTGGCTCTCATCCAGCGGTGGATTGACCAAAGCAGCTATACATAGTCATGTAAATCAATAGTATTGTTATTATTATGATGAATCGGCATAACTTTTCGCGTGGCTCTCAAAAACCAGCCGAGCGCCCTCGAGCGTGCATTTGTTACCGCCCACCCCCTCACAGCGCACGCATTCTCTCCGTAGCCGTCTCGTGGCTGCGCTGATGGAAGAAAAAAAAATAATTCCACGTGGAAACGACTTCAAAGAGAAAACCCCTCTGGCTTGAGCGAGGCGCGGCGCAGAAGCCCCCAGTCCAATGCAACTGCTGCCGCCGCCGCCGCCGCTGCTGCTGCGGCCGCCACCGCCGCTGTTCAACGCCCCCCCCAGCTCGAGTCTAGGGGTCTCGCAACGTGGCGCTTCCAAATTAGTCTCCCAGCTGGGTCGGTCACTCGCGCTGACCTCTTCTCTTTCATTTAAGGCCATGCTCCTGGGAGCCCTGGCCAGACGGCCGCTTTAGAATAGCAAGGGCTAGTTTTTGAGAGACACCGATACCAGGATAGAGGGGGGTGTAGAGTTGGGGTAGGCGGGTTGAGGAGTTGGGGGGGGTAGCCGTGGATAGTGAGCGATGTGGCGGTGGTGGTGGTAGGAGGGAGGGAGAGGAGGGAGGGTGATGGGTGCTCGTAGGAGTGGCTCAATTCGGACACACGAGACGGTAGCACGGATTTGTGAGCGCGTGTCTGCAGCAAGCGGTGGTGGTGGGTGATTGGGGCAGGGGGGGGTGTCTTGAACGTCAGTGCATAACTTTAGCCTCGGCTAAAGTTAAGTGTTCCCACATCCTATCCAGAGCCTGCGCTGCACTGCTTGGCCGGGCTAATGCCTTGAGTACACACACACACAGACAGGGGCGGCTACTGCGCTCAACGCGACCGGACCATGAGACAAATATGCGCAATTAGCGTGTAGCTGTAGGAGCCGCAGCCCCAGAGGCAAGCGCAGGTGAGGTCACCGATTATATCCGCTGTCCCGCTCGACGTGTGCAGAATGTTCACGCACGGTGAAGAGTGGCAGTCGTCGCGAACTAACATCGCGCTGTGCACGGGCGGACTAGAATGCCGACGCGGTTTTCGATTGCGAACGCCGTGTGGATTCGGTGCGTGGTAACGTTGCACGCTTTTTTGATTGCAACGCGTGGCTCTAACATCGCTGTTTGGCACTGCGTCGTAACGTAACGAGGTTTTGATTGTCTAACGCTGCACGCTGTTTGGCTTGCGTTTAGTGTTTTTTTTCTTTGATTCGGATGGACTGAAAATTGTATCCATGCTCAAAACGTCGCCGACTTTATGCAGCATGTATTGCTTGTGCTTGTTCGTGATCTGTGCTGTTGTGCAGCACTGGTAACGCAGTTATCGCACAATTTTGTGTTATTTGTTTTGCGTAATAAAGTTTTAATGAATCGATTGCCATCGTGGACGTTGGACGATTGTCAAGTCGGAGCCGTTCCGAATCGCTGACCTCGTTGCGTTCGTGGCGGTCGAGGAAACGCAACGTGGGACTTGGAGGGATGATGCTGTTGTTGTTGTTCTTATTATTATTAAGTGTTTTTAATATTATAACATACCTGCTTCAATGTAAAGTATTATACATCTCGCTGCCAGGAACACGTGTACGTGTTATAGCCCACACCGGTACAATAATGTAAGGCCATGTGTCGATTCATTGCTGGATTAAGGCTTCGTCCGAAGTGGTTGCGCCATACTTCACCACGCTGGTCGGTAGAGCTTTCTGAAGACGGGGGGGGGATTCCTAGGGACTGATGTCAGAAGGCACTCCCTGCTGACACGTCAGTCGTGGCCGCGAACCGAACTCAGCTTGCAGGGTGCAGAGTTCTATAACGCGGGCCGGTGACAGCGCTTTGTTATTGTTTCTTGATGGAAGGGAGGGAGGGATGGGAGGGATGTGGTTGTGGTTGCAACTGGAATTATGCGTGACGTGATCCGTCCTCCAATCCCAGCATCTACTCTGGGGGTAGCCTTGTCTCTTTCCACCGATGGGAAAAACTACGTAAATCTTCCCGTGTCGCTACTTGCCCGAGACACAGGAAAATGTGAAATGGGTTCGGGCCATTTGCCAATCGCATCTATTCCAACACTGCACATGTCTTTATCATCTTTTGCCCGGCAATGGTATTATACAGCTGTGGGTGGACGATGGCTGTGCATGATTATGTTGAACATGTTGAAGCTCGCAAGAGACAGACATTGCATATGCATCGAATCACTTGCGTAAGAATCCCATTTTTTTCCTGTTTTACGAAAACGTATACGTTGCATGATATAGATTCACGCTACACTCGCGGCCGCTATATTCAGAACTTACACGAAATAATCGAGTCGAATAACGACTCCGAATTACACTTCGTAGAATCGCTAATGGGTCGTGAGGTAAATCGACCTTTACAGAATGATCTCGGGTTACTAAATATGGGCGTTAGCACTTAATTGATTTATAGTCATTCTAAAGGCTGACGATCAATGAATGCATCGAATTATGCGGGCAGGAAACTATGTTTTGTTTTATATGCACAAATTATATGCTAAACAGTTAAGGCTAACCTAGCGATCAAAATATACAAACGAGATAAAAAAAACAGAATCAATACAAACTATGCGGCAAAAAAAAATACAAGATAATGAATTTATCGAATCATGCCGAATCATCGCATAACCGGGTGAGTTGAATCTTTAAACAGAGGGCTTCATATCTTGCGGAATGTTTCGTGTCCCCTTCCCCAACCCCTCCCCGTATATTTTCTGGAGCTCAGCCCGGGATTACTGCGGCTGAAATTAATCTGTGGTTATACCCTCAATATGTTAAACCATGGCTTGCTGCCCACGTTTTTCCACCACCCAAGTTCAATTTTTTTGTTGTTTTTTTCTTACTCTATTCCCCACGTATTTCCTTCCCGGTACCTAATTAGCGCTGCGTATTGAGAGCATCCTCTGGTAAGGGTGGGGGGAGAGAGAGGGGGGGGGGGCATTGAATTAATTAACTATTCGCCGACCATTAATCAGGCATACATTAACGGCAGTTTAGGTGGAGAGATGTCCTGTGGGGGTCATTGTCCCAGGGCAACGATTAAAGCTGATATATATACACTTCACGGAAGCATAAAGGATTATTATTATTAGATACGCAGACACGAGAGCACCGTGAACGCATCGAGGACCCGGTGGAACGTTCATTATGACAGCCCCGAGGCACGCGCAAATGGCAAGCGAAATATAAACACAAACGCACGCCATGGCTCGCAGCCACCATTGGTAAGGTCACCATCGCTTGCCACACTCTCTCTCTCTCTTTGGCTGCCTCACAATGCTTCCGACATCTGGTGCGCATTTTGTTTCAAGGGCCACATTCACCCCGAATCCGCCCGATCCCGTAAGATTTCGGAAAGCTAAGCCGGCTCGAGGCCTGCTTTAGTGCGCTTCGATGGGTGGCCGCTCGAGGCTTTGCCCGGTGTTGTCAGAGCGTGGAGCAGCGAGGCGAGCAGGAGATGGTAGCGTTGAGGGTCAGTCCTCTCTTTTTTTTTACGATCAGTGGAAATAAGAAGATGCTCGGTGTATTCGGTACTTTGCTTCGTTCATCATTTCGAATTTTTTTTTAATTAAATTTTTAAACTTTGCTTTATGTAAACCCCCACCTCTCGCTCACTCTCTCGTTGTGCGGGTCGAGGGAATATCTTTTTTTTTTACTCCAATGCTTCTATGGGCGTCACGCATGAGACGAAGTATCAATTCAGAATTATTTGCAGAGAAGCGCGTGTTGGCGAACGGCCCACGGAAGTGGCTATCACAGAGTTACGTGTGAGATTGTTTCAAGTCACCTCTGCTCCTACACGGAAGAGGGCAGCTCTTCACCCACACACTCTGCTTATGAAAATTATGACAGCCATTGGTAACCGGGCAAAGAACATCAACTCAACCTTTCAGTACTTAACTCACAGGCGATGGCTTTCTGGATTTGAACCCAACGTCTCAGAAGCGTCAGCTTGGTGTTGTGAGCTCTATGCGATCCAGACAGCTCTTGTGGCGCTATTGTGAGAATATCACTCGTCATTCACCGGTAAAAGTTTCAAAATGTATATAGAGAGGGATTAAGCCACATTCCAACTGTAGGCTCCATCCTTTCCCCAAAGGGGCTGCGTGGACAACGGGTCTAGCAGAAAATGTTAAGGAGAGAATGGACTCGTTTTGGACTCGGCAACACAAAGTTCGATTCCCAGCCACGGCTACACATCAGTGGCGACCGACATCTGAATCTATCGTGGAACTCCTGCCATTCACTACCCCCCACCCCACCCACCCACTGGCCAACGTGGTGAAGTATGGTCAAATAAGCCTGATTTTGGAAATTGCCCTTCTTCGTAGCACAAGAGCCATTGCCCAAAAACATCGCCTTCTCTATGTGTTTTTTCCCCCTTTAAGGTCGTGGTATTGACGAACGTACCGTGTGGTCTTTGTTAATTGTGCTTCTGATTCACCGAACAGTGGCTTGACAAAAGCACTGTGCTGTGCATTGCATTAAGATTACGATGACAGTCAACCGAGCGTCAGCAGTAGCAATGCAACGGATGTCACGATGCATGGATTCATGCATTCAAATCAATTATTCTGCCCAACGACGCACCGAATCGCGAGCATAATAATCGATTACTTATAATCAATGCAATTTGTATGGAACATACCTGTGTGTGCTGTTACATTGGGGCGATAGTAACAAACGATACGGACAATAGAAATGAGACGGGCGATACAGACTGCGCAAACGAGATAGGGTATTACTAACGAGGCATAAAGAACTGGGCAGAACGCACGAGGTTCACAGTCCAAATGAAACCGAGCTAATGAGGCAAGCACGAACGAGACGGACAGAGCATAAGAGACGGAACAAACGAGGCACGACGTACATGAGTCAGCCAATACGAGACAATGCATCGTCAGCAATGATCAATCCACTGGTGCTGGATGAAGCCCTCCCCCCTCACTAGAATGTCTTAATCACTGACGGTTCTGCCATGCAACAAACAGCCTAGCACCGGATTTCATTGGCTCCATCTCTACGGTGAATGCCCTAAGGGGGGTGTGTGTCCCCCCCCCCCCACCCCCCCTTAAACTCCCACTCGACCACAGGCCAGCGTCAACCTTTGGCTCGTGTCCTGCACAAGCCCATTTGCGTTTTATTTGAGTCACAACTGATGGCTTTCACCGGCACATGTTCACTAATTCATGTGTTCATCTTTCCCTTTCTGTAATTCAAAGCGTACATTTACCCACGCTTCTGTGTGCGCTTTTCAGCGTCTATTCCATTTTGTTTGTCAATTGAATTGAACTCAGTTCACCCGATTCATATTTCTGAGCGCGCTGACTATTGTGCAACCGCTCCCATTTCTTACCCTAACCCACCACATCCTGTGTATATATATATGTTTGGATTGAATATAGGCAATCATGACCTCTGTGCCCCAGAAAACACAATTGTTCATTCAGCCTTAAGCGCAACAGCCACTCACATTGGGAAAGCGATATTGGACATGGCTTCACCACAGGTGAACTGGCCCTGGGTGTGGGAGGCACGCAGCTGCCCTGTCGGCCAAGAATTAATACGATTTATTTTTTACAACCACGGTGCGAATCGCGGCCAAATGAGTCTGCCTTGGGTGTCCGTTGGAGCTCAACGCAACTGCGCGCCTACCTCGCATTTAGACTGTTGGCGATTACACTATGAGACCTCCTTTACCAGTGGCAAAATATAGTAATAGTTGAAAGGGTAAAAACCTATACTTGAAAGGGTAAAAACCTATTAATATATTTTGCCACTGGTAAAGTGTAAATGCTTATCCCGAGCTCTCAATACTCTGATGGTGCGCTGTTTTTGAGTTGTACGCCTTTTGGCGTCATCTGGTCCAACACCAATGGAGACTAGGCTCTAAGAAAAGCTGTCTCGGGTGTGGACCAATCAACTTCAAGGACAGTGCATACATTATCATTATCAGAGTTGTCACTTTTTGTTTGCATTTTGACTGCTTGTGTTGTGGTTATTGCAAACATGATCCCTTGTACAAAGGTGTCAGTTTTTGTACCAGTTAAAAGGGTAAAAACCTTACTACTGTTGGCGATGTTGACTGTTTCTATTTTTTTGCTAACAACCAGGGCCATGCATGGTGAACCCCCGGCTACGGCCACGTCAAGAAACGCTTAAGAAGAGATTGTTTTGGTAACACTCAGACGGTCGAGGGTTTCTGTGAAAGTTTGGCCACGAAGTATGACCGAAATGCGTTTCCCCCTCTGGAGTGGCCAGGTTTTTTTGCTTGTTTGTTTATTTGTTTTTGGGTCGCCACTTGTTTATGAGGTTTTTTTTTCAACGAATTTCCGTGCCACTGTTTGGGTGTTCGTTGTTTAAGTGTCTTTCGTCACCCTACCGCTGGCGAAATGCCTCTCATCCCAAAGTGGAAATGCTCGCGCCTGACTGGCGTGCAGCTCGCGTCGCACCTGGGGTGATTCGACAGATGAATTCCGCCTTTTTGTTAAATTTTAACCAGCAAAGTGCTAATCGGGGGCTTAGCAGCGGCATAGTTTCGCCTCCGTTCGATTCCTGCCTTGCGGCGAGCTAGCATCGAGTGTCGAGCGGCGTCTAAAGCCGTCCTGGGTGTCTATCCACTTCACCGGACCGCAACCGAGCAGCACTGTGACGCAGGGTCAAACAACCCACACCACTGGCACTAGATGGAAAGGCCTTCATTCAGCGGTGGATTGAAAAAAGGTCCGTACATTCTGTATTTGATGATTAGCGAATTGACATATATACATATATATCAGCTCAAGGGGGGGGGGGGGCTACAGACTGACACACACGCATCGTTATACTCTCGATGTATTTAGAGTCTACGGAGATTGCATTGCTTCAATCTGCACGGGGATTCGACAAGAACGAAAAGAATGGTGACCATTTGTATCGATTTTGTTTTGAAGCGACGCTTCGTAGGCACAGAAGCGATGCATCATCGGGGCTGCACATTATAGCATGAGCGTTAAGATGCAATAGACATCACTCGGACGTCGCTGGCAGGGATGAGTTTGGTGTTTTTCTCTTTCTGCCGGGCTCACCCGACGAGGCAAAGTTCACGCGTTGACCTCGGGGGACGAAACCCTCTTTTCAGGAGTGGCAATGCCAGCAATTAAAGGGATTTTTCTCTCTCTCTCTCTCTTAGAACGCGACTTTTTTGTTGTTTAAATGAGCGTGCCGATAGATATGATTAATGCCTCGCAATGGGGCACGGTCACTCGCTCTGCTTTAAAGCATCGCGTCGCTTCGAGCAGCCGTCGGTCGCTTTGTTTAACGTGGAGGGGGGGGGGTTGGAACCCTGACCGTTCCAGCGACTTAATTGCCTTTGCGGCCCGCGGTCACACGAGGCCCTCCCGACCTGAGCACTTCCTAAAGCCTCGCAAATTATATAAGTGTAATTATTTTTCGTTTTAAAAGCAGTCATTGCATGCGAGCATTCGAGCGGCACTAATCGGATGCTGAGAGGGGAGAATATTTTCCACGTGGAAACTGCGTGTGTTCATGATATGCCCGCACCTACGAATTAGCAATGTTGGCTACGTACGGTGCGAATGAAGGTCAACATACAGGACACACATAATTGCCATGTCCACTCACTGTTTGCCACTGCGAGACAATTATTATCGGATAACCCCGGGGTGTGTGTTAATGCTTGGCGCGCCAAAGGTATTTGTGGGTTAAATTGGGACTTAGGAAAGGAAAAGGTGATATACCTAGCCCCTGCTTTTGACTGAATCTTGACCTGTGCGTGGCCATCAGAGTAACATCTCTCCTGCAGTGCTGCGTCACAACGCATGCAGGGCGTGGCGCGCATTTGCTGTTGCATTCATGAACGGTGACAATCTTTGGCACGTGCACACACACACACACACCACGTGGACGTCCAACAAGGCACGCGCAAGCACCCCATCGCAAACGATCCGTCACCTCCAACCCTCGTGTAAAAAAAAAGGAGTCGAATAACGTGAACGCACAACCCTGCCTATTCACTGCTGGATGGACTCCCCACGCCGCGTCAATGATTGCGGTCGTTTGACCATACTTCACCACGCTGGTCATTACGGGTTGGTTAAGGGCGGGAGGGTGGGGGTTGCGGCTAAGGGGGAGGGTACCAGTTGAAATGTAATGCACGTCACTGGGTTGACAGCACAATGCGTCAACCACTGCACCACCACTCCTATTCTTACGTACGTATCTATCTGTTTTGATTGTGTAACATTTTATGCGTTCATTCCGATTTGTGAGGGGTGGGGTAGGGGGTATGGGGTGGGGGCAGTGTGTGTTACAACCAGTTCAGATAGCACTTGTCATTGATGTCAGTCGTGGCTGGGAATCGAAGAGGGGGGATGAATTCCAATAGCGCATTGCGCTAACCACAAATATGATGTCACATTTGTATTAATGGACGAGCGTCTGCTTTCGCGCACGGTTTGTTCCATCTTTAAAATGCCACAACAGAGAGATACGCACGTGGGCAATTCTCTTCACGCCGACAATAACAACAACAGCACGAAAGCATATCGTTTATTATTTTCCTCGCAACAGCAAACTATAGGCCGCAGAGCGAGCGTGCTCGTTTTTCCTGTGCAGAAGTCACGTGGAGAGAAAGATGCGCGCACAATTCCCAGTGGCGCACACTGCACACACGCACACACAACACAAATGTGTCCCTATGCTGGGGCAAGTGCTGTTCGAGAGCACATTTGAAGGCCGGCACGGCGCACTGGGCGGGGGGGGGGGGTGCAGTGGCCAGCACCACGCCTTTGTCTCCAGAGTGGATGTTTACACACTGCACCAGGTACTCATTTAAGGCTGAGTCGACCTAGACGACCCCCCACATAACCACACATCGGCACGAATGCACGTTGCACTGTAAGTTATGGCGAATGAAAGGGAACCATTGTCCCCGAGGATTATCCCGAGGTAAATGTTGCGTCTCATCGCCGACCGCGCCTCTTTGGGTTTCAGTTGATGAGTCAGGGACAACTTCTTCTTTCGTGTGCATAATGTGTTAAGGGCGATGGGCTAGGGTTCATGGTTATGGGTGAGTGATGAGGTTACTTTTTGGGGTTCATGGTTTAGGGTTAGGCTCAGAGGCGTAGCTAGGATATTTTGCGCCCGGGGACGAACTAAAAAATTGGCGCCCCCCCCCCCCCCCGTTTAATCACATTTTCCTAGTACATCGAATAAGGAATAACAATTTGAATTTTAATGAAACATTGTATTTAAATAAGCACATTTATTAGAACTTATATTACATGGCTTACTCAGTCACTGTCGTAGACTGGTTGACATAGTCTACAAAATAGAAAATTTTCTTGATTTCACGTCGCAAACTGGTCAATCACGTAATCAAAATCAGTTTTTTCCAATGTTTCTCTTCAACGCTAAGCAGAGCAAGATCGCTGAGACGATCTTGTCCCATTGAAGCACGCAAATACGACAAAATAAGTTTCAATTTTCTGAACGACCGCTCACAGCTTGCAATTGAAACTGCTATTGTTAATACAATTTGAAGTGAAATTCGCAAATTCGGAAATATGTCGTCTCCATAAAACACAATGAAACCAAGAATATCCAAAGAAGTTTCTGGTAGAACTTCATTCCGGTTACTGAGCAACATTTTGCAATCTCCAATTTCTGTGAAAAGTTCGTGGCCATTGATGTCGGTGTCATAGAAATTTCCAAAATCTGTGCAATTTCGACGAATTGCATCGACATCTGTGTCGGATAGAAGAGTTTTGACGTCCAGCAGAAATCCAAATTTTGTTTTCAGGTCTTTTAGTCGTAAAAACCGTGTTGACATCTCCTGTTGAAGTCGATAAAAAGCGCTCTTCATAACGCGCACAATTTTTTCTTCTGCTGAAAGTCCTGCATCTCTTGCCAGTTCTCCTGGCATCTTCCGATGTCGCCTAATTCATCTGTCCACATCGATCCCCCAGGCTGTGCATCTTGTTTTGGCGTTTTCTACAGCAACCTGGCTCAAATCATCACGAAGCTTGACAAATTCATGCTCCAAAGATTCAAGATCAGTTGCTGCTTCCTTGAAATTCATAGTAGGATCCTGTAAGCGCTTCTGAACACGATCAATTTTTCCAAGAATGACATTCCAGAAAATGTAATAAAACTATGAAGTTTAAATTTAATACGCATGCCTGTAACTGTTCTGTATCACTTCTTGTTTCAGGCGTCATAGTTACGTCCTCCGATAATTTGTCTAGTAGCCCTACTAGTTCATCCAGTCCTTCATAGATAGCTTTAACAGCTTCTGATCGTGCACTCCAGCGTGTTTCAGGCCGTCGTAGTTTACGCCACCAAAAAACAGGCCAGTGACTAAGGCTGAAAGACTGCGCCTGTCTGTTGTTTGGGACGTTCTTCCATGTAAGTTCTTTATAGGCGCGCGTACCAAAATGTAATTACATGACATGTAGGCTGTGTGTGGCGGGATATATAAACTTTTAGGTTGAGGTGTAGATTTGTGCAGTAGTTTCAGGCTGCCGCGCCCGCCGCAATAAGTTCTAATGTGACGTTGTAAGCCTCATTTTGGTGCCCCTTTACCTTGGCGCCCAGGGACATATGTACCCCCCTGCCCCCCCCCCTAGCTACGCCTCTGGGGTTAGGGGTTATCGTGAAGGTTCATGGATAGGGTTATGAGCTAGGTACAAAGTTAGGACTCGTGGTTAGTTATAGGTTAGGGTTGAAGTTTACGTGTTACAGTGTAGGCTGTCGTCATATGGGTTCGATTGTAGGCTTCGTGGGATAGGGGTTAAGGTTCAGGGGCTTTGGTTTCGGGTTAGAGTCGGGGTTACCCCGTGATTATGAGTTTCCTTTAGGGGCAGTGATACCCAGCTATTGCAATCACCAGCGAAAAGTCGTCCTCAAATTACAAATACTCTTTGGGTTTTTCGGTAAAGTCACGTGGGTAGAAATACAATAAAATTAAGCAAATCACGACGTTTCGATCGCAACACAAGCGATCTTCATCAGGTGGAACAACCACAGCAAGAAAATACTGAAGTAGGCGGGAGAGCTGCCGTGGAAAGAGGTTTTATAGGTAAGAGAGGGGGGAGGAGCAAGGGGGGAGAGAGAGAGGGGGAGGGTTGGGGGTAGGGGGAGGGGGGGTCGCGTGAGCGCTATGGGAAGAGGACGTGAGGCTGGGGGGGGGGAAGTGGGCGGGGCTATAAGTGGGAAGCTGAGTGTGGGACACGGGGGGGGGGGGACAAACAGATAAAAAGTGTCCTAGTAAACCGGCAGGTACCTATAGCTCTCCCGCCCACTTAAGCATTTTCTTGCTGTGGTTGTTCCAGCTGATGAGGATTGCTTGTGTTGCGATCGAAACGTCGTGATTTTATTTGTTTTATTCTATACCCACGTGACTTTACCGAAAGAACCAAAGAGTATGGATTCCTGCAGTCACGAAAGCTTCAAATCAAGATCAAGTTGTAAATGTTGTGGATTTACTGTCAAACACACCGGTGTGCTGAAGTAGTAACTAATTGGCACGTTCTGTTTACGTGACAAACCTTACTAATTGGCTGCGTCGGCTGGTCGGTGGATTAACGGCACATTTTTAACGACGCGATCTAATCCAAAGTAATATTTGTCATGAGTGATACTCAATACTGCTTTTCTCGCCACGCATATGTGGCGACAATATTCTCGGTGGTGGTAGCAAATGGGTTAAGTGAGCTTTGTTTGCACGTCCACGGAACTTGATCCCACGAACCTCTCTTGTCACACAACAACAACAACCGCCATTCGCCTATGACGTGGCGGTGACGTCACCACGACGCTTGTGCCAGACCATGTGCACCTTGAGGCCACGTGAAGTGTCGAACGCCCGCTGGCAGGAGGTCACGGGGCAGACCCAGCAGGTGCCCCCCAAGGGTCGACTGACTGAGATGACTGGCTGATGCACCACCTGTGCCCCCTACTGTGCCAACATACACACACACGCACACACACACACACACGCATACACACACACGCATACACACAGAGACCTTCCGAGGGTCGGTGGCGTTGGACTCCACTCCACCATGGCTGCCGGCGAGAGCAGCAGTCGGATGACTCGTTGGCTCTGGTTCGCCGGACTTCTGCTGGCGCTCGGCGGAAGAGAGTCGGTGGCTGAGAGAGCCGGTAAATCTGAACGTATCCCGGGGTTTTAAAGACGTTAAGAGAGGAGGAGGAGGGCCCCACGTGTTTGGGTCTCGACGCAATGGGTCTCCGTACCTTTTCAGGAACATATTCAATGACAAATTAAGCATTAGGCTCCGGTAAGCACACTGAGATTTTATGAATGGAGTGTTTATCTTACAGAAAGGCGGTACAGCAAAATCCAGTGTTGCAAGTCAATGCTCCCACGTGTGCGTGGGGAGGCCCTCTTCCAGCGATAGATTGGCAAAGGGCTGTCCTGCATATCTTTCAAGTGACTCACCCGTTTCCAAATGACTGCATTGATTGATCATATGGCAAACAAACAATAACCCAACACTACATTTAAAACTTGTAATGCAGCACAAAATATCATGATAAACATTCATTCATGGAATTGGCCAAATATCCAAATGTAGCAGAACCCTTTTATTAAAGAATCTTGAGACTCAGCCTTTCCTGGGTAAAATAATAATACTGCACTATAATTGGCATCGCATTTCTAACTTGTCTGTATTGGGCATCTAACAGCGCAGCATTCTGCAACCCTAATTAATAACTGGCACTGTATAATTGTGAATTTCTCTGACTCACAGCACAAAGACAACTTTGCAACACTTCGGGTTAAATGGTTTTGTTACGTAACCGTGAGCCCAAAGCCGTTCCATCCAACGCCTCGGTCTGCAAGCGGGTGGGCTCACAGCGAGTCGCGTTCATTAAATAGTCGCGTCACGGTGCCATCAATTGATGTTGATCATTTTAAACGCTCACAACGGCACGTGTGGAATTGAGCGTGCGAGAACCCGATTCATCTTACGAGTTGTGCGAACGAAAAGCTACCAGTGGCACGTTGGGGCTAATGAGGGTGGGGGAGGGAACCCCTCGTTGAAATAAAAAAAAGGGAGAGACTCACAAAACGAGAGGAAAATACTAAACGAGGGCTTTTAAATGCGACAGTCGACTCTGGAATCGAATCGTTACAGTCAAATGAAATCACCATAATTGATCGAATCGCAGCAGGATGCAGACGTGACTAGGCAAATCCCTGCCACTGGATTCTCTCCATATCCCAAGCCATCGCCATCTCCCGCAATCCTTCGATGTAAATAACACACACAACAAAGACAAAGATACCCCATATAGCCTTAACCGACTGTCGGGGCAAGTGCTGTTAGCGAGCACTTATCAAGTGCCTGGAAGACACACGAGGGGTTTGGCGGCCAGCACCACGCCCGCTACACCAGGTACTCATTTTAGGCTGAGTCGACCTAGGGGACAGGGCCCAGGACCGTTTCAGGTGGCCGTGAGCGGGACTCGAACTCGGGCGCCGGGGTCCGTAGCGCATCGCAGGTGCAGCGCCCTCGCCGCCACACCGATCGCTCCCATCCTCCACCCAGCGACGACAACACAACAGTTGATTACTTGAACCCTGCGTCCTCTTGATCGGCGCAGACCTTTGCTGAGAGCTCAGCGAGGGAGTCGTCGAGCAAACTGCAACGGGGACAAACTTGGGCGCGTGACACGCGGCGGCGGTGCCGGCACGTAGCGCGCATTGACGCGCGTAAGTCGACTCGTCGCGAGTTTCGAGGGGTTTCCTTCTTTCCTTTCTTTTCTTCATTCTTTCTCTTGCGTGCGTGCAACTTGGCGCAGCAAGCCCGCGCTTCTCACCGGCAACAACTGGGACAAAAAAAAGAGAGAGAGAGGATCTATTTTTTTTCCACCCTGTTAAAAATGCGGAACTTATTGGCTTTCTAGGGGGGTGTTGCGTGGATGACCAGGGGAAGGCGAAAAAGGGAGGTCCCCATTTAAATGCGTGTATGTGGCAGGAGGGATTTTAGTGGCTTTGGGATATTCGTCGCACGTCGCCTTTGCACGCTGCGCCCCCGGGGATGTGTCCACGGGGCTGCGCGCACCGAACTCTCCTCCACCTCCTCCTGCCGCCGCTGCTGCTGCTGGCAATCTCCCTGGCTCCTCGGCGCGTCGTTCCCCAGCGTCTCGAACCCGACGCGTCGCCGCCGCTCTTCGCGATGTCCGCAGGTTGTCGGAACGTGCACTACGACCTCGTGTTCCTGCTCGACGGCTCGTCGAGCGTGGGCAAGGGCAACTTCCAGAAGGTGCGCGAGTGGGTGTCCAACCTCGTGGGCTCGTTCGACACGGGCCGCGAGAGGACGCGCATCGGCGTGGTGCGCTACAGCGACAGCGCGCACACCGAGTTCGAACTGGGCTCCCACTTCGCAAAGGAGGACGTGAAGCGCGCGGCGCACAACATCAAGTACACCGGCGGCAACACGCGCACGGGCGACGCCATCAGCTACATCACCAAGCACAGCTTCTCGGAGGAGGCGGGCGCGCGGCCCCACGACTCGTCCGTGAACAAGGTGCTCGTGCTGCTGACGGACGGACGCAGCCAGGACTGGGTGCTCGAGCCGGCCAAGGAGGCGCGCGCCGCCGGGGTGCGCGTCTTCGCCATCGGCGTGGGCGAGGCAATGCGCGAGGAGCTCGAGGAGATGGCGTCCGAGCCGCTGGACGCGCACGTCTTCCACGTGTCCGACTTCGATGCCATCGACAAACTTCGAGACATCCTGCGCCGGAGGATTTGCGAAAGTGAGCGCACTCCCCAACCCCCCCCCGCGCGCACCACCCCTCTCTCTCTCTCGTGTTCACCTCCCGTCGAACCTCCCTCTCGCTCCCCTCCACCTGCCCCTTGTTTCGAAAGGTGCGGGGCTGGTCAGCTGGAAACGCGTGCGCCGAGTGAGTGTTCACGCTCAGAAGGGGCGACGTGTCTTCTGAGCGTTCAGTGTTCATCGGCGGCAACGCGTGTACTGACTGTCCATGTTCATCAGCGGCGACGTATCTTTAAGTGTTCATCAGCAGCAGCAACGCGTCTTTAAGTGTTCAGTGTTCATCAGCGGCAACGTGTCTTTAAGTGTTCAGTGTTCATCATCAGCGGCATCGTGTCTTTAAGTGTTCAGTGTTCATCAGCGGCAACGCGTCTTTAAGTGTTCAGTGTTCATCATCAGCAACGTGTCTATGAGTGTTCAGTGTTCATCAGCGGCAACGCGTCTTTAAATATTCAGTGTTCATCATCAGCGGCATCGTGTCTATGAGTGTTCAGTGTTCATCAGCGGCAACGTGTCTTTAAGTGTTCAGTGTTCATCAGCGGCAACGTCTGAGTGTTCAGTGTTCATCAGCGGCAACGCGTGCACTGGGTGTTCAGTGTTCGTGTCGACGATTGGTAGAGTGGAGCAAAGTTAGGTGTGTTTTTTATTTTTGCAGGAGTAGCCTAATGAATGTTTCAAACGCTGCTGCCGGCAAACGATTGCAGTGGGCAGTGGAGGAGGGGGTGTTTGTTGTTGTTGTTGATGCTGCGATTTTGTGGTCCATGGTTTGAGATTGGTGACCCCCCCTCCTCCACACACACACACCACATTCGTCAGTCTCGGTGCCGCTGTGAAAGTGAGTGAGGGCGCGGTCTGGTTCTGGCCACCGCGTTTGCAACTTTTGCGGCGGGAGACGCAACGCCATCCGCTTGTTTGTCGAGAGCTTCTCGTTGAATTAATTGCATTTTGTGGTCACCAGGAGGCGATTAGATTGCCGTTGTCACGAAATAACTCGAGATGAGTTGAGTTTATTGCATCGTTAGGGTCACTTTAACGCATGCAGCCAGAGTTTATGTTGAATTTCAAGTCAAACTAAGCAAGTTGTTTTTCAATCTTGATTTGAAGCATTCGTGACCGCAGGAATCCACGCTCTTTGGTTCTTTCGATAAATCACGTAGGTAGAAAATAAAATAAATCAGGACGTTTCGGGCGCAACACAAGCGTCCATCACCTGATGTTTTTGTTGTTTTCGCTGATGCAGACGCCCATATCTGACTGTTTTACGTAAGGGTACAAACTCATCACAGATGCGTGCATGTTTACGGGGTGATCTTGTGTTCGCGTGGGCAATTAGAGTCACTTAGTGGATGTTCGATAACAAAAACAAGTTTACAGCCGAACGATTTTTTTTATGGAAGCTTGCAAAAGTTGTCATATAATAAAGGATTTTTTAAAATTCTTTTTACCAATCGGTGCTTCGTACAAACCCAATCGGGCACCTGATTACGAGAAGACTACTCCAGCGAGCGGTAGTTTTGATGTGATATATGTCGCCTAATTAGAGATCGAAATTTACGGCTTGGGAACAATACTTGGTGCAGGGCACACAAATCATCTCCTGGCAGCCGTTAACGCAACAAGAACAAACACAAAAAAAGGCAAATTGCTCAGACAATGCCGGCCGTTCAACTCGACTGACTTGAAACGTGGCGTTTTCGCTCAATGGGGTTAAATCTTGAAGATTTCAAACACAGTTTTCTTGTTTGAATTTTCTTTTCTTTTCTGTGCAGTGTGCAGCTATGCAATTTGTTCGGGGAGATTGTGTAATTTCGTGCGAAATTTCTCTTTCGTTTTTCCTAACCGTGCACCTACCCTCGCTTGTGTGAAATCTTACTCCCCGTTTCACCGACACACCCTTAACTCCCCTTGCCCATGGGTGCCAAGCTCATAAAAAAAGGAATAAGTAGAAAAAAATGGTGCAATTTTGATTTTTTTTTTACATTTTCACTTTAAAGCACAATCCATTGTATCCTAAAGTACTACGCTTAGCTCCTTACAATTTGCCCTGGAAGTGTGCCAAAATTTGACCGAATGAAAAGCGCTTTTGAACATATTGTATGTGGGGCTGAGCCGAGATTACCAATATTCCGGGAGCAGAGCCACTATGATGTGGAAAAAACCCAACGGCGGTTTGTCCCAGAGCCCCCCCCCCCACACACACACCTATCGTGGGCCCTGCCCACCATCGCGTCTCATCTCAGACGAAGGCAGTCCAGAATCAGAAAACAGCATTTATACTGGAGGAATCCGACAAGCGACGAAACTCCTTTATTTTTCGATTTAAAGCTTTCGTGACTGCAGGGATTCATCTTCTTGGTTCTTTCGGTAAAGTCACCTAGAAGGGAAATAATATAATAATACAAATAAAACAAAATATAATTCTCACGACGTTTCGGCCACAACGCAATCAGCCGTCCTCAGGTGTCGAAAGACAGCGTTCTTCAGATGCTGTCTTTCCGACAGACCTGTTCTTCACCTGAGGACGGCTGCTTGCGTTGTCGCCGAAACGTCGTGAGAATTGTATTTTATTATGTTTTATTTGTATTATTTTATTATTTCCCTTCTACGTGACTTTACCGAAAGAACCAAGAAGATCCTTTATTTTTTACAGACGTCCAGTCGCATATGTAAAAATAAAAAGAGTGGGGAGAGTGAATCCATTCTCATAAGAGTTGACATAGAAGCCACGTAATTGTTTCTCGGTGATGAAACTTCCTGGAATTTTATAGAGAGTCAATATTTATTTAAGAGAAAAAAAGATAATTCTTCCGAGAAATGTTCACACTGCAGAAATGTGGTTTTCGCCTTCCTGCTCCTCTTTGTTCACTCATTCCTGTCCCGATCTCCACTTCCACGTGTGCTCGCTCTTCACATTTGATCAAAAAAGATTATTATACATAAAGCGTTTTACTGGTTGGAACCTCCTGGTTACACCAGCCCACAGGGAATTATTGTGTCCGTCCGTCGTGCAGGGAGGGGCTGGGTGGGGAGGGAGGGGCTGGGTGGGGAGGGGAGGGTGGGGAGGGGCTAGGTGGGGAGGGTGGGGAGGGGCTGGGTGGGGAGGGTGGGGAGGGGCTGGGTGGGGAGGGTGGGGCTGGGTGGGGGGTGGGAGGGGTGGGGCTGGGTGGGGAGGGGCTGGTCACCCCGTGGTGCCCTTATAAAACTCAACGTTTAACCTACTCACGCCGGCTTGTGCCCGCCCTCACAGTCGGGCATATTTGCGGAATACACTACGCCGCCGTTGACCCTGGCCATTGACCGAGCAACCCAACGTTCCTACCAGCTCCCTCCGCAGGAATGTGTAAGAGGTAGAAACGTGGCGTAGTGGTGAGCACACCGTGCTACAAAACCAGACTCGGCTTCGTCTTCCGAGCACAGCTATCATCGAGTGGTGAGAGATATCTACACGTGTCATGGCATGGCCTCCTCCTTCACTAACCCGCGCTGACCAGCGTGGTGAAGTATGGTCAAACAACTCACACGACCAAACACACGGCGTGGCGAAGCCCTCACCCAATGTGTATTTACGAAGGGCTGTAAATTATACAAAAATTTACGAAACGTTTAATAATTTATCAAATATATGGATATGAACTGTAACGTGCATTTCCACTTTTAATGGGTTGATGCCGCAATTGACACGAGGTATGTATGTGCTGCATTTAGTCTGCCACTCTAAAATACAAAGTCAGTGGGGTTTTTTCGTTCAGGTAATTATTGGTGGTCCTGGAAGCTCTCTATCGCGATGGCAGTGTTCAACACAGTTTATCTGCACTTGACTTATCGTAATTTATCTCAGTGGGACGTTGCCAAGGCTGTTATTTTCATTTTTTGCATTATCTCTGGGCTCCTGTGTGGTATGTATAGCAGATATAATCAATATGTAGAGGTCAAACTGGAATTTGCAGAGCTCCAGTCTTTGAGCATTATGGGGTTACGCCTATAATTCCCCACTCCCTCGCCAGAGGGTTAAAACAGGGTCATAAAGGTGGCCTGGGTGATGGTATTCAATTCCATCATGTGAATTCACTGAAAGAAAAAAGAACACAGGCTCTGGGGTTGAGGCAGTAAAATGTGGCAGCAGACGTAGCCTCCAGCGAGGCTTTACATTTTGCGAGTGACCTCTGTGTTTCTTGTCTCGGCTTAATGTCACCCGTTATTGCAATTGCGTTATTTGTTACACGTCCGTCCGTCGTGAGGGAGTAAAACTGGGCCAAGCTGGGACGTTTACCCTAACGTAGTGGCACGATTTTTCTTTTTTACTTTAAAACAAAAGGAACCCTCTCCTGCAGCAAGGGTGGATGGAGGGGGAGCATTTTCAGCGTAACGAAATTGTCTGCGGCACTTTTGAGTTTCCCTTCTTAAATGTTTCACGAGGCTGCTGCGAATGGGGAGGAGGGGGGGTTACGGTGGTGGTGGTGGTGGTGGCGACAAGCCAAGGAAATATTTGTTAAAGCTCGACGAAAGCAGCCAAAACATTGCCGGGCGATGCAATCTGTGGCCAGATTTCTCGCGTGAAAGTGTCTGCCACTGCCACTGCTGCTGTGAGGAGGACAGCAAGCCTCTCACTCTCTCTCTCTTGGCCTGTCAGTGGAGATTATCCCGGGTGCCTTGACGTGTGTTCAGTTCTACAGCAGGCTGGTGGGCTCAAGGGTGTTACAGGGGTCATGACCTACGTACAAACGACTGGAGTTTTTATTTATTTAATTCTGAAGTTAGCACCACCAAAAAGAACACCCCCCCCCACCCGCCCGCCCACCCTGAACCAAGAAAAAAAGTTGTACGAAAGAGCAACGCGGTGGCATGTGGCGCTGGTGTGAAGCCACTGTGACCAACGGAGGCAACCCAGCCCCGGAATGACAGATGAATTCCCGACGGTCAGCCTCTGACACGAGAACTTAAAAAGTCAAAAGTGAGGGTGCAGCCCTGAAATTTCTCGTATTTATGTGAGTGCCCGGATGAAGCTAGTGCGGTGCCCGTAGCATATGTTATAAAGGGGCCCTAAATATAACTTTAAAAAACACGTAAATATGAAAACGCAATTTTTTGACTTGTGTAGTAAAGTTATTGTATTTTTGCATTTTCTATACAGCCAGATGATACGACAAATCGCTAACCTTAAACACCAAGTCGTTCATAAAAGTTGAAGGCAGTACAGTACTATAGTAATAGAGTAAGTTCACAATCACTGAACCGTAATTGATAGCTTTAAAGCATTTAGGCTCTTGAAAGTTCGGGGTCCCGTAGCATATGTAGCTAGTTTTTCTACTAGGATAATCCGGCACTGAAGTATGTACATACGTTGAACTTCTTTCACGCCATACTAATCGGAGGAGCGGCTGAAGGGCCTCCGCTCGAGCGAAAATACTCACCCCTCTGGCGGGTATCTTAGCCTACTCTTCCACGCTGGCCCGATGTCTTGGAAGCTATGGGAGCACCCACACTTTCCCCCCGCCCCAGGCGACCTGCTGTGGTGCGGTGCATTTACACATTGACGGGTGGGCAACCTGAACCATTTTTTTGACTGCCGGGAGGTCGAAACGGTGACCTCTGCATTCGGGACACGTAGCGCCCAAACGTGTGCCACACTTCAACCCGCATTTTAAACTTCTGACCGCACACGCGGGATAAGTCATTATGTACCCCTCCTATGTGCCCATTAGGTTGACTCTAATCGACTCGGCGCACTGAATAAGTGTGTTTATATGTTTAGTTGTGTTTTTCTAATAGTCTGAACTAGACCTCCATGGAATTTTGGCATTTCAAAATAAACAAGTGATTAATGCTCTACCTCCAGTCGAAGGAGGATTTCGACGGCGATGTGACTGCATGTGAGTGCTAATGCCCACGCTCATTGCGATTTCTTTCCAACAGCCGTCATCTGCCCGAACCTGCAAATTGAAAAGAAGAAGGAGCCGGGAGAGTTTACACAAGTCCCAGGTAAGTTGTGTTCAACCCATTTCAGTTTTCAAGAGGGAAACTCGGCCATGCCGTGCACATTCAACGACTGATGATGGCTCTGTGAATGTTGCGGACAAAACAGCTTGTGTTGAGTACAGCAGACGCGACGTCTCACATTGCCCAATGGAAATTATGAGCCGATTGAAAACCATCATCAGGGCTAAGACAACAACAAAAAACGTTTGCAGGGCTTTTTTTTCGCCCAGATTTGTGGCCCTAAGACACCCGTCACGATTTGTGTCCCCATCCCAACATTGCTGGCTACATAGCACGCACTCGTGTGTGTCTGTGTGCGCGCGTGTGTGCGCGTGTGTGCGTGTGTGTGCGTACGCGCGCGTTTATTAAACCCTATCGTAGCAACCGTACAGTCATGCGTGCCTGTGTTGCTTCTGCCAACGAAGTGTACCAGAGCGAATGTTTCTGTGGGAACTGCACGAATAAAAAAATATATATATATGCAATTTGTAAACGTCCGAAGGAGTGTATTAATTTGTTGACCTGCAGAGGATAACGTTTGAGGTCACGATCTATATTTTAAATTCTCTTGAGAATGGACTCGCTCTTATCAAAACGAGGCGTCCTTTTTATTTGATTTCGAACCCCGGCAAATCGATGGGCTTAGTTGCACTCGTGGAAGATGATTGGGAGAAAAAAATATGTTGACTGCATTTAGAGAAAATGTGTTTTTGGTAGAATGTGCCATCACGTATTAAAAAAAAAAACCTCATTCCTCTTAAATATCTCCCTATCAAAATTCTCAGCTCACACAAACGTGGAGGATTCATGAAATTGCAGTGCGACAGGAGGATTGGTAAAAATATGCAACCTTCATTTTCGTGTTAGCCCTGACATGGGAGCCAAGGTCACGCTGCCTGTTCTTTATTTTCACAGATAATATCCTCGCAGCCTGTCAATGTGAAATGAAATGTTTATTGAATGCATAACTACACTCATGAGATGCAGTATAACATTCGAGAGGAGACACTTATTGAAGGTATGCTCAGATCCACACCTGTTCGCCGTACTTTATTTTTTTTCTTTCCGAAAAAAAGTTACGCCGGTCCACTTATGCAGCGCACGTGTGCAGGTGTGCAGGCGTAGGAGGGATGGCAGCAGCTTGCCAAAGGATTTCATCCAGCAGTGGATTGACCAAGGCTCATAACGGTGATGAGCACAGTGCTGGTCGTATCATGGGTAGACTTAATAACACGTGCCAGTTATTTACCTAGGGAAACCTCGTGGAGTTTTAAATATATTTTGTTCCTGCTGCATTGGGAGATTTGGCCAATACCATTCGTGAGTGGTTGCCGTGATATGGAAGGAGTCTGCAGTGACCAGAGGAAGCCCATGCAGATGAGGGGCCGACACTCAACACTCCCATCTCTTGGCCACCTAGGAGCCCGTAGCTTCAACACCTGGATTGCTTTGATAGCCATCGTAGTAGTAACCAGGCCCAAAAAACCCTGCTTAGCTTCCTCCATCTCCACGATGGATGGCCTCTCGATATATTTTTTTGAAAAACTACAAAGATTTTTATTTTACCAGGTAATAACCCAGCGAACTATTGAGCTCATTTTCAGATGCGACCTGGCCACAAACGAGAGCGCAACAAAGTAGATTGTCGCGCGTAAATTCATGGCAGCCAAATACCCTCAACGCACCTCCGATGAATGCGGTTGGCTATGTATGGTGCGAAAGAAATTCAACGCAAGCAGCGTTTTAGGTAATGCTCCTTCTTCACTGCATGGAATGTCATGACTTAGACACTTTTTGTATGAATTGTTATTGCCGAAAGTGTTTTGTGTTGTTGTTATAATCGCAAGAGATATTAATTAGTCTTTCCCAGAAGATGCCCTGTGGTGATATGCATGTGGCCAATAGTAGCAAGGCCTTGCCTAAATACATCCGGATTGTCCACACGGTTGGTTAGCCTTGAAACGTGCCATGAATCTGTACGCCATCATCTTCGTGAAACAATTTATATACACTTGGCAGGAGACTAATACGCGTGTATTTCTTCAGGTCAGTAGTTATCCCTTTTTTAAATATTATAAGAATGATTGAGGTATCATTCCCTGATGAAGGCATTTCATTTAATTTTTTTAGTTTTTCATTTCATTTAATTTTCCCCTCCGTTGGTGGTGTCAATGACTGCATGCATATATTTTAAAATCATCATATAAAATTGGGTTTTTCAAATTAAGTTGGTAGAACTCTTGGTTCTTTCGGTAAAGTCACGTATAAAGATAAAATAATAAATAATAAATTAAATAATAATAATAATAATAATAATAAAACGTCGTATGCTATTATTTAATTTATTATTTTATCTTTATACGTGACTTTACCGAAAGAACCAAGAGTAATTCCTGCAGTCACGAAAGCTCCAAAATTAAGATTAGGTTTGTAGAGTTTTCAGCCCTCGGAATGAAACTATCATTTTGACTGGCAGGCGCCGACCTTGCAGGAGGACACGCGAGAGAGTGTGACCCCTCAACTATGGGTTCAAAGAGGTCAATGAAACTATAAACCATGTTTTATTTCACCAGGTCAGGCACATTGAGCTAAATTGCTATTTTTCAGAAGCGACCTCGCTATCACAAATGATGGCTCAACGACGTGGCTGATCGTGTGGAAATGTATAGCAGCCAAATACTCTGAAGCACGTGATGTTGATTCTAAATGTGAAGGGAAAAACCGGTGGACCCGGAGAAAAATCCACGCGACCACGGGGAGAACATGCACACTTCAAATATCAAAGCCTCGGGCGTCGGGATCGAACCCATGTCCTCCTGGAAACAAGGCGAGGTAGTTAATATCTCGCCACCACAGAATTCACAAAACCACTGACATTCATGTCAGTGGTTTTGTGAATTCTGTTTCCCTACGTAATTCTCTAACACAGGTGTGCAATGACCTCCGATAGTTCTGAGCGGATTTAGTGTCTCATGACACGACACCAAAGGCGGATTAAAATTCACGTGGGGAGCGGCAGTGGAACAGTTAGCTCGTTGCGCTACGAACCCGATGAGCCGAGTTCGATTCCCCGCTCACGGCCAACACCGGTGACGATTGTTTGAATCGGTCCTGGGCAGGTCGACTCAGCTTCAAATGAGGGCCTTGTTTGATGCGTAAACATCGTCACCGGGGAGACAAAGGTGGCCGCGCGTGGTTGCTGGTCACCCTCCCCCTGTGTGCCGTGCCGGCCTTCACTGGTGCCACTCGCTAACATCGCTGTTAAGGCTAGACGGGAGATCTTTGTGTTTGTTTCCCTAGACGTTTTCTAACACCAGTGTGCAATGATCTCCGACAGATCTGAGTGGATTCATTGCCATGTGGCACGACACCAATGCTAGAATTAGAATCAAACAAGGCAACAAAGGCAAACAATTAAGAAGCCGAATGTTAGGTTTACGTGAATATACAAAAATTTCAGCTGTGTATAAAATTGCTGAGTGCCCCTGATGTATAGAGTATAGCGTTTCTGTTTGTCTTGGTTGGCGGACAAGTATGCAATGTTGACAATTGCCAGGGAAGAGATACGCATCTTCCCCTAGAAATGTACAATTAGCCAGGCAAAGATATGGATCCCCCCCCCCACTGTCACATTCACGAGGCATCAATCAGCGCATGGGATAATCTACGCATTTCTCGCAGATTGCAGTCGTCCTCCATATTTACCATCAACCCCTCCGTCAATTTGCAGCCTGTTTGTAATTGCAGAGCGCTCCTTGATTTGTGAGCGTGCCAGTCGGCAGTTCTATCGCCTCTATGTCTCTCCCCTCCACGCAACGTGTATGCACATTTGCTGGGATGTGCATTAAACATCCCGTCAAATGAAGTTACCTGTTTAAATACCCCAAAAAGTATTCTCGGCATGAACACAAGCAGTGATGGTGGTCAATCTATGCTTGGCGAAGTTGGGATGTGGCATGGATCATGAGTTGATTCGGGAATGGCCGGCGTATTGACGGCGGTGCACCGGTGCAGCATAACACACTAGATCCTCATAAACATCTAAACTTGAATCAGCAAATCTGTTTAGCAGTCTTTACTTGACCCTGGCGCCAAGTTTGACGCGATTCAAAGGTCAACATTGACCGTTGATTTGGCTCCCGCTGAATCGAAGAACCGTCCGACCAGGTCGAGGGCACGAGGAGTCAAATCTTCGCCTTTGGAACACGGAGCCGGTCAATTGTCATCAGGCTGGGTGCAGCTATACGGCAACAAACTGTGAAACTTCGTCTTCAGCTGCTCACGGAACACTCGTCTTCCGACTGCTTCGACACCACGGAAACTGATTTTGACGCACCCCACTAAATGTTCTGACCGGGGTTGCGAATTGCGGGAAAATATAACATTTTTGAGATTTTTTTTTTTTACCACGCACCGATCAATCGCCGATACGTTCATATACGGAATTAAACAAAGGGGAGTTCATATCAGTCGCAGTTATAGAAGCAGTGGTCTGGTTAAAATGCTATAGTTTGCTCCACCTTAAAATTAAGGAAACCGCTCTGCGTGAGTGACCTTAAATGAAGCCGTATGGCTGCTGATGAGGCCCAAGCATGTCAAAACCATTTCAAGAGTTTGGCTTGTTTCAGAAATATTCTGCTGGTTGGCATAAGTCGAAGGGGCCAATGTGCTGATACGCCAATCAACATTTTGTAAGTGCTGTGCAGATACAGAACGCAGGCTGTCGTCTATATGTATTTTATTACCTGACCGCTGCCCGACAGCGCACAGTGAATTTCGGTGACCGATTCTTACACTGCCACTTGCTGTTTGTGACCGACCCAAACCACATCGGAAAGGGGGGAAACAAAGAAAAACACAACAATCTGCCAACTTCTTTAATTGGAATATCGAGTGCCGCATTAGTTTTTTTTTTTACGAAATGCAAGCACCCACAGATATGAAGCGGCTGACCATTTTCCACGAAAAGCCCCCAAATGTTTAAACTCTGGTGAAACGGACCGTGGCTTCGCCGGCCTAAATGGCCGCGCGCTCGCTTTGATTCGACCTTTCTTGACCCTCGTGTCTCGCCGCTCGGTAACCAATTTGAAGGGGGCCGGCTCAGTCAAGGGGATGAAGCGACGATAATTTGAGCCACATTTGCGTTCGAGCGGAGGTGTCTTGAAATGCAACGAGTGCCGAAATGCCCAAACACATCGACTGCCATAATCGCGTCTACGCACGACTTCTACGGGCCATGTAGCCTGCAGAGATGCGTGCTTTGGAAAGCCTTAAACTGCCTGTTTGGTTCTGAATTCATGAATCTCACTGCAAACCTGAGTTTTAAATATATTATTTATGCAATGCACACATGTTTTTTTATAATCTAATTACATTTTATTGCTACAAAACGAAAACGGATTTTTCTTTTACCTAATATATCCAATTATCATGCTAAAGCACGCTGCCACTTTCATGCATTCATGGCATGATTTTAACAGAAAGAGGCAAAAGCGTGTGCCATTACGGATTTTACTGCACATAACCACAGAGCTTCAAAGAAGTTCACGCTCACCAGCCTAACACTGCGAATCAGCCGTGTCCCACTCAGTGCCGATAATAATGCTATATATGTGTGTGTGCGTGCGCCGTGCCTATGACAAAATCGCCCAGAATGCAGCTGATCCTATCAGACCTCGAAAGTTAAGCAGGGGTGAGCTTGAATCGTGCCTGAGATGGGTGACCACCAAGCATGAAGCAGGTGTCATGAGGATCGTGTGAAGTGGAGTGCAGTGCAGTAACCCCTCGTTATTCTCGAGGGAGTTGGTCGTGAATAGCACCTTACATGGATAATGATATCGGCCTATGAAAAAAATATAATTACCTGAAATAAATACATCAATAAGCGCTTTAATATGTGACAATTATCATAATAGCAAGTAACTTTGTCTCATCACTTTATCTCCCATCACTTTATCTCATTACTTTCTTTCTCTCTCGTTGCGGTCGTGCAGAGCTCCAGATTAGACGGTCAACATAATTAATATTCTTGGTTCTTTCGGTAAAGTCACGTAGGTAAAAATTTTTTAATTAAAATAAAACAATACAAATCACGACGTTTCGGAGGCAACACAAGCCTCCGTCATCAGGTGGGACCGTCACAGCCAGATTAGCTGCATCAAGTGAGGCAGGGATTCAGGATGTAAACCCTTAAAAGCAAGTTGAGGGGGGGGAGGAGAGGGGGGGGGTCATCAGAATGTGGTAGCCAATGAATGGGACGTATCGGGAGGGAGGGGGGCGGGGCTAAAAGAGGGAACGAACGGGAGGGGGGCGGGGCCGAAAGTCGGCGATGTGGACGTGGCACCTATTGTGTTGGGCGGAGGGGGTGAGGGGGGCCGAAGGGGGGGGTGTACGGGTTTGCGTGTTGAACGTCTTTCGCACCGTACGTAGCCAACCGCGCTAATTGGAGGTGTGAGGGGAAGGACGACAAATTTAACACAAAGATAAGTTCCGAAGAAACTCGTTTTCAATCTAGGTATAAAGGTGCATAGCTCCAGTGGCTTCCTAATATCGCACGGAAGAGCGTTCCAGACGGCCTCAGAAGCGCATCTGAAAGCGCGCGATGCGGCGACCGACTTTGTTCAATGGCCAGCCAAAATACGTTGAGCGATCCCAACCCCTCAGTGTTCGGTCACCCGTCAGTCTGAGCAGAGGAGTGGGGGTTGACAACAAACCAACGGGTGATATTATCCAGTGTTGGGGGCTCAAAACCCAACAGACAATTTCACCCCGAGTGTCTGTGGTCAAATGTTTGTAAATACAGACCGGACCAATGTCAGCGTGAATGAAACTGGGCAGTAGGGCAAATGTCACTGATCCACATTTGTCCTTTGAGGCGGGGTGGGGGGGAAAGAAGGGGGAATGATTCTTGGAATTGGAGGATACGAAAGGCTGCCACAACGAGGTGCTGAGTGAAGCGCACTTCGACAAGACACCAGAAAGTAAATTTAAAGCCCCCCAACCCCCCCCCCCGGTTATTTTTGCCTCAATACGATACTCAAACTGTAATGCCTGTGGCGCTGAGCGCCTCCCATTTTATTTTTGAGTCGGATCGCAATCCGCAGGCGTCAGGGAAAAAAAAAAGGACACACGGAATGCCTCCGAAATTAGACATCTCGGAGCAAGTCGGGAGCAGGCCTGCTCTCCACCAAAATGAGCCATCAACTTGAACACAGATGCAAATGCCATTCCATCCAACATTAGCACCAAATGTCACTTATCGCTCCGTGGGTTTACACGACTGCACCGGCTAGCTCTCGGACGTGTGTTTGAGGCTCGTGCGTTACGCGCTCCTCCCGTCGAAAACTTTCCCTTCGGTTTCTGGACAAGTTCCCGGCAGGCGGGGAGCGAATCGCAGGAGCACATCGTGTGCTGAAATACTCCCGCAGAACAACCTGAAAACGCGCACAAGAGAGCTAACGAAACGACCGCAAACTGTTAGGTTATTTTTTATTCTTGTTGGGTCGTGTGTATGGCATGAAGGCATGCTTTATTTAGGAGTATTGAGGGTAAATTTAATGTTGGACTTCATACTCTTAGGTTTTTTCGGTAAAGTCACGTAGATAAAAATAAATAATAAAAATCTAAATATTATAAATAATAATAGAAATAAAAAATATAAATTATAAATCGCGACGTTTCGAAGGCAACACAAGTCTCCTTGTGTAGACTCATGTGTTGCCTCCGAAACGTCGTGATTTATAAATTGTATTTCTATTATTATTTTTATTATGTATTTTTACCTACGTGACTTTACCGAAAAAAACCTATGAGTATGAATCCTTGCAGTCACGAAAGCTTCAAATCTAGAATGAATGTTGGACATTGACCAAGCGTTCCAGGTCCTGTTTTTTTTTGTTTGAATGGACTACTAGTTGGAATTGCTTCGGCTGCAAGATTTATGGCACTGTGCCTACGACAACGAGAAGAGAATGGCAAATATGTCATTTGCTGTTATTTTTGTGTTGGCCCCTTGCCCTAATAGAGACACGTAATAGTTGGCAACCTCTACATGCGAGGAGAGATCACGCACACCAGTGTATCTTACAAAGTTCCCACTTCAAGCACAATGAGTGGGTTCTTACAAAGTGTGAGATGCTTTATTTCTCTGTGACAATAACCATTATAACTTGAGACAGGCTTGTGTTTTCACACGTTCGAATGCTTTGAAATTTTACACGGTACCAATTTGGTGGTGCACGTTGAAAGAGTGTCATCTCTGTGTTGGGAATTTGGCATATTGATGACTGCTTTCGAGTATTTGCCTTGAAGGCTATAAAAAAATACGAGTCAGTTTCAAGGCAACTAAATTATAGCCACAGAATCCGACGACCATAACATTTAACAGAAGCATCATATGGGCTGTCGCAGTGTGTAACACATCCTCGATTGTTCTTGTAATCCCATTTGACATTAGCAAATTGTCAGGTTATTTCACGGCAATATTAGAATACTTTCTAAGTAGGGATTTTATGATCATTTATCCCAAGGACAATGCTCTCCTACTCGCTCGTGAAGCATAAACAATTTGGCCTGTGACGTCAATTCCTGCGCTAAAGACGATGCGTCGAATAGGACTGATTGTACGCCACGTGTGCCCAGTTTCGGGCGGATGCTCCGCTTAATGCTGCAATTGGGAAAACGGAGTAAACATGCAAATGAGACGTGACAAATGATAACAATTTATTGTTGAGTTCAACCGTGACCCCGCATCGGGGCATTTAATTTCATTTCACGTGGGGATGTTGAGTAAAGCTTAAAGGTGCGGTCCTAAAATGTCTTGCTCATGCCACTTGCCGGTAGAGAGGCCTCCACTAGATGGAGCTCAAGAGAAGCCCTCTGGAGCGGATTTGACCTGCCCTCCCCTGCTACTGGCCAAACAATTTTGGAAGAGGAGGGAGTACCCACACTTTACCCCACCACATTTGACCTGCAGATCGATTGTGGTGTCCCCATGGGTACTGTTGGGTGGACAAGGGCACGGTGATTAATGGAACGTAGCCGTTGTTGCAACTGTCACGCCAGTAGATCAAGTCCAGTGTGCCAACCATTACACAACGACGGCATCCCTTGTGGGGTGCCACGACGGAGAGATGTTAACTACCTCCCCTGGTATACAGGAGGTCGTGGGTTCGATCCTGACCCTGCGTTTGCATGTTCTCCCCGCGGTTCGTGTGGATTTTTATTCGGGTCTTCCATGTTCCCCCTCCCCCCCCCGCATTTAGAATCAACATCAACGTGCATTTCGAGTATTTGGCTGCTATACATTTCCACGCGATCGGCCACTTCGCTGAGCTATCATCACCCGTGGCCACGTTGCTTCTGAAAACGAGCTACGAGCTACATAGCTCGGTGTGCCTTACCTTACCAAAAAAATTCACCCGTAAAAACAAAGTTTTTCACTATAAATCCTTTATATGCGTGGCGGCTAGAGTCCTCTCGTCCTCTGGCTTGAGATGGCTGCCACCTATGGGTCAGATGATTGCATGCCACCATTAAGCAATTGGTAATTAAATATAATATTTTTGTCCTAAAAAGTGTAAAATTTTGGATTTTTTTTTCACGAAAAGTAATTGTCACGCACAACGAGTCTGTGTGGAAAATGTCAGCTCGATTGGATCACGGGAAGTGGGTTAAAAAACGACCGAAAGATTTGCACGGTCGTAAGCGCGCAAGCAAGCAAGCAAGTGAACTTAATATAAAGGATTTAAAAAACTAGTTTCACCCGAACAAAGGGGGCAGTGTCGTTGTGCGTTGTTGTCATCCGTGGTGACGGCGGCGGTGGTGGTGGTGACGTCGTTGTCTGTGACGCAGGCTTTGACCTCATGGAGCGGTTTGAGTTGCTGGACCAATCGGCCCTCAAGGAAACTCGCGGCCCGAAGGGACACACGTCGCTGCGCCTCGGGAGTGTGCCGCTCGTCCAGCTGACCGAGTAAGCCGTCCGCACTTCCTTCTTTTCCACCCTGATCGCTCGCGGTTATCCTCGTAGCGGCAGTGATGCCGGTGGTTTTGGACCTAACCCGTCGGACAAAGACGGTGGTCACCGCATCGCCGCGCGATTTTGGATGCGCTTTTGCTGGCCGTCTGGAACGCTCTTCCTTCCGATGTTAGGAAGTCGCTGGGAAGCTATGCACTTTTCAATCATCTGGATTGTCAAACTAATTTCTTGAGAACTGACTGTTGTATTTAGTTTGCTGTCCTTCCCCCACACCTCCGATTAGCATGGTTGGCTACATACAGTGCGAAAGAAGTTCAACATAAATCTTGACTTAAAGCTTTCGTGACTGCAGGAATTCATATTGTTGGGTCTTTCGGTAAAGTCACGTAGATAGGTTCAAAGAAAATAACAAAACATAACAAAAACTACGACATTTCAACGTTTCGATCGCAACGTCGTTGTTTTTTTGTTATTTTTTTGTTATTTTCTTTGAAGTTATCTACGTGACTTCACCGAAAGACCCAAGAATATGAAGTTCAACATACACGCATATATGTGGTGGTGGCGGTGGGTATAGCGCACACAGGGAGGTGGAGGGGGAGGAAAGTTACGCCTCCGCTGACGTTTCATATATCTCTTCTCTCTTTCTTTCGTATGGCATTTCAAGAGTAACTGTCAAAACATTAGAACTGTGCGTTGACTTTGGTAATCCATTTGATGGCATCGGGAGTCTCTCTCTTGATTTATAGCGTCCGTACCTCCTGTGGGTTTAGCGAATAATGGGGGCAGTGGCAGGGCTACGCGATGACACAGCTAGCGGTTCACCACCCGTGCACAATTAGGGGCGATTCTTTTTCCACCCTCGGTTTGCGAATTAAATAGCAGGCCCGCCCCGCCGTGTGTCGTTTCGATCATTGCTAAGCGCAGTTCATTTTATTCTAAGCAGGCTAAAGCCAGCGCTATCTTTATCCTGCGTCGGGCCTTCGATGAGTTCCTGTTTTGTACGATGACACGGGTTCACGGTTCACCACGAATGAAAAATGTCAGGTTTGTGGTTCACCAAGGGAAGGTTAAAGTGTCACTGCCGTGTCGTACCTGAAGCATTCTGCGTTCGGATGGCGTGTCGTGCCGCACCGTGAATCTGACATCGTTCGCACAATCAACTTCGCAGAGATTTGCCGCCGATACAGCGGCAACTATGAGATGAACTCGCTGACCCACAAAAAAGTCAGGACACATAGGGTGATTCTATTTATTTTAGTAAATCACGTAGGGTAATTTCCTTTAATTTGACAAATGTTAAAACTGGATTCCAATAACATAAAGCATGCGTGAATTCTGTTTAAATAAATGTGAGACTTTGTTCTTAAGATTACAGCGGTCTTCTTCAGACCACATAAAAAAATCTAACTGAAATTGTTCGTGTTGAAATTTTTTATTCCATTTTTAAATATCATCTGAAAAAGGAAGAAGAAGCATATATATTAATAATTGTAATGGATAAAATATAAACTTAAATATTAAACTATAAAAACTTGTTAATGCCAGCATTAAAATAAATGAAATAGTCCTGTGTCCCGGATATTGGACCACCCTCTATATAGTGTGATATAGGTCCGTGTTAAAAGTGTCATCCGTGCTCCAAACTAAGTCCATTTTGTGATCATATTTTTATTTCCTAAGTAATATATGTATGAAATCGTAAACTCAATAGGTAAAGTTCGAAATAAATACCAATGATCCATTGAATCTTCGCTTCGCAAAATTGTCTCTGGAGTAACTGTGAGAAGTTGTCACAGCTCTTGCAATGATTTCCCGTGTAAATTGTAGCATGCGCGTTAGAAGCATTATACATTGTAAAGTTGCAATCATTAGTCGAATTACAGTTGAGTCAACTGAACTTGGTGAACTTTTAAGCAGTCTCACTTCTGCTGCGAGTAAAGCAGTGCACACACAATTGCGATCACAATGTGAAAATACAATTACAGAGTTATGGGAGATTGATATCGCGATAATGGCCAAAACATGAAATCTGATCTCATACAGTATTGTGCAATAAAAAAAACCCCTCCATTGCAGAAACCCTCAAATTTCCCATCTGTTCAAGGGCGTTGACGTTTCCCCCCCCACCCCCACCCTGGTCAGCCCGTGCATCTTGGGAGCTTGCTGTGAACGTGCCAGACTGAGAACAGCAGACATTACATCACCGTAGCACTCTTTGTGGGGGTGGTTTGAAGCATCTGCACAGGGGGGCAGGGGCGTTGGTGGTGGTGTTGTTGGGAGGAAGGCGTGGGGGACCTTTACAGAGTGCTAGGTAGACTGTGAAGAAGGCTGCCAGTTCTCAGAGTCAAATGTTCCACTCGCACGCCTCCTGGGTAATGAAAAAAATGTTTGTGGTGGCAGATACATTGCTCCTCGAGTGAACAAACGGTCTTCAGGCTTAACCCGACGGAAAAAAAAATAGCCATTCACAATGTGCTCTTTTTGATTCGGTGCAGGTAAATCCAATAAGAATGAAAGCAATGCTACGTTGTCCACGGAAGTAACAGGTCTGAAAAATGGATTTGCCGCACTGTAACTGTGTAATCAAGAGAGGAATGGACTGTGAATCACCGAACTTTGAAGCATTTTTTTTTCAAGTGAATAGTCACGATGCAGCGGACTGTGAGTCATAAACGCAGTGCGACTTTTAAAGAGTGCCCGCTGATGAGTTGAGCGAAACATATTCATCCACAACGTGCAATTTGTAATATTAGAAAACAACTTACAGCCCTCTTCGTCAATCCACTGCTGGATGAAGCCCTCCCCATGCAGTGTCCGGTCATGGTAGTCGTTTGACCGTATTTCCCAGTGCTGGTCAGTGTGTATTGGTGAAGAGGAGGAGGAGGGGGGAGGACTGGGAGTGTGGGATTAGTTTAGGACTAAACGAGGACTACTTCGTATGTTATTTAATAATAATTGTTATTTGCAGCCAGAGCCAGAATTCGAACTCACCGGGTTCACAGAGCAGTCCTCCAATGCCCCTCCCCCGAAATGTAATGCATAACACACACACCAATGTAGAATACAAAGACAAAGACCCCCACCGTGTAGCCTTAACAGGCTGTTGGGGCAAGTGCTGTTAGCGGGCACCTATGAAGGCCGGCACAGCACACGAGGGGATGGATGTCCAGCACCAAGCCAGGCCGCATTTGTCTCCCTGGTTGCGATATTTACATGCCGCAACGGGTACTCAATTGAGGCTGAGTCGACCGAGGGAAGGCCCAGAACGAGTTCAAATAATCGTCACCGTTGTTGGCCGTGAGCGGAAATTGAACTCGGGTCTCCGGGTTCGTAGCGCAGCGCGCTGACCGCTGCACAACCACTCACAACCCCCCACAGGCTACAATTGCACTGTCACGCACAGTCTCTGCGTGCGTACAATTTCGGGTGCGATGTGCGAGCATGGTAGCACACTTGCCCTCCCTTCCGAAGCGCGTCAAGAGACGTTTCGCGTTTACAGAAAGGAAGGCTTAACGACTCCTGTGGATTTGCCGTGAGGAGTCCTGCTGTTGCGGTGAGGATGAGGTTGTCCATCGAAGAGCCGCACCAATGTTCATCTTCTTTCGTACGGCTGGTGTAGATGGAGCGCAACGACTACAATTTCACATTCAGGTTGTCAAGCCAGACAACCGTGTCAGGAGCATTGGCGGGATGTCTCGTGTCGTGTTTGTCGTTCGGGCATTACAGGAGAGTTTTCTTTTTCATATCCATTTGTGGAAGCGGTTTATGGTGGACCATGAGCTTCGTGGAAAATCAAACCCCGAGGGATATTTTGCATTGGGTCTTTCGCAAGGTTGATGCGTGTGCGCACGATTGACTGGGACGCAAGCCTCTCCGCATCTTCAATTTACTCTCCCCTTGTCCACCCTGCAATTGCCTGCTCATGCCGCAGCGAAAGGAGTGTATGTATGTGTAAGGACAGTCGAGTCAACCTACGGTGTGAGTGGACTAGTGGCCACGGGAGGTAATGACAGGGGAGTCAGCCTGTTATACGAATGGACTAGTGGCCACGGGAGGTAATGACAGGGGAGTCAGCCTGCAGTGTGATTGGACTAGTGGCCACGGGAGGTAATGACAGGGGAGTCAGCCTGTTATACGAATGGCCTAGTGGCCACGGGAGGTAATGACAGGGGAGTCAGCCTGCAGTACGAATGGACTAGTGGCCACGGGAGGTAATGACAGGGGAGTCAGCCTGCAGTGTGATTGGACTGGTGGCCACGGGAGGTAATGACAGTGGAGTCAGCCTGCAGTACGAATGGACTAGTGGTCATGGGAGGTAATGACAAGGGAGTCAGCCTGTTATAGGAATGGACTGGTGGCTTTGGAAGAGGACGGTGGAGTCTGCTGGTGGAGCGAGCGGTCTGGAACCAGCGAGAAGGTTCGGGAATGGGGGCGTGGCCTCGGATCGTATTAAAGGAAGATGCGCGCGAGACCCGGGGCTGTTGCAGTGGGGGTCTCCGTCTGTCCAGGTGTGAGCACGTGGCTCCTTAAATAAAGAAACCATCTCAAGACAAGTGCGCCGAAGTTCATCTTAACATATGCATCTTGAACTTCTTTCGCAATGTACGTAGCCAACCATGCTGATCGGAGGTGCGGGGACAGGACGAGAAATTAAACACAAAAGCACTGATAAAGAAATGAGTTTTCAATCGAGAGCGGGAGTCACCCAAAGTATTCGCGACCACACGCCACCTGCCGATCGACTCACCATGGGGGCGGGTGGATTTAAGAAACTTGCCCCTATTGTTTCAATCGTCTCGCGGTGAGATCAAATAAAACCCGCGAAATCTGAATTGCAAGGCGGCCAGCATGTTAACCATCACATCACGGCCATAGCCCCCCCAACTGTACCGGCTGAATCGGTGTGCAGCAGCAGCGGCAGCAGCGTGGCAGAAACAGTCGCTGGAATCTTTTTGTTCACGAAAAAACCCCGTTCAGGAAGTCTACAGTCTGCGTCAGATTTCTCAACCGAAAACTCCCACGTTTTAGTTTCTCAAGTCGTGTCTGCAAACAAAACCCCAGTGATTCAGGCCTTCGCTGGGATGCACGCCAGATGCCTTCTCGCTCACTGTAAATCTGATTTCCCCCCCCCCTCCCCAGTCCACCTCTTTTGTGCGTAGCTCTCGCCCAGAATGAAAATTGAAGTTGACTGCGGTGAATAAGAATCCCGATGTCATTGAGCTTCCAAAAGTGACCGAGTGAAAATTTCACTTTGATTCGTGTGCGCAGCCAACAGTTACAAAGCACTGCGCTGTCACGTCCGAAATTACGTAACTTCTTCCGATAAACTGTGAAGTTTCTTTAGCCATCCAGCATGGCTGTGGCAATTCCGTGGCAGGCTGTCAGGCATAAATATTAGTTATCTATGGGCGGCATTAAAGCATTTCATCTGTGACCTGGTATCTTTGGGTTCATTGGTCTTGGCATGCATTTTCAATTACATTGCCTTTTTTTTTGTCTGTGCATTTCATTCCCAGGCATGTCTTTCCACAAGGTCTCCCGGATGAGTACACGTTCCTAACGACATTCAGATTCAGAAAAACTTCAAAAACAGATGACTGGTACATCTGGCAAGTCATAGACAAGTATGGTATTCCACAGGTGCGTAGCACAAGTTGCATCTTCTTGGGTTTTTGTTTCACACACACGCACGTGCGCGGCGTTTTGAATGTGTACGGAATAATTCGCCCACGGAGCACATGGCAAATATGCAACGAAGTTGATTCAAAATAGCTCACCAAATAATGCAGCATATGAAATTAAAAACAATCATTTCCCAGATTCTGCGTGTTTAATAATTTTACCAGATGCACTACACGTGGTAAATATAACGGGGAGTCTTTTATTTGGCTCCAACAATATTCCATGTGTAATTAAAACCACTGGATATGAAAATAGCCACGACCAGAAAAGGTTGAAGTGGAAATACCTTCCTAAATTTTATTTATTCAAGTAAAAACACCTTTTTTTGCATCAGGCACCTCTGACATCCTGGTGATGACAGTTGCAATGCAACGCTTTATCGCCATCTCCAAAAACGAAACAGGGTCATCGTCTTTGTACTTAGATGGGAGGCTTGGGCTTTGAGGTGGCCAGGAGATGAGAGTACAGCAATAGATTCTTAAATATATGTTGTGTGGGTCTTTGACGTGTACATCCTCAATTGCATGGTGGATTTATCTCCAGGTGTTCCAGTAATCCTCGCACAAGCCAATGACTCATGCATGCAATTGACGTAATGCAACCCCCCCTCCCAAAAAAAAAAAATTCTGAGACTCAAGTGAGATTTTCTTGGGTAACTGAATGGCATTTTTATTTCTTGCATTTGCATACGTTATCCCCTTTGACCAAACCACCTGGAATGCACCCGATAACATCAGATCTCAGAAGCTAAGCAGGCTCGGGAAGGGACAGTGCTTGGGTGTCAGGTGTTGTAGCGTGCCGGGGGCTGTGGTGAAGCTGGTGGGAGCAGTGTGGCAAATTTACTCCTTTGCGTGCAGTCCTATGCTCCCGCATCTACGGTCTCCCCGCCATCACTGCCGCAGTGGCGAGCTGCTGAGTGCCTCGCCTGCTATACAGGAGGTCGTGGGTTCGATCCCGACCCTGCGTTTGCATGTTCTCCCCCGCGGTCTTGTGGATTTTTAATCGGGTCTTCCATGTTTTTCCCCCCGCATTTAGAATCAACATCAAAGTGCATTTCGAGTATTTGGCTGCTATACATTTACACGCGATTAGCCACTTCGCTGGGCTATCATCACCTGTGGTCGCGTGGATTTTCCTGCCGGTCCTCCCGTTTTACCCCCCTTCGAATAAACATCACGCGTTTCGAGTATTTTAGCTGCTAGAAAATGTGCCCGCGACGATAAGCCACTTCCGTCGAGCTATCATTTGTTCATAGCCAGGTCGCGAGCTACACAGCTCAGCGGTCGAACAACCCCACACGGAGAGGGCCCCCGCATCTAGCAGTGGCACTGACGACGGGCAGCACATGGGCCTGTCCCTTCCCTGTACACGGTGAGAGTGTGTGCGGCCGGCCGCCGGCTCCACCGCCCCCATACCCCTCCCCCACCACAGGTGTCCATCCGGCTGGACGGCGCCAACCGGGCGTTGGAGTTCAACGCCATCGGGCTGCTCAAGGCGGCGGTGCGCGCCGTGTTCCGCGGGCCCCACGTCTCGGCCGTGTTCGACCGCTCGTGGCACAAGATCGGCGTGAGCGTGCAGCAGCGCACCGTGTCGCTCTACGTCGACTGCCACCTCGTGGGGGCCTCGTCCATCGAGGAGCGCGAGAACATCGACATCGTGGGCAAGACGGTGATCGGCAAGCGCCTGTACGACAGCACGCCCGTGGAGGTGAGCGCCGTGCCGAGCCAGCAGCACCCCCCACCCCCCCCCTGCCCTAGCAATGCAGTATGGAGAACGTCCGAATGCGGTTCGAGCCCAGCGTGTCGCCCTGGTTAATACCACGCGGTGTTTAAACCGTATATGCATGACGCCTGCTTCCCAGCAGTTTCGTTGTCCTTCCCCCGCACCTCTGATTAGCATGGTTGGCTACGTACGGTGCGAAAGAAGTATGACATTTATACACGAGGGTACATTCAACCGCTTCGAAGTGGCCAACAAATTATAGTTACCTGTCACGACAAGCTCCTGAGCCACGCTAATCAGAAGTGGACTGCTAGCTGACTGCACGGACGGCGAGAGGAATGGAGTTCCGGATTAAGGGGACTGCACAGGAGAATGAGTGATGTCCCACTGAGCGAAGGATGGGAGGGGGGGGTTTGTTGATGGAGTGGAGGGCGTGTGCTGGAGGGGAGTAGAGGTGAGATCAGAGGCATATCACCAAGGTTGCGCCTTCCTGCGAGCCACCCTCTTTGTGGGCGATGGGAAAAATTGCGCGGAATTTGTAAAACGCAGGGACCGGTATCGCTGTGGGCCTCGCCGCACGCGCGACGCTGCGAGCGTCTCCTCCGACGCGTCTCGCTGAGGCACGGCTGAGCGAGCCTGCACCCCGACTGCGGAGCGAAGAAAGAGCGGGCAGGAATTTCACAGTTGCCGTAACACTCCCGCTGTCTGCTTATCTGTTTCCGCTGTGGCTTTTGTGAGACACGGCACGGCAAAAGTCTATCTGATGGTGGGGGGGGGCGTTTTTGCCGGAGGTAATTCCGATAAGCGTAATTTAAAAAAGAAATCGGAATCAGAATCTTTATTTAGACTAGAGGAGGAATCCGATGAGCTATGAAGCTGTTTTTTCACGGGCGGCCACTATGGGCAGGTCAGCAAATTACAACAGCACAAGATCGGTGTGAGTGTGCAGCAGCCCACCGATAAAAAAAAAAACTGTACAAAGAATGATAGGATCTCAAAACAGAGAAAAAGGTGAGTCACTTGATGTATGAATGAAATAAAAAAAATGCATTTTTGGACGCATTTCAAAAATATTTTTTGCCCATGATCCAGCCTTTGGCAGCCTTTGGTAGCCAATTGGCACAAAACGCGATCACCTCCGCGCGTTTTTACTGAAGCCCCAAACCCAAGGAATTTGGGGTGGGAGCCATAGTTGGACAGAATGACCTGGTAATTGGAACTACCGTGTGTGGGTCCTTTCCCAGAACTTGAGCAGCATCATAAAGAGCAACCCTACAGATACCTTTGACCCAGATTTCCTTTGCAGCTCTCTGGCAGTTACCAAAACAGTCCGCTCAAAAGCTCGGAATGTGTTAAATTTGAGTTCATTGAGCCTGCTTTTAGCTGATGGTGCAGTACGTGATGACCCTTTTGACTGGGTGTTTGACTTTTAAGCAGTTGATCTGTAACAGCATAGCGTCCTTGTAAGCCACACGGCTGGCTGAAATTCTTTATTGCCTTTTTTTTTTTGCCCTAAATGGCATTCCATTTGAGCCCTTGCTTGTGCTTGGTCTGTACACTCACCTTCAGAGAAATATTGCCCTTTGACCTCGGAGAATCGTGTTTCTGCCTTCTCCCGATGCTGGTACTGTTTGTGCTTGAGTGTGTAATGCTTGCGTCGCCGTACTCTGAAAGAGAGATAACAGAGGTGGGTTTGTATGCCAGTGCTAAAAAAGAAAATATTTAGAAACATCAATGACTTCCATTTGTCTGTCCACATACAAAATATAAGATTAGTTCATCAGTCTTCTGGAGTGATGGTATCCAGCAGCGTTTGATTTAAAACAGGAAGGCTCTGGACTGGATTCGACCTTGTACGCTTAATTTGATGGAGCCTAGTCATTTCTTTGTTTATTTATCGTCTATATGACTCCGAAACAGCGCATAATACAAAATGATAGCTATACGCATCGTAACTTGTATGAAGTGCTGAGCTTCTTCTTCTTGGTTCTTTCGGTAAAGTCACGTAGAAGGGAAGTAATAAAATAATAAAAATAATAAATAATAAAATAATTCTCACGACAGCGTCGCCTCGACAGACCTGGTCTTCACCTGAAGACGGCTACTTGCGTTGTGGCCGAAACGTCGTGAGAATTATATTTTATTATGTTTTATTTTTATTATTTTATTACTTCCCTTCTACGTGACTTTACCGAAAGAACCAAGAAGATGAATCCCTGCAGTCACGAAAGCTTTAAATCGAAAGTGCTGAGCTCCAGAAAATATTTACCCACCCAACTCCCCAGACATCTGCGGTTGTGGGAATGGGGTCTGCGATGGGACGTGAAGCTTCGGGGGGGAAGGGCACTCCGGACAAAAACATATATTCCCTGAGAAAATAATTAATGCGTGCTTGTTACGTACGTTATTGTATTATGACTACAATTTTGATTTGAAGCTTTCGTGACTGCAGGAATCCATACTCTTTGGTTATTTCGGTAAAGTCACGTATTATGAGAATAATACAGTTAGGAGCGCACAAGTGATTGTAAATAAGCACATAATTAATTGATAATGAGAATACCGTAATCATTTGAACGCTGTGGCAGTTGTCATAACCCCCCCCCC
>CM025619.2:9903875-9930332 GCA_014621495.2 Entosphenus tridentatus | reverse complement strand
TGCCTCACTTGATACAGCAAATCTGGCTGTGACGGTCCCACCTGATGACGGAGACTTGTGTTGCCTCCGAAACGTCGTGATTTTTTATTATTTTATTTTTATTATTAAATTAAATTTCAAAAAATTTTACCTACGTGACTTTACCGAAAAAACTAAGAGTATGAATCCTTGCAGTCACGATAGCTTCAAATCTAGAATTAGTCAGCTGTCGAGTTGAGTTTGCGTGCATGTGCGAGTGCTGCCACGGAACCCGATAATGGCCTGACCTATTATCATTACCAGCAGGAAAAGGGGGCATTAATGATCCTTGTCTCGCAACGATACCTAACACCTGCTTGGAATTTCATTTCACTTCGCTCAGGGCGAGCGAGGCGATGGCGGTCTCCAAGGGCCAGTCGGACCAAAAGTAAGTCGGGGCGTGTGTTGTTTTTACTTCTCATATTTGTAAAACTTGGCAGCAAAAAAAACAACCCCCACATCCGTAGCTTAGCTACTGTACCTACAGCAGCAGCAGCAAGTCAATTCTGTAAGCGATGAGAAAAGGCCATTCACTGCAGGAGAACAGCACGAGATGGAATGCCATGAGTTTCAAACAATACGCAAAAAGTGTGAAGACCGCACAGCCATTGTGCGTATGAGCAAACCATCCGGATTCCCTGAAGAAGTGCATTGTGGCCCCTCTCGTCTTAGGTTGCCGTCAAAATGAACGTAGCTGCAGCCTCTCCGCATAATGCACAGAGGCTGTGCTAAATGCGTAATCCACAGGGGCTGTGTGATTTTTACACATTGTTGCGTGTTGTTTGAAACTTAGCAGAAGCAGAGCAGTCCAGCGGCTACCGGCTACTCTGCCGCTTAATTGTTTGCAGATGGAATGTGCATGTTGTGCCCATGCTGTGTTGAGGGCTAGATCCTTTTTTGTTATTTTAACAACCCTGTTTTCCTTGAACGTGCTAAAAATACGCACCTCCTCACCCGTCACTCTATCAGATTCTGTGCGTGCGGGAGAATTCAATTCCTCTTCTGTCCTAGCTGCGTTAGATGCTACGCTTGCAGCATCTTAGCTACAACAGCAATAACTAAAACCGGGGCATATTGCGGGAAGAAGGAATGTCGCGCAAAAGTGTTAGAGGGGTGAACTTCGTGTAAATGCCTTGTCCTGAGCGGTGTGTTATTTGCGCAAGCCTGCACGTTTTCCTCATTGCCCGGGACATCTAAACTCAAAGGGAGGACGTCCCTGGATAAAAAGCCAGGACAGGTCGCAACACGTTGGCCCAAACTCATTGGTGGGATGGACCAGAACGACTGCTGGATCAATGTGACACTTTTGTTTTCTTGCTCCGTCTTTTTTTTTTCCACACAGGGAGGCACTGGAGCACCTGGCCCTGCTGGGCTACTTGGCATCAAGGGAGAGAAAGGGGAAGCGGTAAGGGTGCTGCTCAGCATCTCATGAGTTGAAGAGAAGGGCACAAACTGTGGGGAGGGGGGGGCGTAGAGGTATTTCATCAGGTCGCACATACAGTTGCTGCAAAATAACCTTCTACGATATGACATTAAATTTGACATATCAGTTTCCCATAGCTTTATCATTTTACTGCAATTGATAGTGTATGTGTTGTTGCGCTTTCCTGTCGTCATGGTACGAATGAATATTACAAGCAGTCCGCCTGCTGTATTTTTTCACCTGAAGACGATTGCTTGTGTTGCGATCGAAACGTCGTTATTTTTTATTACTTTATTATTTTTCTTCTATCTACGTGACTTTACCGAAAGAGTCAAAGAGTATGAATATTACGTTCACGTTCTATGGCTGTTCGCTTAACCTTCGCCTCCTGTAAGCATTCTTATCATTACAATCTGTTACAAAAATGCTACCCTAACAATAAAGGAATCAAATACTTCTATGCACTCAGAAAATAATGATATATAAGCGCCATGCCGTCAAGATCTCCCTAGAAGCATTTTGCAAAGCAGTCATTATTGAATAATACCCCGTTTATTTAAATCTTTAATTGAGTCTTGTTATTTATCTAAAAAATATATTTTTTAAGAAAAATAACACGAGCAAAGATGATTGCCATCTGACGGTATCCAGCTCAACGGACGACGCAAATATCTTGGACCTTACATTGCACGATACGTTAGAGCATCAATAGCTCGTGACAACCTCTGACGTGCCTAACTGAATAAGCAACACGTTGAATAACCTTCCCCTACACAGGCCTGATCTCCCCTGTGCTGATTCCTGAAGGCTGCTGCAGCCCGCACGTTTTTTGACAATGACTTACGGATCGATACGAACATTTAACTTTTTTTTTTCTAGATTTGAAGTTTTCGTGACTGCAAGGATCCATACTCTTTGGTTCTTTCGGTAAAGTCACGGAGGTGAAAAATCACGATGAAACGTCGTGATTGCATTTTTTTTTTTTTTTTTTTTTCTTCACTTACGTGACATTGCCGAAAGAACCAAAGAGTATTTAACTTTTTTTTAAAAAAATGAAAAAATGTCAAACGTTACGGTAACAATAATTGATAATAATGGGCGAGGGGGTGGGGCAGTGGTTAGCGCACTGCGCTATGAATACGGCCTCTTTTGTTCGAACTCCGGCCTTGGCTGAATATCAGCGGCGAGCGATGTCTGAACCGTTGCTGGCTCTCCTCCTCCTTTACAACCTGAGCTGATCAGCGTGGCGACGCACACTCAGCCTACCCCCATTACCGACACGGCGAGGGGAGGCTTTCATCCAGCAGTGGTCTGATGAAAGGCTGTAAATTGTTTATTATTATTATTATGAATATAGGATTGCAGCAACCAAATGTTAAACTTTTTACAAGCTCAACAAAATACATCGATGTTAAGGTTAATGTGATAAATAAGAATATCTTCCATGCTTGTAATGTCCCAGCCCTTATATGTTTCTAACCATAAAATTGTATTGTGGGAAAAAAAAGTGTCATTAAAATGTGTTAGTTGGAAGAGTCATAGGCATCTATAGAGTAAGTGGTTTCACAGTGCCAGTAAACACTTGTAATTGTAAATGCACTTGTTAAGAATATATCATTGCCAATATAATTTGTGTTTATATCGCTTCTATGTGTGCGCATATATTGGTTTGCATGGGCAATATAAAATATCAAACTATCTGCCACTGTTGCCCATTACACCTTTCGTTTATTCAGGTGCAGCCATTTTTATAAACACGGTTTTATTTTTAGTGCTGGCCTCAGTTTTATGGTCTTCATTTAGAACATTTTATGCAACGTTAAAACTTAGAAGGTTTCAGTGGCTTTGGCGATTATTTATTTGCACGCATGCAATTTTTTTTTTTATGACAGCTCCTGGCATAGAGCAACCGCTTTACTCATTTTTGCGTGTTTTTTTTTCATTAAAGGGCAGAGTCATAAGCGCCAAAGGTGAAGTGGGACAAAAGGTAAGATTGTTGTTTGTTTGCAAGAGTGAAAAATAATAATTTCAACTTGTAACGCGGTATTCGCGCGCTCTCTAATGTACGTGTGCACGTTGAACTTCTTTCGCACCGTGCGTAGCCAACCGTGCTAATTGGAGGTGCGGGGGAAGGACAACAAACTAAACACAAAAGCAGTTTTACGGAGAAAGAATGACTCAGGGGCCAGGAGGAACCACCGACAAGTGAGCAAGGCAGCCACGCGGTTAGCCGGCACCCACATCCCTCCCCAAGCTCTGCCGTCCGCTGTATATTACGAACAAAGACGGTCACCGCATGGCGTGCTTTTAGATGCGCTTTGCGGCCGTCTGGAACACTCTTCCTTCCGATATTGGGAAGCCACTGGAGCGATGCACTTTTAAATGTACCTTGAAAAGTAATTTATTTTCCAACTGCTTTTTGTGTTAACTTCGTTGTCCTTCACCCGCACCTCCGATAAAGCACGGTTGGCTACGTATGGTGCGAAAGAAGTTCAACATACATACGTGTCATTGGAGTCGCGTGTCGTTGGCTTAACAATGGGCACTACCATTTCTTCCAAGACATCTGGCCTGCATGGAAGAGTAGCCACACACTCTCTCGAGGGGCTCTCTAGGGCTCCCTCTGTAGTAGAGGTCCTTCTGCCAGCAGTGGCATGAGTATGTCATGTCAGGGATGCACCTCTACCGCTTGGTAACATGAGAGGCTTTCACCCTTTTATCGTTGTTTTTTAAGTATCGCACTCATAAAAAGAACCAAGAATATGAATCCATGCAGTCACGAAAGCTTTAAATCGAAACGATTTAAGAATTTAGTTCTTGAAAATATTTACATATTTGAATGTAGCGCCTCCCAACATCTCTGCATCAGATTTCGCGCGCCTCCGATGAGCACGGTTGGCTACGTACGGTGTGAAAGAAGTTCAACATACGTGCATACAAACTTGCAAAGACCCCGGTTCAAAAGTAAAAAAAATCCAATTTTAATCCAAACAAAGTTCTATTTTTTAGGGGATTTTTTCCAGTTAAAGGAATAAACACAACTATCCATTCAGAAATATGTCAGCTTTTTAGCCCTTCGAGAAGCTGAGTAGAATTAACATCAGTCACTCACAACGGATATATAACATATAATACATACAATTAAACAGACCTATATTCCTTAAGTCTTTATATTGGATGCCAGCAATTCACAGAGCTTCGCTTGTACCATTACTGGCATGAGAATATTAAAATGCACAGCTGTGTGAATGTTGGTGATAGCTTTCAAAATCCTTTGCAATCAAAAATTTACTTTAGTATTTAACGTTTCTTTGTTTATTATCTTTATTCCATTTTTTTTTACCATGAGAGAGAAAAAAGTTACACTCGTGATATTATTATGAAAATGCATCCGGTCCTGTGAAAAATAAGGTGAATGGAAAATACTCTTAGACTTAAGAGCTAAACTCACTTTCAAGGAAACAATAGACTAACAGTTCTTCATTCTTGAAAGAATGTACGTATGCCTGGTATGCATTGTGGATGGGCTGCCTTTACAACTGAGGGATCAAAAGGCCAACCTTTATTTCGGGGTTTGCTCGAGAGATGCTGATCCTTGATGGAATTACAGAGCATCTTTTTTTAAACGAGCACACAGCCGTTCTCACACCCTTCGAGTTTTACAAGTTCAGCTGTTGGGCTGATTATGCGGTGGGGGCGGCAATCACTCACGTCTATTCGAGCCCACCTCACCGCCACCTTTGCTGTAAATTCTAGATTTGAAGCTTTCGTGACTGCAAGGATTCATATTCTTAGGTTTTTCGGTAAAGTCACATAGGTAAAAAAATTAAAATTAATAAAAGTGCTTCAGCCACACCGAATCTCACAAAAATAATATTCAGGGCCTACCTTGGCTCCTCCCACCCTCAACCAGTATATATACAAATACTGTTTTCTTGGTATTTCTCTCACTTGATACAGCTATCGTTCTGTGACGGTTCCACCTGAAGACGGAACCTTGTGTTGCCTCCGAAACGTCGTGATTTTTATCTATTTTTATATTACTTTTATAAATTTAAATTTTTACCTACGTGACTTTACCGAAAAACCTAAGAATACTTTGCTGTAAAGTTCGTCACGTGCCTCCCTTTGTCGCGGATGAATCGCGAAGCGCCATTTTTCTGAGGAGTTTTTGTAATGTTTAACGCACCGGAATCGATGTCCAGATGCCTCTGGTAAAGCTTTCCTGAATCCCCGCGCTTCTTGCCCAGGCAGCAGTTTAAGTAGGTGCTGCACTGTCAATCGGAAGGTCGCATTGAGTGGAGTAAAGTGGAGGTACTCCCACAGTTATCCTGAGATAATCTCGAGAAGAGCCCTCAAAAGCTGTCTCTGGTGGGGGCCCTTCTGCCAGCAGTGGCATGAGCAAGCAATTACAGGTTTTTCACCTTGGCTTTTTTTTTACATTTTACTTTGGGGGGGGCAAGTCAACAGCATTTGTCTCTTGGAAAGACTGCCTCCCCCCCCACCCTGCTTTGGGAATGTGGAATTTTCCAACATTGGCTTGAGGTTATTAATAGAGGATGAGGCCAAACTCATGCTCGGTTGGGCGAACATTTTTTTTTTGTAAATGTCACGTATAACACGGAATAGGATTATCCTTTCGTCACAAGAACGATGGCGCACGCACGTTTTTAAAACAACTTTCAAGCGTAAGGCCGAATCGATGCATGCCCTCGTGCATGACGGTCGCGAGACGACGCCAGAGGTCTTAAACGTGCGCATTGGAGCTCATTGATTTTGGCAAGCAAAAGTCAGAGGCACACTAATATCCATTATAATCTCCACAAAACGCAAGGAAATTGTGGAATATTTAACACGGCACAAAGGAACTCGGCAGGGGTGCGAAAATGAATAAAGTTGGCTGGGTTTTTTTTTGTTTTGCCTCAAGAATGTGTTTTGCTGAAGAATTCTGTGAACGGCATGCTAACGCTCTGTGAGCACCCTGATTGACTTGTGCTGCTGCTGCTGCTCGCTCTGCTAGGGAGACACAGGCCAGCCAGGACTTGCCGGTGCAAGGGGGGAAAGAGGCGCCAAGGTAAGCACTGTTAAAATGCTGCCCCGTGTGTGGAACATTCCCATTTCATGTGTGGCTTATAAAAAGAAAATTCCAACATGATACCAGTCGCACTATCAATGTCAGGTCATGTGACAAAGCATACATTATCCATAATAGAGGTGGGGGGTTTGGTTAGAACGTGTAAATATAAATGTGTCGCATACATTTAGAACTATTGCAGAGCATTGCATGGCCCTGTTTTAGATAATGGCCTGTGGAAGGTGATATCCCAGAACTACTTTTAAGCTTCCTTTCATGTGACCTCTGATCCACTCTAAGCATGCAGCATTTACCCATGCACTCTGCTATGGCAGTAAAAAACGTGAACGCTGTTATTTAATTTTCATTATAGAATGTATTAAATGAAGTTACGAGAAAGATGTTACGATGGGTCTTTTGTGTGGTCATTAGTAACCAGGCTTAAACAATAATCTCATTACACTTTAGAACCTATTTATTAAATGCACTATTTATTAAATGGAAACCCAACCCTTGTTTTATTTCATGCTTGATTTTTTTGGGTCAGTCCATGTCATTATCTGACCAAATGTGTGGTGTTAAGACCCTCCACCACCTGATAAAGGAAAACAAATTAATTATCACTTGGTTAATGCGCCAATTATTGTTGCGTTATTTCCCCAATAAAGTTGAGGAACAATTCTCTCAACCAATTTTACGAATTACGTGCAATGGTTCATTTTAAACTAAGTCAGACATCATCGGAACAATATGCAGAAGTAGAAATAACATTTTTGTTTCGATTTAAAGCTTTCGTGACTGCAGGGATTCATCTTCTTGGTTCTTTCGGTAAAGTCACGTAGAAGATAAATAATAAAATAATACAAATAAAACATTAAAAAAGTATCACGACGTTTCGGCCACAACTCAAGCAGCCGTCCTCAGGTGAAGAACAGAGCTGTCGGAAAGACAGACGTGACTTTAACGAAAGAACCAAGAAGATGAAAACATTTTTGTTATTTTGAATGTTTTTAGAAGTCTAAGGAACCGCCCCCAAATCGTGTTGAATATTGTCCGTATGTCGTTTTATATTCCCAATAGCATTCCACCACAGTGGACGTTATGCATGAGAATGTGAATTAATAATCATGGGTGGCCGAACCCCTGTATCGGAGTCGAGGATCTCAGTGGAGTGGTTCACTTCCCACTCTCCTTTCATTCCCATTTCAGTTCTTAGCGGGGCAAAAGAGGCTTGGTGATCTCCACGATAAGACACCTTACACTAACGGGGCTCGCTGCTGCTGTCTCTGACCACATCAAAGTTACATGTGTTGCTTTGTGTTGGTCTTCTGTCTATAATGGGGTTTTTTCTTTGTCTTTGTTGCTGTAGGGAGCCTTGGGACCAACCGGTCTGCCTGGGAGAGATGGCAAAGCAGGCGAAAAGGTCAGTTGATGCTCTTAGATCATCAATCAACTCATCGAAAACAATACGAGCTCACTTAGACTAATCTTTTTTTAAAGTATGCTATATATATCGTACTGGGCCTTTCGGCTTGGAACTCACTTCCCAGCGCATTGCGTGCCGAGAAATTTTCAAACATCTTTCGTAAACTTCTGAAATGTTATCTTTTCAAACTAGCTTAGTATTCGGCTGCTGTAATTTTCCACATGATAAGCCACTTTCTTCCTTGAGCCATCATCACATGTGGCCAGACCGCTTCTGAACAAGAGCTATATTGCTCAGTGGGCCTTACCTGCTCAACTAAAAATAGGTTACTTTTAGCCTAGTTTAAACTCTTTAAATGAATAAAGTGATGCGCTGCTGGTCAATATTGCGAGCAGCGCAGCATAAGTAACATTCGTATTCGTCTCCCATTGGCTTGTTAAGAAAAACTGCGTGGGCCTAGGCAGGACACATTGCTCGAAGTGATGAAGGTCAGTGGGTGAGACAAACTCCCGAGTGACAGCCAGAGGCAGGACGCACGCCCAAGATGACGAACCACCGGCGGAGATGGGGTGGGTGAGATGAGCTTCCGTGCGGGAGGCTCGATCGATTGTGGCAACGCAAGAAACAAAAGCCATGGGCAACTGCATGGGGGAGGCCTTCATCCAACAGGGAGTAGAACATTGCTGATAATGATGATATACACGTTGAAGGGTTGTTGAACTTCTTCCGCACCGTACGCCGACAATCGTGCTATCGGAGGTGTGGAAATGTCGTGGAATATGCATGGGAATTTGTATGATGTAAGAGAGTACAGGACATAATTTCAGTCATGTTTATAGATCTTCTCTAGTAACATATCCTATTTAAAAAAAAAAATTCAGTTTTGTCCAACGGTATATGGTTGAGACACTATTCATTCTTGCAGACAATCTGGTTTCGATGTGAAATCGATGGTCCTTTCATTGATTTAAACTTATCGTTGCGGAATAAAAAAACATTTCAGAGGATTAATATTCTTGGATCTTTCGGTAAAGTCACATAGAAGGGAAACAATAAAATAATAAAAATATGAAACATATTTTATTGTTTCCTTTCTACGTGACTTTACCGAAAGAACCAATAAAAGCTTTAAATCAAAATTTAAGAGGATGCAGAATTGACGTCAAACGGCAGAATAAACCCGTCCCCCGTAAATTTGCAGAACAAAAACAAAGCGAGTTGCATCACTGCAAAAGCAACTGCTAAAACAACAGCAACAACAAGTGGCAGTCAATTTGTCAAGGACCTTTTGTGCAAGTGACTCGGGGAACAGTGGAGTGTTTGACCAGAGTCGCTGGTGCACTCACCGCACCACCATCAAAAGAGATGCACGAAAGCTGCCCCAAGCAAAAAGTTTAGGGACCCCAACTCGCATCGTAACAACTGCCTGATTACTAATCTAGTATATAATTAGAATAACCCCCCCCCCCCCCTGAAATCGTTGCACCTGATGAGTTGATGAGTTGATGAGTTGATGATGACGTCACCCTGCTGCTGCTGCTCTATATAAGAACGGGAGCCAGAGCAGAGCCTCACCATTCTGGCGAATTGCCCGATGATGCTGGATGCAATTACCAGCGAAACACCGTACTCAAATTGTAAATGTTGTGGTTTCATGCTTCAACGCACCGGTGGGCTAAAGCAGTGAACTATTTGTCTTTTGTCAACGTCACACTATTTTATTGATTGGCCGTGTCGGGTGGTGGAGGGTTACGACACATTTATATATAACGCGATCTAAACCCAAAAACGTTGATTTTGACCCCAAAGTAGTTCATACATTATTTTTTAAAGCAGATGAGCACCAAATATCAGCTTGAAGCGATGTCGTTATAAAACAAAAATAGCCCATCATTCTGATCACGCTGTTAAAAAAATGATTTTATTCATAATCAGTCCGGTACACAACCACGATATGATTAAGTTACCTTACTTATCCCGCGTGTAACGCTTGTAGTGACGTTGGTCAAAGAATAATAACAACGGAGTGGCAGCCGAGGAATGGAATGCGTCCGAGTTTGACGTCCGCCGGGGAGATGGAGCGATAGAATCATGTTGTGCGCAGGTGGCGAGATGTTAACGACCTCGCCTGGTATACGTGAGGTCGTGGGTTAAATCCTGACCCTAATTTTGCATGTTCTTTCCGTGGTTGCGTGAAGTTTACATATACGCCTCTATATTTGGAGTGGGCATGTTCTCCCCATGGTTGCACGTCCTTTCCCCGCACCTCCGATTAGCGCATTTGGCTACGTATGATGCGAACGAAGTTCAACACGAAGATTGTGCTTCGCATAAGCCTATATAAAGTAAAATAAGAGGAAATGTATTCCATCGCAGGATCGTGGCTTGGAAAAGCCTTCATCCAGCAGTGGATAGGCCATGACCATTGCTGCTGATGATGACGCACCCAAAAATAGTGTCTACTCGGCGAGCCCCAACCAAACGAGCTGACAACCACAGCAACTGGCCTTTGCGTACTGTACGCCGGCAATTTTGCATCAGAAAGAATGGAAAGAACTGTCGCGGCTGGAAGCAATTACTAGGTTCGATGTTTTAAGCTTAGCCCGTCGCGCAGCGGGCTCCTATGCAGATTGAACGGTCGCCGTGGCTTGGGATGCTTGGCTGCGGGAAGCATCATCGCCGATGGCAGCGGAGGGCCGTGCTTGTGTACGCGCGTACGCACGTTGAACTTCGTTCGCACCGTACGTAGCCAACCGTGCCGTTCGGAGAGCTCCCGCAGCCCCCCGGGAACGGTCGTCCGGCAAACGCTACGGCGGCACGGCGCTCGCTTCGAATTGTCCCTGGCCCGCCACCGAATTACAGCGGCCGATGCGCACACGCGCGTTCGCGTGGGCGAGAACAGCACGCGGCGCGGGCTTCTGACTTGTACCGTGAAGCCGATGAAGGATGGCTGCGTTGCCCCTTTGATCGCCGGCTCGTCTGTAGCAGCGGATATGAATAGGTGATGGAGGTGGCCGGCGGTGGTGGTGGGATGTATGTGTTTCTTTTTTCACTTACGAAAAATGCGCACACGTGTTTCCCGTGCGCCGCACAAAATTCTCAGGACATCTGTAAGCACGTTGGCGGCAACAGTACGAATACAAACGTTTAATATTAACGTTCGGCCCTTTGTCAGTTCAGTGCTTTATAAAGGCCTCCCTGCGCCGTGTTGGTTACGGGTGTTGTTTGACCATGCCGCACCACGCTGGTCAGTGCGGGTCGGTCAACCACAGGTGGGAATTGACCTCAGGTCACCCGGGTTGAGCGAACCGCTGCACCACCGCTCCCACGTAAATGGTTTTACGTGTTAAAACAAAAACTGAATTGCGTAAGAAAATATAGGTTCATATGACTAAAACTGAATATGCCATTTACTTTATATATATTAATGAAGTCATTCTCAAGACTGTAAATTCCATTCTCAAACCATTTATCATAGTAATATGTGTGCATATTTACATGTAGACGTGTCTGTTTTGTGGGTGCTGCATTGATTTCCGCAGCGCGTGACCTCAGCTCTCTACCCAGCCATGGCTAACATCAGTGGCGAGTGGTGTCAGGACCTCTTCTGGGCCCCACTAGGTTGACATAGCCTTAAATGAGTACCCGGAGCGTAAAGATCAGCAAATTTGCCCGGTTGTGGCAACACCAGCCCGTCTTCTGTCACGTCAGTATGTATGATTGTATGTTGAACTTCTTTCGCACCATACGTAGCCAAACTTGCTAATTGAATGTGCGGGGGAAGGACAACAAACTAAACACAAAAAGTAGTTAAGAAGAAATACATTTTAAAATCTAGATGATTTAAAAGTGCATTGTTCCAATGGCTTCATAATATCAGAAGGAAGAGCATTCCAGACGGCCGCAGAAGCGCATCTGAAAGCGTGCGATCCAGTAACCATCTTTGTTCGATGGTCAGCCAAAAGCGACTGCGAGGACGACCGGATTTCGCGTGATGGTTTTTACTCCTCGATGAGATCGGCATTGCATCGTGGTTCATTTGTGGCAAGCACTTTGTGTGTACCGAGTTGCGATGATCGTTCGGCAACCAGAAGCCAATGCAGCTCGGCGAGCACTGGACGGACACTGCCGGCCGTAGTAGGTGCTTGCTCACTCCGCTTATGAGGACCGCAGTGACCTGCGGGTGCCGTGGGTAGCCCGGACGCCTCCAAAAATATGAAGTGTGGCCAAGAGATAGCCGCCCACAACATTTTGGACAGAAATCGTGGCATTTTTGTCCTCCTCATCTCTGCACACTCATCAACATTCGCTGCTTGTGCTGTGACAACGGAACCTTTACACGGCACAGTCGCGCACAAACAGCAGTAGGCTCAGCACCGAGTCGGCGGGCCGGCAGTTGCGTAGATTTGAATCTTCTGCCAAGTTCAAATCTACGGGGCCGTACGTCGTGGACGCACGCCCACCTGCCGTCGAACCAAACGGGGGGAAGCATTCCGCACGTGGGACATCGCTGGCTTCCGACGCGTGGCTTCACTGCTGGCCCTCGCCACCCCACGGTCCATGAGACCGCATGGGACCCTCCCCCCCCCCCCTCTTTGAACTCGTGTCCGCGCGAACCTTTGACTTGAAAGCGTGCGTCATGCTTTTGCGTTTGCACGTCGGAATTTAACGGGCGCTTCGAGGCCGGGGCGGTGCGGTGAAAATCTCACCGTGGCTTCGTACAAGTAGCAAAGTGATTCACCGTCGCAGCTTCATGCAGCGACGAGACAGCCATTTGCTCATTTCTTTATAGCTGCTTCTTGTGTTTAGTCTGTTGTCCTTCCGCCACACCTCCGATTAGCGTAGTTGGCTACGTATGGTGCAGAAGAAGTTCAACATACATACGAAAAGACCCAGATCTCCTGTAATGGCCTTACCAGTTGGGGCAAGTGCTGTTAGCAAACACCTATGAAGGCCGGCACGGCACAGGAGGGGTTGGGTGACCAGCACCATGACCGGCCGCCTTCATCTCCTCATTTGAGGCTGAGTCGACCTAGGGGGAAGAGGCCCAGGACCGGTTCAGCTAATCGCCAATGGTGTTGGCCGTGAGCCGGAATTGAACTCGGGTCCCCGGGGTTCGTAGCGCAGCGAGCGAACCGCTTACTCTACCGCTTCACACAACGTACGTACATACACACATATTGCAGCGTCGTGGATGGGATTGTGACACAGGGCCGCCCAGTTCCTATCGACAGCACCTGGCCCCGGTTAGCAGGAGGTTCGCATTAACTCCACACCCTCGCACGACAGTAATCAGGGCCACTCCCGATCGCCATGTTTTTAAAATTGTCTAACGCCTTACAAGAAAAACTGAGTAATGCAACGAAGCAGCGAGCAGACACGTAGCAAATTAGATGGGCGAGATTTATGGATGCAAAGATCTTGTCGAGTTGCGAGCTGAATGACCACCGTCGGTCTTCTGCCCGGGCTGCTTTTGTACGTCGGAGCGGTGTGGCTCGTCGTGTGAATTCAAACAGACGTTCTTCTTCTGTTTCCTTTTAGGGGGAGCTCGGACAAAGAGGAGAAACGGGAAGTCCCGGTGCCGCTGGCCTCAGGGTACGTATTTTGGTCGCTGTTTCCGATCGATGTTCGAGCACTGTCATCTCGTCGGGTCACAGGTTTTGCCACGTCATCAGCAGGTGAAACATTTGCCACCTGCAAACTCCAGAGAGGCGGACACTTTCGGATTAGCCGACACCACGTGATGTTTTGGAACCAAATGTGGCTGGGGTCGGCTTCTTCTTCACAGTTCACAGCTGCGGGCTTTGATACAGATTTGCTGGAAACAAAAAAAACATTTTGGCTCACGTTTACGATCGCAACACGGATCGTGCTTTATTTTGATCATACATAAAACAAATGTACGTCCAGCAGCCGTGAGTCGTACCGATAGCAAAAAGACTGGAAATTGAGAAGGGTCTCTCAGAGCATTTACGAACTAATTTCCAAATCTCAACAAAGCGGACGGTTAATAATCTAATTGAGGTACTTCCACAATTAGTGTAGAATCAGTGTCCAATTGGTGTACTCCTGACATGTGTTCGTTTGGGCCAGTGTGACTGCACCAGACGACGCAGCTCTCCAAGGCTGATGTACAATTGGCACACACGATGGACACAATTGGCATGCTGGCATTCGGCTGACAATCCCATGCCAGGGTATCATTAGCGTATACCAATATCGAGATGCGAACTCGCTCGCCTGGTATGCAGCAGCTTCGTGGAATCAATCCCCGACCCTCATGATGCCCGTTATATATTTGGCGTGGTGGTCACGTGGATTTTTCTCCGGGGGTTCCTCCGGTTATTCCCTCCACATTTATAAACAACACGTGCTCAGGTTATTTCACTGCGACTATAAATTCCCACGTATGATGATCTAAGCCATTTCGGTGAGCTCTCCAGTGTGGCCAGATCACCTCTGAAGAAGAGCTCGCGGTAAAATAAAATTGTTAATAAAAAAAAGGCTTTTCGCTTTCTGGCATAACCATCGGTGTAGCGATGTTAAAAGACCAAATAGACACAAGGCATCAAGTCTGCGTTAACCACACATACTTGTGGTGAAACATGCAAACAAATATGCTTTGAAAATGAATGCATTGTCCTCAAAACGGATTGGCCTAGTCCAAAGACAGCCTCTGTTATTGCTTTGTCTCACCAGTGGCAACAGGGGTCCCATCGATATGAAATTGTTTAGATTGTGTGTGTGTGTGTGTACGTTTGCATGAGGCCATTTGGACCAGTGGTGCTATAGGACCCAGTTTATCTTTTTAGTGCAAGGCAACGGAGTGCTGCAGGAGGGGATATAGAGAAGGAGGAGGGAGGAGGGAGCAGGAGATTCACTTCTGTAGAAGCCCGCTGTATTGTGTTCTATCTTGCAGTGATATTGGTGACTTGAGGTTGTTTCCCAGGCATGCACAATCTGAACCTAGCCCGGACCTTCCTTTGGTAAATTTTGCCATAAACGAGCACGGTACTTTACCTGGAGCAGTGTGTATTAGTCCGAGGTGGTCGGGCGTGGTGCTGGTCACTCCAACATCTTGTCTGTCTTGCTGGCCTTTGGTAGGTGATCACTGACAGAAACCGCAACAACTAGTCTGTGATGTAGCGGTGGAGCAATTTTGTGAATTGCCAACATCATGTACGTGATTCAATTCAAGAATAGAAGTTGTTTTCATTGCAATGTCGTGTTGAGTGGTAGCGCCTCGGGTATCAGAAAATATGTTGTGAATCCTTTATTTGCGGCGTATGAGAATATAAAAAAAAACGATTTGTTACACACGATTTGTTCTGTTTATTGTGAGATTAAGAATTGATATGAACCCGTGAACCGATGCATCATACTGCCCCTTCTAGAAAACTAAAACGGAACCCGACTGCAGCGTGTGGAATGGAGATCGCCCTGTCAAAATCCCCCCCCCAACACTTCGAAGCCCAGGACCTGAGCCCTCCCCATCCCATGGGCCCCGACGCGGTTGCACCGCCTGCACACTCTCTAGCTATGCGACTAGTGCTTGGGCAAAGACCAAATGAAGCCACTGCCATGTACAATTGCTGTTATTCAGCTGAGCCATTGAATGTGTCAGCTAAGACACACGTTTATTTTTAAGAGACGCTTAATGGCCCCACCGCTTCTCGCCCCGGCTCTCGAGTGACACTGACATTGTGAGCGTGGCTTCGCGCCTTGGCGTCACGGTCATTGATGTCCATGAAATATCGTGCACATCATGAATTGCATCATCATTATCACCATTATTACCATCATTATCACCAGTATTATCATCATAATCATCACCAGTATTATCATCATCATTAAGAATGGAGAGCCCAACTCTAGCACAACTGAAATCCTGAGCTGCCACTGAACGTGACACGTGTAAGTATGGCAAGGAGCCGGTGTTGCAAAGCCTGCACACTCGACAGCAACAGTCACTACAGCAGAGAACCTGCACAGATAGGCATTTTAATGTATCCATAATAGAGGGGTTTTTTTGGGTTAGATCGCGTAAATGTATAAATGTGTCGTTAAAACCCGCCGCCACCCGACACAGCCAACTAGTAAGGGTTGTCACGTAAACAGAACGTGCCAATTCGTCACTAGTACAGCACTAGTGTATAGTGTAGTGTGTAGTGTAGTGTATAGTGTAGTGTATAGTGTAGTGTATAGCAATGTAGTAAACTAGTACAGCACACCGGTTGTGTGTTGGAGAGCCAAGCCACAACATTCCGAGTCCGACGTTTCGCCAGTAATTACAACCAGCTTCATCAGGCGACAGCCGGATTTGTGGAGAAGTCCACCTGTTTCGTTCCTTATATAGAGGCGTGGATGTGGTGACCACACTTATGCGCTCTTGCGCAAAGTGGGGGGGGGGGAGGGATTAACGCACACTATGCATGCGCATTATGCGACCCCTTTGATCTTGTCCTTCCTGTCCATTGTGTGTATTAAAAAAAAACCTATTTTAATGTATGTGTGTTAAACTTCATTCGCACCGTGCGTAGCCAATCGTGCTAATCGGATGTGCGGGGAAATGACGACAAATTAAACACAAAAAGCAGTTTTAAAGAAATGACTTTGCAATCTAAATGATGTTTACGTGCATAGCTCCAGTAGCTTCCTAATATCGGAATGAAAAGCGTTCCAGAACGATGCAGAAGAGCATTACTAAAGCGTCCGATGCGGTGGCCGTCTTTGTTAAGAGCCACTGCTTGCGAGGATCACCCCAAACGTTCATGTGGAGGTGGCTGTGTGTGGCGTAGCGGTTAGCGCGCTGCGCTACGAACCTGGCGACCCAAGTTCGATTTCCGTTCATGGCCAGCACCAGTGACGATTATCTAGAACCGGTCCCTGGGCCTCTTCCCCCTCGTTCGATTCAGCCTCAAATAAGTAGCCGGTGCGATGTGTAAACGTCGCCACTGGGGAGACAAAGGCGGCCGGGCGTGGTGCTGGCCACCCAACCCCATCGTGTGCCGTGCCGGCCTTCGTGGTTGCTGCTCGCTAACGGCACTTGCCGGTGAGGCTATCACGGAGATATTTGTGTTGTGCGCGCGCGCGTTTCCGTGTGACTTATTGCTGGCTCGCGCAGAACAATGGACAAGCACGTGCGAGACTTGGGAAGCGATCGAGCGTCGGGGTGCCGCCGTAGCGGCGAGGGGAGTATATTTAGAGAGCGGGGAGGGGAAAAAAATCGAGAGGGGAAAAATAGAAGCTCCTCGGATTGAGCCACCACTTGCCTAACATGGATAGATTCCTGGAATGCCATTGTCTAAAAACAGTGCACCGTAAATTAGACATTTAAATTGACACTGTGTGCTGATGAAGTAATTGCTGTTCTCTCAGCTGTCGTAAAAACCTTTGATTTGAATTTAGCCAATTAAAACGGTCATATATAGACCTGCCGAGCTATTTTCTTGCGAGCGAAAGACGTGCGGATTATTTTTCTCTCAATCATAATGATGACAAATACTAACAACAACATACTCTTTGGTTCTTTCGGTAAAATCACGTCGGTAGAAAAAGAAAACAAAATAAAAATAGATCACTACGTTTAGATCGCAACACAAGCGGTCGTCTTCAGGCGGAAAAAATAATCCAGCCAGTTCAGCAGTTCCACTGCTAGATTATTAATAATCTGCTCGATTATTTTTCCCGCCTGAGGACGACCGCTTGTGTTGCGATCGAAACGTCGTGATATATTATTTTTTATTTTGTTTTATTTTTCTACCTACGTGACTTTACAGAAAGAACCAAAGAGCATGGATTCCTGCAGTCACGACAGCTTCAAATCAAGACTAACAACAACAATAACACAATAAATGCATGACACTATTTTAATTGGATAGTGTGCTTCTGGCATAATTACCGCAACGATTGGATCTGTTTGCTGGCGAGTGCCAAGGACAACACCGGCACGTGCAGCCAAAAACGCGAACTCCCAAGAACGAGTGAAGCCTCACAGCGGTCGCTGCACGAAACAACGAAAGTGGTCCTTTTTGTCTCGGCACCGCGTTTCGTGCGGCAGCCTGCGTGGAGTGAAGCGTCGCTAAATGCCGGGGTTCACGTACGCCTGAAACCCGCGTGTCGTGTCGACCGGGGAGTGCCGTCGTTCTGGATCTGGAGCCTCGCGTGCGGCGTTCGTGCTCACCAAGGAAGAGTCCTTAACTTCTTCTTGGTTCTTTCGGTAAAGTCACGTAGAAGGGAAATAATAAAATTAAAAAAAATTTACATAATAAAATTATATTATTATATTATAGTATTTTATTACATTATGTTTTATTTTTATTCTTTTATTATTTCTCTTCTACGTGACTTTACCGAAAGAACCAAGAAGATGAATCCCTGCAGTCACGAAAGCTTTATATCTAAATTTAGTCCTTTGTTTTTTTGTTTTTTGTCGGGAAGGCCTCGCTCTGTGTTAACGAGTGTCGCGTCAGGTTGGAGCTCGTCGCCACGTGTCTGGGGTGTGCGGCGGTGGCTCGCAAAGTCGTGGTCCGGTCCCTCCAGGTGGACCGCGGGAGCCGCTGATGCGCACGCAGTTTGATGCGGAAATCACGACCTCGTTTGCACGGCCCTCTTTTTTTTGTTTCGGACATGAATTGACATTTAACCGATGATGTTTAATAAAAAAAATTACGTTTGCTCAAACTTAACCCCGATGAAACTTTCCTAACCCCTAAGAGCTAACAAAAACACTTATAGCTGCGTTTTTTTATATTTTTTTTTATGTTCCAGTAACATTAATAATTTTGTGTACCTGGTATTTAGAGAGAGAAGTGAATGCATCTTCTCACCGTAGGTGGGGGGGTGGTCCGTGAAAATGTTTGCATCCGCTGAGCGGTTAAAGGGCCAAACAAAAACAAAGTGTGAGAAACACTGCCGTACGATATCACTTTGTTTTTTAAACGAGGAATTATTTTCTCCTGCGGGACGGGAGCTTAAGAATACGGCGATGGCTGGAACGAGCTGGAAGGCGAATGCAGCAGAGGTAGTGGCGTGCGTCTGGAACAGGTAGCTCTAACTGGACATCTGTGACGAAGCTTCATCGGATTCCTCCAGTAAAACTAAATATTCAGATTTTGCTTGGAAGCCGTGCGTGGCTTGTCTAAAAATGTTTAAATTTGTTTGTGTTGCGAGACAGACATATGAATGAGACATTGTTTATCTCTTTATTATAGTCTTCAAATTGACACTGATCATTATTTGTTGTTGTTGTCATTCATACATTTTTGCTCGAACTAAGACCCGCATGTTAAAGAGAGGCTACTTGCATATCACACCTGGCCATTCTCCAGCATTAATCCAAGCAAGGTGATGAAACACTGTGCGCCCTGCTGAACTTATGCGCTCCTAGAAGGCTGTGTAAAATATATATATATATAAATTATTTATGTGAAGTGACACACACACATATGAGGGTGAACCATTGCCTGCTTCTCCATTTTCATACATCTGCAGTGAGTTCTCAGGGAGACAGACGAAGTAGTTGAGGCACGCTCTTTTATTTAACCAAAAGGCAGTAACAATACTTGAAGGGGTAACGGCCCCTTCACCCGTGCTCAATGGGAAACACCCCTAGCACTATTCCCTGACTGTCCTATTCCCAGTCCTCCACTATGAGTGCTAGGGGAGGCTATCTGATCCGGCCCTGGTCAAGCACGGATCCCGGCACCCAGCTAACCAGGCCGTGCTCTTACAAGAGCATCGGTCCTGAAGGTCTTAGGGCCGCGCCACTGGCTTGCCCTGCTCGGCCCTGACAAGGACAGCGAGCCAGGGGAGTCCCAGGGCCTATCCTGCCGGTCTTCAGTCTTCACTGGTAAAGCTTCTAACACACTGGCCCCGAGCCCTCTGGCTCCCCGCCTTTTATAGGAATCCTCTCCGAGGAGTGGGGCTATGGGGGATCACAGCGCCACCCATGGCCCCCCAGGGTTAACCGATGCGGACGTGGATGTAGACACCCGTGTGTGGGTGCAGACACCCTTGTGTTTCTGTCCGCCTTCCTCCCCGTAACAACCCCTACACATCTGTACAGATAGGTCAGCAACCCGTTTGCTCCACTGCCATCTGCTGACTGCTTCATTCCCCGGCATTGATCGGGATGAATTGAACGCCGATGTCGTTCAGCACGTGCTTTTGGTTGCCGCGCGTTATTTACTCGCTTGCATTTCAACAACGATGAATGTCGAGCGATCATTTTGAGCTCGTGTTTATAAAAGAAGGCGATAGACGTGTTACTTGTCTGCCACGTGCGGCTAGAGGAGCGCGCACGTGTTTGCCTGCGTGTCCTCTGCGCTATGTTTGGCTGCGTGGTGGCGAGGAAGCACGTAACGCAACATGCCACCCCCGCTCCCCCCCCCCCCCGCTCCCCGATCCCCCCTTTGCGTGTTTTTCAGGGTCCACCGGGGGCGGATGGGAAGACAGGCCCACCTGGGCTTGCGGGACCCCCCGTAAGTCACCTTTATTAATGCGTGCTTCTCTTGGCGTGGTTTTGTGCAGCACAGTGTTTCCAGCGGGAGGGGGGGGAGATGTCGGTGAGGCGTAAAGAGATCGTGGCATGGGGCAGGGTGGCAACCTATCACGCCTCTGCTCTAAATGAAAAGCTGATGGAATGGGAAATAGGGGAGTCAGCCAAGGGGCAGGCGAATGTTGGTTATTCTGCCCATTACAAAACGCAAAGGAGCCGCATTTTCAAAAATGTCGGAAGGCGAACTCAAGCTCTGAGGCACGTTTTCACAAGTGCGCTCTGAAATGTATGGGAACTGTTAGAGGTGTTAGAAGGGACTGCCCGATGTTCTGAAAATGTGTCAATCGTATGTTTCATTTACTCGCTATTCATATAAAAAACTGCATGGTGGACTGATTTCCTTTAGAAATGTAAGTTGCTCCATGTCTGAAATCGTCTGAAATTTTTATTTGTATTACTTTTTTTTCCACTTTTTTCCACTTCAGGGCCCCCAAGGAATACAAGGCCACGTGGGAATTGGAGGAGAAAAGGTGGGATTTAATAATCGCAATTTTGTAACATTTTCAGCATTTGTTTCTAGGCACTTAAGTTAATGACTCGCAGACAAAATTCGAGCTGCACCAGAAATGCCTTAAATCATTGAACAAGCAGTCCTTAATGGCATTCATTGCACATCCAATTTCAAAAAGCTTTTTTGATGTGTGTAAGTACATAACTTAGTAGCCAATGTAAGCTCTGAATGTTTTTGGCTCTTTGCCAGAATGTCAAAGGCTCCCTTACCAGCTATCCTCGTGGAAAACCTGCCTTTTCACATGGGTGAAATTCAAAACAAGGTCAAGTTAAAATGAAAAATGTTGAGGCCGCATTTCAAAGGGCCTTAGCAGAATCCCATTGCACGTGTTACAGATTTGCAATGCTGAATTTATTAAGCATCTCTCATATACTCATCACCACCATACTGTGAACATAATTTCGATGCGCATTTCATTCAGCCATGATTTTGTGTCCCCGTATACATTGCCTTGCCACTTGGCATCACACAAATTCAAAAACAGCGTGTCTATCCGTGTGTTGGCCATGCCAAAATTTGTTCTGAATTTAGATGAAGCATTAATCTTCCCACCGGTGCCTTGGTATTTAATCCAGTATATAGAACTCAACAAGAATAGCCCAGGCCATCTATTCTGAAAATCTTAATCACTCACTGGCTGCTCCAGATGGTGGCGAGATGTTGACTGCCTCGCCTGGTATACAGGAAGTCGTGAGTCTAATCCCAACCCTTGATGCCTGCTGTATATTTCGAGTTTGCATATTTTTCCCATGGTCGCGTGAGTTTAGAGTATTTGTCTGCTATACATTTCCACGTGATAAATCACTTCGTTTTGCAATCAATATTGCTCACCGGGTGTTACCTGGTAAAATAAAAAGTGTAGTTTTAGTTTAGTAACTGAACAAAGGTGTTTCAGCTTCGCATTGTGACAAAGGTTCATGGGTAACAATGTTACCGCCTTTGTTTATGGATTTGTCAATGCACCATTGGCATTGCTCGTAGGAGGTCGTGGGCAAGCGATTGCCTTTAAAATCCCTTGCAACTCATCAGCAGCACCTGTGCCACTTCGTGAACAATTATTTTGCATGTATCGGCGCAGTCGTTAAATTGAGCCACGTAAAATGTGTCCTGCACGGCCACTATGAAGGCAAACCCTCTCGTGATACCAACGCTGCGCGTAAGTGTGTGGCTGGCTCAGCTAAGAAGAGATAAAGACATACTTGATAAATGTTTGATTACCCACTTTTATCCGAGTCTCGGCCTGTCAACTGAAATTTTTTTACAAAAATTGTGATGTACCTCTGATATGATGGAGACTTGCGGGCGTTCCCCATGCTTGTGGTCCATAGTTACCATTAAACGAGCAGGTCATGACATTGTTACTCTCTCACCAAAAATACACGTCCCGTACGCTATTAAATGGCCCCCTTAGTTGAAACATTAATTATGCATGACTTCACTCATTATGCTGTGTATATATAAATATATACATATATATTAGAAATATATGAGGAAATTAGGTGATTTGTTTATTCAGGGTTCAAACACAGAATGGTGGCGCGGTAGTTAGGTCACCTCACTCTGAACCCGGCGACGTGAGTTTGTTTCACTGCCACAGCCAACATCGGTGACAGATCCTGGTAACCCTCCTCCGTCGACCCGCAGTGTTCAGCGTGGTGAAGTATCGTGAAGCATGATGTTGCACACTCGAAATAAAGGACGTGGGCAGGTGCTCCAAATCGAGGGCAAACACATTTATTGTGGTTAATCTGTAAGATGCTACAGCACGTGTGCCACACACAGCAATCCTTCAACCGAGTCGCCATTAACCACGTGACTAGTGTACAAGTCTGGTTAATCAATAACCCTGCCAGCCCCCTACAGGCCCAACTCCGTTATCGCATGCTGGTGTACACATGTGCATTGATGTCCTGCATAGCACATCAGGACTTTCACAGAACCCCACTTTAGTCTCTTGCTGCACAAGGAAATAATAAAAAGAGTGATCCATTCCTAATGTGCCACAAATGATGTGCGATATAAAAAAAAACGTCGTAACTGACATTGCACGGGGAGTCCTTCATCCAGCAAGGGCATTGACAAGGGGACTGTGAAACACAAATAACACACGTTGCAGCGATAGAACAAAGAAGAATACGAATTATGATAGTGGCATAGTTCTAATGGCTGATGAGCTCACAGTCTGAGAACGAAAGGAACGCACGTAAAAAAAGACACTTGACAAGGCTGTAAAGGCTGCGTGCAATGTCTTGGTCTGCCGCGGGTTTTGACAGAACCGCAGCTTGACAGCCAAGGCAGGTGGGGAGGGAGGGAGGGAGGGGGGCCTAGGTGTGTCTCGCCACTGCGCAGCTGTAACGCTGTGCCACCGCGCCCGCCGAGACAGATGCACGGCCGCTGGACACGCGCTTGAGCGGCCTGCCAAACGGGTGACCACGGCAGGAGGATCTCGGCCAGACACTCATTATCCTGCCGCCGTGACAGCAGCGGAGGTACACCGCCCCCTCCCTCTTGAGCGGCAGGCTGCGGCTCAAAGGAGACATTGTGCCCGGGAGGATGCCCCTGCTGTAATCTGATATTCCGCAGAAAACGATGCATTTAGACGTAATTGCGTTTCCAGATTCTTCTTTTTTTTTTGACGCACCGTTCTCGTTGCAAGAGGCGAGAGAAAAAAATGGGGCATCGTTTCGTTGCGTCGCACTCTGTCGAGATAGCGAGCGAGAAAATTAAATTACTATAATCACCGACGTGTGAGTTATAAAGCGCGCTCGCTTAAGCAATGCTAATTATATTCTTCGTTCCCGGAGCCCTCTGTACAGTCCAACGATGGGCTGAAGGCCTGCCGATGCCGTGTTGGTCAAAGTGGCTGTTTGACCGCACTTCACCACGCTGGTCAGAGCGGGTTGGTGAAGGGGCATGCCCTGGACTGGGTCAGAAGTCCCTGGGTGGTGCACCGGTGGCTGAGAATGAACGCAAGTCGCTGGGTTCATAGCACAGTGCGCTAACCACTTCGCCACATCTCCCAATTAGCGTTGCGTTCTGTAATTCCGAAAGCATGTACAGTATTCCCTCGTTATTCGCGAACTTGCTATCCCGCGATTTTGAGATAAAGTGGTGACGGATAATGTGATGCGAGAAAGTAGTGAGATAAAGTGATGAGATCATGTTCATGTGTTAAATCGTTTGTTTTACGTATTTATTTAGGGTAATTCATGAAAAAAAATGTTTGTAGGCCAATATAATTTTCCACGAAATGAGCTATTCACGAACATCTCGGAAAAATATCCCTCGCGAATAACGCGGGGAATACCGTAGAGTCATAAACGTAACATATGGTGCCAAATATCACGTGTTGGTCTGCCCCAGTGTTTTGGGATTTTGTCCAATGTCAGCTTTGCACACGTGGCCCACACTGTGATGTGCAGACCAGGTGTGTGGCATTCAGCTTCCATTACATGACAGATGAAACCAGCCAGAGCACAGAGGCCACAGTTGTAAAACACCATTAAAATATGGGAAGCAGTTTCTCTCTCTCTCTCTTTCTCCCTCGTCAATTTCTGGACCTGAAGTGAATTTCTCCGCAACGCATTTTCTTACCGCAGCCAAACACGCGCGGTTCCAAATTCACAGCTCAAAGACCGTGAATTAAGATATTGGGAACACGTGCTTTTCTTTTTTGGGGGGGTGTGGGGGAGGTGATTACAGCATGGTAATTGCCCGGGTCGAGTAGCCTAATTGTATGGTGCCGCGTGCCAATGTGTCCGTGGTCGGTGTCAAGAATGATCGCACGCCCCACAAGTCAACGCGCGCCGGGGCTCGGGGCATCTGGTTTCGCGTTACCGAGACTGAACAGACGCCGGAACCTCTGTCCTCTGTTGTTGTCCTGTAAGGGAGGGCTGGACAGAGAAGGAGAGTGGAGGACAGGATGCTGTAATCGGCAGTTTTGATCTTCTTTGTTCTATTATTGAGTTAAATGGGGTTTTATATGGGAACATTAAATGCACATGTTGCTGGATGAAGGCACATACGGTGGCATAGGGATAGTGTCGTTGAAGCCTGGATTGTGTCTTTTTGTGGCGCCTAGGGTCACATCAAATTTGGCACATGTAACGTATTTTACGGATGATATGACACAGTCTTTTCCCATCTATTTTAAATGAAAAGTTGGGGGTGCGTTATAATATGATGTGTGTTTAAAATGGGACCTTTGTTCTACACAAGTACGTGTGGTTAATGCAGACTTGATTCCTTGCAAAAGGTTTCTATTTGGTTGTTTGAACATCTTAACACCTCGTGTTTTATTGCCAGAAAGGGTAAATCCTATGCTTATTTTTCCATATGGTGTATTTGTTAATGTGTTTTTGTGTGTTGGGTAGTGGTGGAACATTGGTTAGCACGTGACGCTACGAAACTGGCCACTTGAGTTCGATTCCCACTCACGGTCAACACCAGTGATGATTATCTAAATGGTTCTGGGCCTCCCCTAAGTCGACTCTGCCTTAGATGAGTACCTGGTACAATGTGTAAACATCAGCACTGGGGGAAACAAAGGTGACCGAGTGTGGTGTTGACCACCTACCCTTTTGTGTACCGTGTGGGCCTTCATCGGTGCCTAGTAACAGCATTTTCCATAACAGTTTGTTAAAGGCTACACGTGAGTTCTTTCTATGCTCGTTTGGGGAGCGGTAGTGCAGTGGTTAGCACACTTTGCTACGAACCCTGAGACTTGAGTTTGATTCTCGCTCACAGCCAACACCAGTGACAAATATCTCAACCGGTCATGGGCCTTCCCTAGATCGACTCATTCTTAAATGTGTGCCTGGTGCCATGTGTAAATATTAGCATTGGCAAGACAATTGTGGCTGGCAGCAGTGCCTGGCCACAGAAGTTTGTGTACCGTGCCAGCCTTAATAGGTTCTCACTAATAGTATTTGCCCCAATACATTTACAAAGGCTATGTGGGTGAGCTTTGTCTATGACTCCATGGTGTATGTTAGCGTGTATGTCTGTGACCAGATTTGTATAACTTTATTGACTCCGGCCTTGTAATCCGGGTGATGTGGCGAACCTCGCAAAGCCAACAGAACTGTGGAAGTGGACGCTACTGCTTCATTTGTATGGCAATGTGAAATTAGCAACGTTGAGTGTGGATATCGAGGTCATGTGGATGTCTAGGTCATTTGGACATTGAGGTCACATCGAAGTCACGTGGATGTCGAGGTCATTTGGACATTGAGATCACATCGAGGTCACGTGGATGTCGAGGTCATTTGGACATTGAGGTCACATCGAGATCATGTGGATATCGAGTTAATTTGAACATTGAGGTCATATCGAGATCATGTGGATATCGAGGTCACATCGAGGTCATGTGGATATCGAGGTCACATCGATGTCATGTGGATATCGAGGTCACATCGAGGTCATGTGGATATCGAGGTCACATCGA
>CM025619.2:9892511-9903865 GCA_014621495.2 Entosphenus tridentatus | reverse complement strand
GATATCGAGGTCACATCGAGGTCATGTGGATATCGAGGTCACATCGAGGTCATGCGGATATCGAGGTCATGCGGATATCGAGGTCACATCGATGCCATGTGGATATGGAGCCTCTGTAGAGGCAGCAGTTTATGCTGAGGTGTGTGTATTGCAGAAACTTCTTGTTGCGGTCCTTATCCGTGTTGCTATTTTTTTTTATCGCAAATAACTTTTATTTACACATCATTCATCCATCCGTTCATCGGTAGAATATAAATCTCGAGTGTGGAGAAGCATTGTGGAGCATGCCTGCGATCTAGAGCTTCACACAACTGGGTATAGTGGCCATGCAGTGGCAGTACATCACGTGTGTTTGTGAACCCATAGGTGCATCCCCCGTTTTCATGCGCGTGGGTTTTCTCCAGTCACCCCGGTTTCTTCCCACGTGTAACACACTCATTGGTGGCATTGGCCAAACATCTCAATGCAGGACAATCTTGAAGAAAACAACAATTTTAGAGTCTTTAATTCACCGTTACAAAGGAGATGTGGAGTCCTTACAGGTTTGCACCTGGTTCAACGTCACCAACCAACTGACTTTTGGGAAAACGAAAGTTAGATTGTTGGCAGGGCACGTGTAGTGGGTACTCCCCACCTCCTCCAAAATATCTGTCTGGTGTGGAAAGAGGTGGCCAAAATGCTCTCCAGAGGGGCTTTTCAGAGCTGACTCTACTAGAGGCCCTTCCATCAGCAGTGGCATGAGCAAAACATTCAGGGCTTCACCTTAAACTGATATCACTGTTGTAATAAGTGTAATTTGAGCAGCCCTTACTGTGTGATATTATTGCCCCTGAACAAATGCCATGCCTTCTCAAAGTAAAACACATTACGGGACACTTTCATCCGGGGAATGACAACACAGGGCACTACAAAGAGGTGAGAAATAGGTTCGCGAATTCCTGTGTGGCTGAAATGTTTAACGTTCAAACATTTAGTGATATCAAGAGTAAACATTTCATGGACCTCACCATCGCTGTCGTCGTGTAAGTGGTTAGCATGGCAGATGACGCAATGGTACAGGTTGGGATATACATTTGGTTGAGTTTTTTTCGCAACCGTACGTAGCAAACCGTACTAATCGGAGACGCAAAATTTTCCTAAACCCCCCTCCCCCAACCCCCTCCCCCCTCCGCGTCTATCCACGAAGCAGTATCAATACACACACCATCGATCAGCAGGTCTGGTGTGGTGGGGTAAAGTGTGGAAGAGTAGGCCAAGTTACTGTCGAGAGGGGTCCTTTCCAGAGCTCCCTCATGCGGAGGAGGCCCTTCGGCCAGCGGTGGGCGTGAGCAAGAAATTGCAGGGCTGCACCTTTACCCTTTTACCATATGTACGAGACACGTAGAGGGAGGGTTTAAATCTCAGCCCCGCCGCTCACGATGCTGAATTCCCCCGCGGGATTCTGCGGCGCTTAGGGACGCCGCGGCCTTTAGGGAGCACGTAACACATAATCGAGGTTTTGTTTTTTTTAGGTTAGATCGCGTTAATATGAATGTGTCGTTAAATCCGCCACCACCCTACACGGCCAATTGGCGAGGTTTGACGCATTAAAATAACACGCCAGATATTTATATTGACGCGCTCTATCTAAACAAAAAAAACTATTATGGATAATGTTGGTCACAAAAGCCTACGTGTTAAACGTGACGCACGCGTGGGATGGCTCTCGTGAACCGGGAGAGTTTTTTTATTTCAGTCTGTGGGGGTCACAAGAGTCTGCCGGTTGTTTTTATATATTTTTATGAGAGTAGTGTGGCTCAAGACAGAGCAGGGGCTGTCTTCTTTCGGAATCATTGTAAAAATGAATTAAAATACCATTATAGCCGAGTTGAGGATATATTTTTAAATACCATTGTGTGTGTTTTTGTTTATATATTATTTTTTTTTACACGCGGAGAATATGTAGCTGGCTCTGCCCGGCCTCGCTGTGCAAGGGGGTTGGGGGATGCGAATTGAGTTTGATGAGCTCTTTTGCTTTTACAGGGTGACCGTGGAGATATAGGTTTGCCGGGGCCCGCGGGACTAAGCGGAAAAGATGTACGTAAACAAACACGCGCCACGCTCTCTCGCCCGAGCCACGTTTATGACCATCCTTATAAAAATGTTACCTGCGTCCCAGTAAAGTGCTGCCTTTCCCTCCGCGCTGCGCAAAATGGAAAATCACAGGCATGGGAGAAAAAAAAATCCCCTCTTTCGCAAGACATTTAAATTGTGATTTATTGAGCCGCGTTTCGTGTGAATGCGTTTTTTTCTTTCTTGATTTACCCTTCGCAATCGGCTTCCTCTCGCTGTGTCGCAATGTTTTTTTATATTCTATACCTGCTTTGGACCATTCCCATGTTTTTTCCATTGGGATATAAAAACGATTATCAATGTCTACCAATGAACTGGAAGCAAGGATATGTTTCATATGTTGGCTTATCCACGGAGGTGCTTAAATCAAAATGCACCTTGCCCAGTTTGTGTTCTTAATTTTACGAATTACTTTCCCCGGAGGTTTGGTTGGGTGGCTCAGAGTTGTTGAGCACTGAACCACAACTGCTGAAATTCTGAATTCGAAGTCAAGAATCCGGCCATGTTTAAAATCGAGTTCTCAAGTTTCGGTGGGTTCATGGTCTCAGCTCGTTCGCCATTGACTGCACGCACAAACGTGTAATATTACAATTGGTTTTGCACTGAATTTGACAAAATTCGAGCTCTGAGACTGTAAATATGTCATTTAACAGACATTTATCTGTACAAGTGTGCCGAGGAGAGAGCAGCACCCCTAATGTGTGTGTGTAAGAGGTAACTTGAAGCGATCTCAAACGTAGTTTCGTCATATCTCCTTCCGCAGCCCATTCTATAAAACATAAGTTGATGTCATTTCCAGTGAACTTTGCAGAATGTACATTTGTCTCACGAGACCACAGAAAAAAATTAGAGAAAAAATATATTTTTAAAATGCATCTTTATTATCATTATTTTTTTGTCTGTTCTGATTTTCAGGGCCAGAAAGGAACTCATGGATCTCCTGGCTTTCCTGGGCCTAGAGGAGAAAGAGTATGTATCCTCACAACTACTGCTCACTCAGCAGTCTCTTTACCTTCCAGCCTCAGTTAACAAGGAACGCTGCCGCATTTTTAAACTCTTGTCAAGAATGGCCTCTCACTTTCATCCATGGCTTTATCCATGAGACAGAGCCAATCAGCATGGCCGTTACGAGCAGCTACCAATTTCCTTGCCATCTGAGATTCCCGTTTCAATGACATGTAACAATTGTGCCGTTAATAAATCAGCTTGCGAGGAGGTCACCATGACCTCTGAAAAGTGTTTTATTTGTGACGCTCCATAAATAAACTGGCAAATAGTCAAGCAAAATAAGGACCGAAAGCCATTGTTGACATCGGAAACTTTAAACTCAATCTTAAAATATGTTTTCATTGCGATGAATGTTGGCATTTGGTCAAAATTCAACAACAAAAATTGATTCTTAAACGTTTTTAGTGGCTTCCGTAGAACTCTGCTTGGCCCTCAGGGCTGCTGAAGTGGCCGTTTTCTGTCCAATATTGTGGCTTCAGAATTTTTAAATAATGGTTAGATTTTTTTTTTATTGTCAGCGATATTGCTGTGTTATTTTGCTGCTTTTCTTTTGAATGAGAAGAGTTTGAAGTTATGTTTATTTTTTTATTTAAACAGCAATATGAATTTAAGTCTCTTCGGTTGAAGTGTGTATACAGAATTGTTATGTAATGTTTATTTTAATCCTCGTTTGTTAAAGTTTGGGAGTTTTTTTTTACCATATTGATTTAATTATATTCTCTGCCAATTGTTTTGGGCGGTTAACGTCCAAAAGTTTGCCAGGCTACTGTGACCTGGTAAATGTTGTGGTTTTAGTGGTGTTTCTTTTGGGTTATAAATCATTAGCACCCCATTCCCCATGCACTCCATCCGTGGTAACAAGCTTGCGCATCTCGGCTGCAAAGAGCAAAGTGTGCCTGTCCAAATTCCATTATTTGATTTTATCAGTTGCACTTTTGTGATTGTCATTAACTGAAACTCAAACATAGCACATCTACAAAATAGCATCACCGCTCTTATTGTAAATCGGCGGTTAACGAGCGCAGGCCCGGAGACCCAAAAGCGCCCTGCGGCCAGCAACAAACGGCACTCTTTAAGTTTTAATGAATAAGAGTTAACACCCGACTTGATTTGAGCAAGGTTATACCAGCTTGGCGGGAAAAAAAAAAGTCGATTGGAGGAAAAACTACCCAACTCACTCTACGCGTTTTTATAAACGCTCGCTTTCATGCACGGTTATTATTTTGAAATTGTTTCTTCGTTTGGTTTTCTCTGATCGTCATTTATGCTCCCCACTTTTTCATGCAGATGCTTAAAGCCAGTCAGATGATAACACACGCGAGTTCGTGACGAATGGACCGCACGTTGTGTCTCTGCGCAGGGATTTTACGAGACCTGTGACCAAGGGAAAACGAAGGACACACGTGCTTAAAAAAAAAACTTTATTAATCACCGTGCCGGCTCTTTTCTTGCCCACAGGGGGAGGTGGGACCGCCTGGACAACCCGGCGACATTGTAAGTGACTGAAATATCGTGTTGGCGGGGGGGCGGGGAGAGCTGTGGCGTTGGTGTGGGGGGGGTGGGGGTTTGTAAGGAGCTCGTTGCTACCCGTGGGATGAGGGTCTTTTTTTGTTTCCCCCCAAACATAATTACTCTGCGCGGCAGCCCCCTCACAGTGCCTGCTCGTTTGTCGTGCAGACGAAGCCGAGCAGCTGTTGTGGGAGATAGGCGCGCTGCAGATCTATAATTCACATTAAGGAGTTACATGAGAGGCGCGCGCGTCGACGGCCGCGGCGAATCTTCTCGGAGCCGGAGTCTGCGGTGGATTGACTGAGTCGTAGCGGAAGGCGGCGTGAGGGCCCAGGCGGGCGGGGAGAGCACAAAGCGTTAATACAGCTGCCACGCCACCCCGCAACCCACGCCCCCCCCGCACCCCCCGAAATAGAAACTCTTGCCTCTGCTGTGGCCGCCACCACCACCTTCAGCACCTTCAGCACCACGACCACCTTAAACACCCCCACTGCTGCCACTACCACCTTCAACACCATCCCCGCCACCACCACCACCTTCAACACCGCCGCCACCATATTTAACACCGCCACCACCACCGCCACCACCACCGCCACCACCACCAGCACCGCCTGCCTTGTCTCATTCTCAGCAGCGATGCTGACAGCCTCACGCGGCTCACCGCCTGCCCCCACCCCCGGCCACCCGGCGGCGCAGCAGCGAGCCGTGCGGATGAATGAGCGCGAGCGGCGTTGGCGCGCGCCGTGCTCACGTGCCGGTTCCGATAATTAGGCGGCAGAAAGGAGCCGCTGACAGACTCGTCCCAGGGCAGGGGCAGCTGGGCGATGCGCGAGATATTCCGTTGGTTTTCCCCTTCACGCTATGACCGCGGGGCCTTACAGACCCACGTTCCTCGATCGGGAGAGTTTGAAAACACCCGCGGTTGTTTGCCGTCCTCCGTGCCTAATTGCACCCACGAGCAGCACTTTGGATGTGCTTTGTCGATTTGCGGAGACTGAAGAGACTTGTTTGTTGATGTTTGTTTGCAGGTGGCGCAGCAGGGATTAAAAGGGGAGCGCGTAAGCAATACGATTCATCGCAGAGCACAACTTCGCCGATGTTGAATGAAAACAATTAGGTTCATGGAATACGTGTTTGCAATCGGTCATAGAGCACAGCGGGATGTTTCGTAAGAGTCAGGCTTTTTTTTTTTTTAGAGCGACTCTTCACATTCGTAATAGACGGATCACTTTTTGACAGAGTGGAACATTGGGCTTTTGCCGTGGCAAACCTCGAAAAGGGGCTGAACTCTTCTGTCTTTTTTTATTTAGGGAGACCACGGTGCAGCTGGCCCTACCGGTCCTCCCGGCCCTCCTGGAGCCAAGGTAACGCGAGGCCGGCTGGAAACACCTTCCAACTTGCGTCACGCAGAGAAAGCCTCGGAGAGAGGCAGAGAGGCTGGCCACACTCGCCGCGCAATTACCGAGCCCTGGATGTGTCTGCTGCACGAGGATGGGAGTGGAACGCTCGCTGGGATGTAACAGAAAAGCTAAGAAAGGGCTGTCACTTGTCAAATAAAAGAAAAAAGCGAAATAACGCGGCGGTGTGCGTCATTCTCGTGCAAACTTTTTTTGCGGCATATTTGTCACAACTAGAAAATTGGAACACCGTTCGTAAACAGCTCCTTTCGTGTATTTCTCCTGGGAGTTAATTCAGACGTTTGCTCAGAGGGCTGCGTTTTGTAAAAAAGAAAAATGTACACGATTGTGTTTTTTAATGATGCGGCGGCCGCAGCCCGGTACCAGCATCAGCTGACTGTTGTTGATTTTTTTACAGTCTCTTCCAGCGGTGATTATACCAAGGGCTCACATTACACGTGAAATAAATAAATATACATTTCAGGACAGTCTTATGCTTTTTAAGCTACGCGTGCTATTTTTTTTTCACTCAAACAATTTTCTCACCATCTGAACCAAATCATGGAGGAAAAAAACAATGCCCTACATTGAAGGTGTTTGACAAATTCCTTAACAAGTGTGTTGCTGCTTGTGAGAGAAAAACAGCGGTGCCTGGAGCAGCACAGTAGACCGTTGTTGCTCTCATTTATTTATCGAGGAGAGCCTCGCTGAGTCTCGAGACCACGATTCACGAGGGGCATTTATTGGCATTTCCTAACCTAGTCCTTTCCACGGGGTGTTTGGCAAAGTGGCATGAAACCAGGGTAACCTCACGCTCCACTCCCCACGCATAACGAGGGGATAAAACCCAAATGGTTTACACAGAGGCAGGTTTGCCGATCCCAGTTACCGCACTCGCACCTCGCAGCGCAGCGGGTTTATGATCTCCATGATCCACCAACCCTTGGTTTCCAAAAGCGCTGGATAGCACGGGCACGCCACCACGCCCAGTCAAGATGGAAGCTGCAGAAAACCGCTGAGGCGCGCGGTGCGTCGAAGCCACCACCGACTTTTTATTAATCGCGCGCGATCATACGTTGTAGCCGAGGGGAGTGGCACCTCGGGATGGCATGGGGGGGGGGCCCTGACTCGTTGGGTTTTTGCCATCCTGTGTCCTGCAGGGCGATCTGGGAGCGGAGGGCAAGGAGGGCTTTCCCGGCAAGGAAGGTCAAAGGGTAAGTCACTGCCGCGCACGGCAGCCCCCGCAGCGGCCCCGCGCCGTCGCGATGCCGACAGCCAGCAGCGTCTCGCGACTCGAATCGTGCAAGAGCAGGAAACTCCGCTTTTGGGGTTTCTCCGGTCGTGAGCGATGCGTTCACGTGGCTCGGTTGACTGCAATGCTACGATGCAGGGGCTTCGTTGGTGTTTTTGTGCGGTGGGGCGCAGCATTCGCTCCACCAGCAGTGGCATTGTGGAGCAACTGCAGTTTGGTGTGTTATTTTGAGGTACCCCGGCTGTTGATCCCACGCAAATGCTTGGGACATTCTATCACACTTGTACAATATGAGACGAAGGTTTTGCTGGCTGGCTGGCGAGAGGGAAGGACGAGCAGATAGTAATTTCCAAAGGACGTGTGGGCTGCTAGTTCTATAAAATAAAAACAACTTTTTTTTTATCTGAAGAAAAATACAATTGTCTTGGTTAGCGAGCTATGATTCACGTAAACGTACGCGCAATTTTGCAGCTTAATTTTCCACTGCTCCAAAAACAAACGCGCGGGTAGCCAAAGAGATGGGTGGCTCTGTACGTTTTAAAAGCCCTGGCCTACATCGTAGCCCCCTTGGGAGGTGAGAGGGGTTAAAGGTTCCTTACATCCCGAAGCTTGTTTCCTACTCGAGCAATTAACCTTTCGGCACAAGCTTAGCAGTCTTCATTTCATCCCGCTCTTTCAACTCGGCAGGGGGAAACTCTCGGGATTTGGGCCGGTCGGGCGCGATGTCTACCGCGCGGGCATTTAAATGTGATTGGCCATGCGGGTGCTTTCCACGCTTAGCGGAGTTGCCCCCCCCCCCACCCCCCTCGCGCGATCGCTAAATGATGGCGTAATTACGAGCGGACATGACCTGTGCGCTTGCACCGTGCGTAGCCGTGCCCTTCTCCCTTCTCCCTTCCTGCCAACGGGACTCGGTTGCGACGGCATTCCCAAGGCCGTTTCAGTGGGTTTTTTTTCCGGGCCGTGCCACGCCGCTGATTGGCACGACGTCCGACGTTTTCGCCGCGCGCGTGATGGGAGACCTGACTTGAAACTCGATTCCGGGAAGAAGCTCCTGGCACACGGGGGGGGGGGCGAAACGACGGACGTCGTAGTGCCCGGACAGCGGCGCATTAACGCACCGACAAGCCCATCGGAGCGCCGTACAGCGCAGCTACAAAAACTCAATCAACGTGAGCACCACCATTGGAACCTCATTTGCCAGGAGCAAAATATCATAATTGGTTTTTTACCCTTTTATCTGGCAACAAAACTGACACCCTTTTTACAAGGAGTCATGTTTGCATTGACTACAATACCACAATACCTGCAGTCAGAATGCACTCCTGGCAAATGAGGTTCCCATGGTGTAAAGGCTTACCCCGAGCTCTCATACTCTGATGGTGCATTGTCTTTGAGTTGTGCACCTTTTGGCGTCATCTGGTCCAACACCATGTGAGACTTGGCTCTAAGGAAAGCTGTCTCGGGTGTGGACCCATCAATTTCAAGGACAATGCAAACATTATCAGAGTTATGTTTTTTGTTTGCATTCTGACTGCAGGTATTGTGGTCAATGCAAACATGACTCCTTGTAAAAAAGGTATCAGTTTTGTTGCCAGATAAAAGGGTAAAAAACCAATTATCAACGTGAGCACCATTCAACGATGCCCACCCAGAAGCTAGCTAGCACTGGCTTAGAAAAACAAAAAAGGGCTGCAAATACACACAACTCAAACAGTGTGTTTCTCCGAACTTAATCCTTTGCCATCTTTTCAGTGAAAAAAAAGACACTTGAATGGGTTATATTTTCCTTTTTATTGTTGGGTTTTTTTTTCCGAAGTGAACGCCCATTTAGATGCAGCTTATCGTTTGAAGGGGAGACACGGTTATTACTTTTAGCCGCTACCCAGCTCTGCCAGACGTTTCATTCGCATTTTGTTGCCGACTGCCACGATGCATCACGTCCACCGTGCGTTTTGCCGAAGCATCCAGTCACAGATCATTTGGTGTTAAAGTAGATTAATATACCGCAAGCCGTATAAGGAAAGGAATGTACCTTACCACGGAAAATATCTCGGGATTATGCAAAGTCGCACAGCGGCAGATTTACCGGTTAGCATGCCTTCCCATTGCTGGTTCTCCACAATGATACGGCACACTGATGACGGTAGGCAGCTACATGAATGAATTTGGCTTTTTTCATCACTCCAAGGCCCTCTGACTCCACCTGACATTTTGAAATGATAAATAAGATCACAGGTTCGAGGTTAAAGGGGCAGCCCTGCAATTGCTCGCTCACAATTACTGCTGGCTGAAGAGCCTTCCCTATAGGGTGGCTCTGGGGAGTACTTCCAGAGGGTAATTTTGGGCAGAGGTGGGGTTCCTCACACTTCATCCCACCACATGTGACCTACCGATCAACCAACCGTGGTGTACCCATCTATACTAAACTACAAACTATGCTAAACTTGTTTTGTTTTACACCACCAGGTAAGGTCCCACTGAGCTACGTAGCTAATTTTCAGAAGTGACCTGGCCACAAATGATGGCTCGACGAAGTGGCTTATCGCGTGGAAATGTATAGCAGCCAAATCCTCTAAACTCACGTTTCTAAATGTGGCGACTGGAGGACCCGGATAAAAATCCATACGATCAGGGGGAGAACATGCAAACTCCATATATACATGTGTCATGCACGGGATTGAACCCACGACCTCCTGCATACTTAGACGTGGGATTTAACATCTCGCCACCGGGGCGCCTATACTACTACTGGGTCGAGAGAGGCTGAAGGATTTAAGAAACCTGCGCCATTGTTTCAACTGTATAATAGCGGCATTGCATTGAGAACCTTAATTCCCGTAATTTATCCAGGAACATCCTGCTTCGGGAGGTGTGGTCAGTGAGTGTTTGGCTTTTTATATCGGAGGAAATTGAAGGACCCAGAGAAAACCCATGCCTTTGAGAGAATCAGGCAAAGCTCTGCATATATTCATACAGTAATCCCATGCTTTGTTGCCATCTTCTGGCCATCTCTTGACAAATCTCCTAGCCCAAGCATAGACGACTGATATTCCCAGACAGTCTCCCATCTAAAAGTCAGGTGTTTTCATATTTTGTCCTATTCCAAAAAGTGTTTTGCAATACTGCATGCAAACTTGTAATTTTCACTTGCAATTCCAATGTTAGTGCGCCATTATTATAATCAATTTCAACACCCTGTCATTACGGCGCTGCTAACTGAACTGTTTTAATGTTTTCCCGAGATTTTACTCCCAATTGTGCTACCTGGTAGCATGCCGTGAGACGAAAGTATGCGCGCGTAATTTTCGCAGAGCAGTAAAACAACCTCGTGTTGAGAGAATTGTCCTTTAAAGAGTGACGTCACGAAGTTCGTGTCTGACGTAGCCCCTCATTCACCCGAGGGGCACTCCACTCTTCCGAGCACCTCGTGACACAGCGATGCAACTGAAACAAACATTCGCGGAGCCAATCTATTTCTGTTTGCCAAGCTAAGTGAAAGAGAAAAAAACCGAGTTGAAATTAAGTTCACCAAACGAATTGATTACGACGTGCGCTTTTGGGGCCCAGTCACTGGTGTGTTTGTACGTTGATCGTCTCTCGCGATGTATGTAGCTAACCGTGCTGATCGTGCGGGGAAGGACAACAAACTCGATGCAAAAAGCAATTCTATACAAATGTAATTGGTGAGGCTACATGTGCAATAACAAAGGTTCTAAATAACTTTCAAACAGGTGGCTGAGACCTAGAGTCAAACGGATGGTGTCAGCTGACGAACTATCTTTAAAACAGTGGAAACCACAACAAAAATGAAAACCCTCGATCCTTTTCTTCTTCACAGTTGCAAGTGCCTAATCTCCTCAGCGTAACTTGCCCAATGTATTTGTTTAAAAGATTTATGACATCTAATTGGATTCAATGAAAGTGCTTTTTGTCAGGAGTGCCATGAGTAGTGTTTGCCGTTCAGATAAGGCATCAGCTTTGGCATTAATTTGGCTGCTGACTTTGTACTTGGAGAAAGGGGCCGTCCATAAATGACGTCACGCGATTTTTGACGATTTTTGACCCCCCCCCTC